>SJXQ01004168.1:0-219126 GCA_006408695.1 Aepyceros melampus | reverse complement strand
TCGGGTGTACATGAGTTCCCAATCCTGAATCCCCCCCACCTCCCACCCCATATCAACTCTCTGGATCATCCCCGTGCACCAGTCCCAAGCATCCTGTATCCTGTATTGAACATAGACTGGCAATTCGTTTCTTACATGATAGTATACATGCTTCAGTGCCATTCTCCCAAATCATCTCACCCTCTCCCTCAGAATCCAAAAGTCTGTTTTATACATCTGTGTCTCTTTTGCTGTCTCACATACAGGGTTATCATTACCATGTTTCTAAATTCCATATATATGTGTTAGGATACTGTATTGGTGTTTTTCTTTCTGGGTTACTTCACTCTGTATAATCAGCTCCAGTTTCATCCATCTCATTAGTACTGATTCAAATTTTTTCTTCTTAATGGCTGAGTAATACTCCATTGTGTATATGTACCACAGCTTTCTTATCCATTCATCTGCTGATGGACATCTAGGTTGTTCCCATGTCCTGGCTATTATAAACAGTGCTGCGATGAACATTGGGGTACATGTCTTTTTCAATTCTGGTTTCTTCAGTGTGTATGCCCAGCAGTGGGATTGCTGGGTCATATGACAGTTATTTTTGCAATTTTTTAAGGAATCTCCACACTGTTTTCCATAGTGGCTTTCTAAGGCCCACTTGACTTCACATTCCAGGATGTCTGGCTCTAGATGAGTGATCACCCCATCATGATTATCTGGGTCATGAAGATGTTCTTTGTACACTTCTTCTGTGCATTCTTGCCACCTCTTCTTAATATCTTCTGCTTCTGTTAGGTCCATCCCATTTCTGTCCTTCATTGAGCCCATCTTTGCATGAAATGTTCCCTTGGTATCTCTAATTTTCTTAAAGAGATCTCTAGTCTTTCCCATTCTGTTGTTTTCCTCTATTTCTTTGCATTGATTGCTGAAGGATCAATTTGTAGGAGGAAAAAGAGTCCTTGTGGGTAGCAGGCACATAGGCAGGCTCAGAGAGAGTCAAGCCCTCATGGTAGTTTGAATCCCTATTATGGGGCATTTATTCTGGTTTTTTCTTCAGCAAATCATCTTCTTTGCTTGGTTCTGAATCTGTATTTGGTTGATCTCTGGGTCCATAGAGTCAAAGCTATGGCTTTTCCAGTAGTCATGTACAAAAATGAGAGTTGGACTATAAAGAAAGCTGAGCACCAAAAAAATGATGTTTTGAACTGTGGTGCTGGATAAGACTTGAGAGTCCCTTGGACACCAAGGAGATCAAACTAGTCAATCCTAAAGGAAGTCAACAACAATAGGATCCTCCCATGTGGGCATGTGCCTCTCTCAACCAAGATGAATTCTAGTGAAGAGGCCTATGAGTATGATGATATCACCATGAGGTAATGCCCCCATCTCCTTTGACTTCCAAGGACCCTTTCTGTATGTTTGTAGTCAGGAAGGTCTCCTTGACTTTGAGAATGAGGAATATGGGTCTTTGATCTCTTATCTGAGCAGAACGCAGCTCCTCTCTCACTCCTGCTGTTTTGAAGCATCTATCCGCAGGGCACCAGTTCCACCTTCTTAGCCTGGAGCCTATCTCTTATCTCATGTGGACATGGCTATGGAGACAGGAAGGCTTGGTGAACCAGGATCTTGGGAGTGACCTGTCCTTCCCTGGATGGTGGAGCTTTTCTTCCTGCTGCCCTTCTCAGTCACAGGAGTTTTCACCAGCACCACAAGCTACAGTTTTTGTTGCCCATCCTCATGGAAGAGAAAAGCTTCTCTTCCTTAGAAGTTGTTGTTCAGTTGCTCAGTTGTGTCTGACTATTTGTGATCCCATGGACTGCAGCACAATGGGCTTCCCTGTTCTTCACCAACTCCCAGAGTTTCAGCAAACTCATGTCCATTGAGTCAATGATGCCATCCAACCATCTTATCCTCTATCATCCCCTTCTTCTCCTGCCTTCAATCTTTCCCAGCATCAGGGTCTTTTCCAATGAGTCAGCTCTTCACATCAGGTGGCCAAAATATTGGAGCTTCAGCATCAGTCCTTCCAATGAATATTCAGGGTTGATTTCCTTTAGCATTGATTGGTTTGATCTCCTTGCTGCCCAAGGACTCAGCAGGAAACCTTTATTAAAATTAAATTTCCCATATAACTCTAATGTTTGCATTGGGATTAAAAAAAATCATGATCCTCTTAAAGTATAGCACATGGAATTTGTTATGAGTTTTTTTTTATTCTTATTCTAAATAAATATTCACTTTTAGCTTTATTTTGTATTTATCATCTTGAATTTAGTAAAAATATTTATTTATTTGGCTGCACCAGGTCTGAACTGCAGGATCTAGTTTCCTGACCAGGGATAAAACCTGAGTCCCCTGGATTGATAGCATAGAGTCTTAGCCACTGGGTCACAAGGAAGTCCCCATTTTGAATTTTTTAATAGGCCTTTCTATCAAATTTGGTAAGCTTAAAAATCCATAAAACTCAGCCCTGCCTCTGCTAGTGGCCAGGCTCTTCCTGTCTCCCTGCCACACCATGTTTCATCATCTTTCATCCCAGTGCTTCTTGTCACTCCTTGAGTCTAGCATCTTCATTTCCCAAAGGAAGAAGGAAAAAGGGCAAAATGTCTTTCCAGAAAGCTTTGTCTTCTTATTTTGGAAAGAAATCCCTTCCCATCTATGCCTCTGCCAGTATCTCATTGATCAAAGCTTGTAGTCCCTGTAACTGTAGCCAGCAGCAAAAGAGATGTTCTTACATTTGTTTCTACCCTTCTGTAAATCAAGACACAGTGTTAATCTTTCTTTTATCAACCCAGAGTCATCATTACCCTCAAGACTGGAGGAGAAGCTTTTGGGAAAAACAAAAACAAAAACTGCCAAGGTCCAGCCTCGGCAGTCTAGGGATATCCTCAGGATGGACAAAGTCGGCGAATGAAGAAAGATAGTGAAAGAGATAAGGAAAGAATGACACGGGGTGACTAAGCTTGTTCAGTGAGCGAGGCCCATTTTATTCTCCTCAGGGCTTTTATACCCTGAGTTATACATACAGCAAGGTGAAAAATGCAGAATCAACTCAACATTCCATCAGTAATAACTTTTATCGATATCAGTTTCCTTCCTGCAAAAGTCTAATTTTTTGTACATCATCATCTGGCCCGAAGGCTTGTTGATATTTTATAACCTCTTTTTGATAAAGGTTGGTCAGCCAGAACAATAATTTTCTCTTAAAGTGTTTCTTCTTAAATTACTAGCCTGCGTCACCCTTAAAGTACAGAATTCAGAAAACTAATATCATGGCATCCAGTCCCATCATTTCATGGCAAATAGATGGGGAGACGATGGAAACAGTGAGAGATTTTATTTTGGGGGAGCTCCAAAATTACTGCAGATGGTGACTGCAGCCATGAAATTAAAAGCCCTTTGCTTCTTGGAAGGAATGTTATGACCAACCTAGAGAGCATATTAAAAAGCAGAGATATTACTTTGCCAACAAAAGTCAATCTAGTCAAAGCTATGGTTTTTCCAGTAGTCATAGGACTTCCCTGTAGGTGAAATGGTAAAAGAACCTGCCTGTGATGCAGGAGACCAGGGTTTGATCCCTGAGTTGGGAAGTTCCTCTTGAGAAGGAAATGGCAATCCACTCCAGTATTCTTGCCTGGATAATTCCATGAACAGAGAAACCTGTTGGGCTACAGTCCATGGGGTTGCAAAGAGTCATATATGACTGAGCAATTAACACACACACATGTATGGATGTGAGAGTTGGGATTATAAATAAAGTTAAGCACCGAAGAATTGATGCTTTTGAATTGTGGTGTTGGAGAAGACTCTTGAGGGTCCCTTGGACTGCAAGGAGATCCAACAAGTCCATCCTATAGGAAATCAGTCCTGAATATTCATTGAAAGGACTGATGCTGAAGCTGAAACTCCAATACTTTGGCTACCTGATGCAAAGAATTAACTCATTGGAAAAGACCCTGATGCTGGGAAAGTTTTAAGGCAGGAGGAGAAGGGGACAACAAATGATGAGATGGTTGGATATCATCTCTTACTCGATGGATATGAGTTTGAGTAAGCTCCAGGTGTTGGTGATGAACAGGGAAGCCTGGCATGCTGCAGTCCATGGGGTCGCAAACAGTTGGGCAGAACTGAGCAACTGAGCTGAACTAAACTGAACTAGACATGAAGAAATGACTGAATTAGGTGATCAACTCTTCTCTAAGTTTTGTTATACCTTAGGGGAAAAAAAGAAAGCAATTTTAGCTAAATTTGGTTATGACAATGCCCTGCTTTCATTTCTGAAATTAAAAATAAAGACTATTCATTTTACAAAAACTTTAAATGCTAAACTGTTGAACAATAATTGCAAATATTAACAGTAACTTCATCAACAGAAAATAGGGCTATCAGTGAAGTCTTATGAAGCTATTTTCTTTTACAATAATTTCAGTCTTACTGAACATTTATGCTTTCTAATCTGTTTTCTTATATATCTTACTCTTTGAATATATTATTTTAATATTATCACATTACTTATCAAAGTAGTTAAAGTGTTAGTTATTCAGTCATGTTCAACTCTTTGCATTTCCACAGACTGTAGCCTGTCAGGCTCCTCTGTCCATGAAATTCTCCAGGCAAGAACACTGGAGTATCAGTTGCCATTCTATTCTCCGGGGGATATTCCCGGGTTTGAGGGATCAAACTCAGGTATCCAGAATTGCAGACAGATTCTTACCATCTGAGCCACTAGGGAAGCACTAGATATTTTATTTATTTAAGATCTTATTGCTGAATTAGAATATTGCTTGCATATTTCTAAAGAACAAATGAATATTGTCTAGTGGTTACAAGTTTGAGATTTAAATCAAAATGCTCAAGTTTAAATTCTATTTCTCTATCTTCCTGTTATCCACGAATAATTTGTTTCTTAGTTTTGGCTGTTCTATGTAAATTATTACAAAGCTAATAAGATTATTTCTTTATTATCTAGGGACTATCTGTATTTAATTAAATACAGTAGTAAATATTACTACATATATATATTAATTAATTAAATATAGTAGTAGAAGGTAAAATCAAAAAAAGTAATTAAAATTAACAGGCATATTTAGCATGGCCCATTAGGAAGCTGAACAGACTCAAAAATAATGTTCATACATCTGTGTCTCTTTTGCTGTCTCACATACAGGGTTATCATTACCATCTTTCTAAATTCCATATATATGTGTTAGTATACTGTATTGGTGTTTTTCTTTCTGGTTTACTTCACTCTGTATAATCGGCTCCAGTTTCATCCATCTCATTAGAACTGATTCAAATGTATTCTTTTTAATGGCTGAGTAATATTCCATTGTGTATATGTACCACAGCTTTCTGACTTTTTGACTCTGAGGGAGAGGGAGAGGGATAGGGTGAGAGGATTTGGGAGAATGGCACTGAAACATGTATACTATCATGTAAGAAATGAATCACCAGTCTATGTTCAATACAGGATACAGGATACTTGGGACTGGTGCATGGGGATGATCCAGAGAGTTGATATGGGGTGGGAGGTGGGTGGCGGGGCAGGGTTTAGGATTGGGAACTCATGTACACCTGAGATGGATCCATGTCAATGTATGGCAAAACCAATACAGTATTGTAAAGTAGAATAAAGTAAAAATAAAAATTAAAAAAAATAAAATAAGATTAGGACAAGTTTATATCTGAGGCAAATAACATCTCATTTTAATAGTAATCCGTTATGAATCAGATAATAATTGTAAAGTATTATTCTATCCATTTATAATGTTGAGTTAATAAACCTAGACATATAAACTATAATAAACATCTTCTCATAAATAATATAAAAAATAATTTTCAGATTTTGATTAAAAGAGGACATTATTGGAATTATAATTTTAAAATATCATCCTAGAAGAGAAGATAAGGAGGTAAAGGCAAAAACAGGGAAACCACCAGGTAACTATTACAATTCAAAACATATTGGAGACTTTCTGTAGAGGTAGAGATGCTGGTTATGATCTATCTATCTGTATGTATATATAGATTTTTTTTTTTTTTGTAAATATAACTGACAGAATTTGCCTAGAAATTACATGTGGTGTTGCAGGAGAGCAAAAAGAGGAAGTTGAAAAAATTCCAACATTGTTGGCATGAGCTACTGGGGAAGATACTGTTTACATTTACTATACTGGAAGAAAGAAAGAGGGGGAAAAATTGGCAGAGATCAGATTTCAGGACAGATGAGACTTCTGAACAGATAAGTTTTAGAAGCTTCTCAACTAAGTAGAGATGTGCTGGAGGTAGCTGGACCTTTAACTTCGGGAAGAGGTCGAAGTAGGAGATATGACAGTCATTACAAGAAGGATTTAAATTTGAAATTATCAAGTGTGTGAGTATAGGAAGATAAGAGTGATGAATGATTAATGTGTCTACAGGATAAAAAGACTGTTTTCTAGAAAGCAAGTATTTTGTTGTTCAGTTCGTCAGTCATGTCTGACTCTTTGCAACCCCATGGACTGCAGCACACCAGGCTTCACTTCATCATATTCTGGAATTTGCTCAAATTCATGTCCATTGAGTTGTGATGCCATCCAACCATCTCATCCTCTGTCACCCCCTTTTCTTCCTGCTTTTAACCTTTCCCAGCATCAGTCTTTTCCAGTGAGCCAGCTCTTCACATCAGGTGGCCAAAGTATTGGAGTTTCAGCTTCAGCCATCAGTCCTTCCCATTAATATTCAAGGTTGATTTCCTTTAGGATTGACTGGTTTGATCTCCTTGCTGTTCAAGGACCCTCAGAAGTCTTCTCCAATGCCACAGTTCAAAAGCATCAATTCTTTGGCACTCAACCTTCTTTATGGCTCATATCTCACATACATATATGACTACTGGAAAAACCGTAAGTAAGTAAGTAAAGTCACTCAGTCGTGTCCGACTCTTTGTGACCCCATGGACTGCAGCCCACCAGGCTCCTCAGTCCATGAGATTCTCCAAGCAAGAATACTGGAGTGGGTTGCCATTTCCTTCTCCAGGGTATCTTCCCGACCCAGGGATCGAACCCAGGTCTCCCGCATTGGAGGCAGACGCTTTAACCTTTGAGCCACCAGGTTTATGGAAAAACCATAGCTTTGACTATATGGACCTTTGTCAGCAAAATGATCTCTCTGCTTTTTAATAAGCTGGATAGGTTTGTCATAGCTTTTCTTCCAAGGAGCAAATGCCCTTTAATTTCATGGCTGCAGTCACCATCTGCAGTGATTTTGGAGCCCAGAAAATGAATTCTGCCATTATTTCTGTTTTTTCTTCATTTATTTTCCATGACATGATGGGAACAGAGTATTTCAATGAATAGGGGTGAACCAGCTGTGGTGATGGCGGCAGACAGATAAATAAATTCACGACTGGGTAAATGACCACTAGATTTAACAAAGTCATTTATGACCTTTTTCTGGCATAGTGGAACCAAAATCTATTCATAAAGAGTTTAAGAGAGAAAGGAGAGGAGACATGAGGAAAGAAATTAGAGACAGAAAGCAGAAGGTTATAGGGGCAGAGCAGTGGTGTGGTGCCTGGAGGATGATACCTGGAGTGTTAACAAGATGGAGAAATTATGCCATTCTTGTCATGCACGATCCTCGCAGATCATTTGAACTAGAGAGAAAAACAAAACAGAAACAGAAAGTCTAGAGCCATGTTTATGAGTGTGTGAGAGCTGACATCTGGAGCACAAGTGAAAAGTTTTTGTCTTTGATCAAAATATAAACATTCATACACAGTAAGGAGAAGCATGTAGAGGCCCAGGTCACAGAGTGCAGGGGAGAGGGGGGTGGTGGAAAGAGCTTGGAGAAATTCTTTTGGGATTGCTTACATTTTTGCTAATGTTTGAGGCTATTGGTCATAGATTTGACCCAATTTAATGTTGCTTTCCTCCAGGAGAAGTAGCTATGTGGAGGCTTGGGCTTTTAAGTGAGAGAGAAGGGGGAGAGGTGAGGGTAAAGTTTAGGTGAGTAATTATAACAACAAACCCCAACTTCTTAACTGGTTAAGTGAAAAGTGAGAGCAGAAGTGAATTGTGATAAGATCCTTGGATTGTCAACTCTGTTACTTTAATGAGTTGGATTCACTGTGCTAGGGACCAGAAAGAAACAGCTGGAAGTTCAGGAGTCTGTGGTCATAAACTCAGTGGCTTCAGAAGGATACTACTGAGGGCTTTCAGTTGACAGTGACAAGAGGGTAGTCCTGACACAGTTGTGAGTCACTGTGATAGTTTCATGAACCAGAGAACAAGAGGCTGTTGCTGCTGCTAAGTCACTTCAGTCCTATTGGACTCTGTGCAACCCCATAGATGGCAGCCCAACAGGCTCTCTGTCTCTGGAATTCTCCAGGCAAGAACACTGGAGTGGGAAAAGAGGCAGGGGTATTCAAATGTCTCTAGTATTTTAAAGGTGAGAGAGTTTAATACAGAGCAATAGAGACATATCACTATAAATGGAGTTGGGGAAGCAAGCCTAGGGAAATAAAAAAGTCAGAAATCACAGACAATTCTCTCCAATATTCTCAGTCATCTGCAGCATGAAACTGAGTGATTTTTCAGGAAAGAAGCTGGGAGCTGTTGGCAAAACCTTACCTCCTCCAAAAGCCAACCATCTGTCTGTCGCAGCCACAGAACTTCCGATTAGTTCTCTTCCATCTTCAACTTCTCACATGATTCACTCAGTTTGGTAGAATGTAGTTCTTAAGCTTCCAGATCCTGTGACACGTGAGGAAGGATAAAGACTAAATCGTGCTAAATTGCCACCAGAAAAGTAGGTACAGTTTATATATCTGGCTATGCTGATATCATACTTTTTTTCATTTAATTTTTATTTTACATTGAAATATAGTTAGTTTTACATTTTTGTGTTAGTTTCAGGTATCCAGCAAAGTGATTCAGTTATACATATGCATATATCCATCCTTTTTTAGATTCTTTTCCCATATACATTATTACAGAATGTTTAATATAGTTCCCTGTGCTATACAGTAGGTCCTTGTTGATTATCTGTTTTATATAGACAGTAGTGTATATATGTTAATCCCAAACATTTTATCCCTCCCCCACCATGATTCCTCGTTGGTAACCATAAGTGTGTTTTCTATGTCTGTGAGTCTATTTCTGTTTGTAAAAAAGTTCATTTGTATCAAACTTTTAGATCCTGCATATAAGTGATACCATACGATATTTATCATTCTCTGTCTTAACTTCACTTAGTAGGTGAAGACTGATCTGATAGTATTGAACCTATGATTACACTGAACAACTCGAACAGCATCAGCTTGTGTGCTGGCCATGGAATGGAGAAACCCCACTTGGATCTCCCCCACTTCAAGGTAAACTTGGCCATCCTGGATGCTGGGAGGCCTTTCATGATTGTCTCAGCTGCACTGAGTGCCTCCCGGATTATTTTGTCTGTTCAGGGGCAGGGCACTCCCAAGAGCTTATTATAGAAGTAGAAAGTCCAGGTAATTCAGAGCCAATATATGACATGCATGTCTGATAAGCCATGTGCATCCATAGCTCACACTGGGAGATATCCACTGACCATAGCAACTCAACTTTTCCATTTGACTGTTTTGCCCTTTCTCCTCCACAGATGTTAATCAAAGAGCATTTCCTGATAAATATCCCGAATATTACACTTTTTAATATTAAACTAAACCCAAACCGTGGTGGCTCAGATAGTAAAGCGTCTGCCTGCAATGCAGGAGACCCAAGTTTGATCCCTGTGTCAGGAAGAAGCCCTGGAGAAGGAAATGACAACCCACTCCAGTACTCTTGCCTGGAAAATTCCATGGACAGAGGAGCCTGGTAGGCTACAGTTCATGGGGTCGCAAAGATACACGACTGAGCTTTCTCACTTTCTAAATTGTGGCATTAAGCTTCCAGACTAATGTAATGCAACTAGCTTTATTCAAAGGAATCTCCTCATTTAGAATAAAAGGAAGACAAAAAATTCCCATTAGTAACTGTTGTGATTATTCTTTACTTCAACACACTTTTTTTTTTTAATATTGTATATTGTAAAACTTAGTTGTATCATTGTCTACAAGCAATATCCTTTATAGAAACTAACTGTGCTAGGAGAAAAGGGAAAAAAATAGTAGGCAATTGTGTATAAGTCAGACTAAATATTTATTTTTTTATTCTATCACAACAATGAAACCACAAAAGTGCTATTTCCCAACAAAGATTGTGAGTCCATCCTTAATATGCTATCCCACAACTCTGTAATGTCATCTGATTATGGAAAATGGAACTATTTGTATCAGAGACTCTCATGGTCATGAATCAATTGCTTTATTTTTTTAGTATTGTATCTATATATTACCTATCTACTCACCTATTCATCTATTTTTGCTCCACAATGAATCCTGAGAATAGCGGTACATACATAGATAATGGGTTTGGAAAATTTCCAGCTCCTAGGGCCGCCTGCATTCTCTGACTCAGCCCCTTCCTCTCAGCGTACAGCCCCCTGCTCCATCTTCACAAAGCACAACCTTCAGTCTCTATGAGTGACCCTATAATTATATCATGCCCACCCTGCTAATCTAGGGTACTAGACGTAGTCTCACCTTCTCCAGAATCTTAAATACATCTGCAAAGTAGCTTTTGTCATGCAAAACATATTCACAGGTTCTCAGGTTTTGAATGTGGACATCTTTATGGTGAGAAAAGTGAGGAAATTATTCTATCCACCAGAGTAATTCACTCTAACTTGATGTATGCTACTTCCCAAATTCAAGACATTCAATGACCATTGTACCTTGTGTTCCTTTGTGAAAAATAAAAAAATTAAAAAAAATTAAAAATCAATATATAAACGTATTTCTCATTTCAAAGGAGTATCTTATCATTCTCAACATCAGAATTCTTAAAGTATTTACCAAAGAGAAAATCCCATAATTTTCATATGCAGGTACATTTCTTTAAAAGGTAGCTATCAAAATTGCATTTCATGATCGACATTCCCAGTCAGCATGATTCAATGTAGGAGGTCGATGAAATAGATCAGCATAATGTACCAAGGATGGTGATACAATCAAAGTTGCTTTAGACTAGATTATAACCAAGGACTCAGGTTGTCAAAGCACTGAGATAAGACACTGATGTGTATCACTGCAAGTGCTGCTGAAAGAGAACTGCTTCAGGATGACTTGTTAATTAGTGGAAGGAAAAAAAAAAAAAGCCAACTCAGTGAGCAAGTGAAAATCGCTCAGTTGTGTCCAACTTTTTATTACCCCCGGGACTGTAGCCAGCTAGGCTTCTCTGTCCATGGAATTCTCCAGGCAAGAATAGTGAAATGGGTAGCTGCTCCCTTCTCCAGGAGATCTTCCCAATCCAGGGATTGAATCCAGATTTCCTGCATTGCAGGTGAATTCTTTACCATCTGAGCCACGAGGGAAGCCCACTCAGTGAGTAAAAGGTATAGGATTTACTGCAGTCCACTAACACACACTCATTCTTATTATCAAAGTCCCATTATTCGCCAATAAGCACCTTACCTCTCTTAAAAAAAGCCATGAAAAGATTATAAATTCAGTGTGTATTATAATTTTATATTTTGTAAATCAAATTATAGACCTGGATTACATCAACCCTTTGATAAAAATGGTAGCAAAATGCCTCACAGCAATTACAGAATTCCTCCAGTTTTCCAACCAGGTCTTAAACTAAGAACTGAAAAGCATGAGCTTGTTATTGTCATTTTGTAAGTATTCTTGTATAATGACTACTGTTAGCCCACCCAGAGATTCTTGTAATCATTTCTACATTATATTGCAGGAGCTATTGCTTTCCCAAATCCTTGCCTTTAACAGACACTTTATTCCAGGTGAATATAGATAATCATTTAATGAACTATTTTTCCATAACATGTCATGGGTTATCAATATATATTCCTTAGCTGATGATGAGATTGTTATTATCTTCAAATATGGATAGATCAGATATCCTTCTCAGATAGCATTGCAAAATCTTTTCACAAGGACCACTTCGAATACAAATAATAGTAAAAAAAAAAAAATCTAACAGAAAAACATTAGTCACTCTAGATATTTCAGGCTGGAGGGGATTTAATGCAGAGAATTAAGGGCAAACAAAACTGTTGGAAGAGCTATATCTTTCAAGAAGTCTAAAAGTGCTAGAATCACAGGAAGCTTTCATCAACAATCTTGGCTGCTGCAGCCCAGAAGCCAATGACTCACAGGAGAACTCACAAGAGCAAATTATGTTTTCTTGTCATTTTCTAAAACCCAAGAATCTGGTCATTGTTGCTAATGGAGCAGTGATGGTTCTTGCTTCTTTCTCTTTCCAATCTTGCATTTCTTTGGCAGATATTCAGTTATTGGACTCATCAAAATAAAAGAATAGAAGGAGGCTGTATTAATTTCTGACAGATAAGCACAGATGTTGCAACCCTATGAGCTACGTGAGGAGTGATTTTGGAAAGTAGACAGAAAGTAAGAGGTACATGTTTAAAGAGTAAAGAAGAGATAATTTTAATCTAGTAGACTGGATTTAGCTTTTGGTTCTTAAAAATTATTTCTTAAAGCTTATGCTACCATCTCTCTGGGCTTCCCAGGTAGCATGAGTGGTAAAGAATCTGCCTGCCAATGCAGGAGATGCAAGACTCTGATTCGGTTCCTGAGTCGGGAAGATCCCCTGGAGTAGGAAATGTCAACCCACTCCAATATTCTTTCCTAGAAAATCCCATGGACACAGGATCTTGTGTGCTGCATTCCATGAGCTTGCAAAGAGTTGGACATGACTGAGCACACACACACATACCATCTCTCTCCACGTGAACTGTTATTTGTTATTTTTCTTTGATTTTTCTCTATCACTGACACTTTTGCTAACTTTCTGAAAAATCAATGAGAACTTCTCACTTGTCATAATTGTTCTGATAAAGCTCCAATTACAGGTGAGTTAATTATATCTTGAATGTTCAAACCCCAAATATTTTAAAGAAACTTCTGCTGAAATTATATCTACTTAGAGAGCTTTTAAACATAAGACTGACAGCCCTTTTCTTTTCTTGTCTTGTCATTATGTTTTTCTACCCTTTTAAAGGAATTAGGTATCCTCTATTTTTTAAGAAAAATCATGAAGTTTTGTAATTCATGTAATGAATTAGTAATATAATTTTAGTACATTTCTATATTTTTAGAATGCATGTTACATTATATACTTTAATTTTTGGGAGAGCCACACCTATGGTTATTATTACTGTAGGATTTGGGGTAAAAATGCCTGGAAATGAATTACAGCCCTCACTGGGCACTGCTCATATGCTCTTGTTTGAATGGTTGTGTGTTCTCAGTTTTCTCACATATAAACAGAGAATACTAACAGTACTTATAGAAATTACTATGATGATAAAATATTAATAGTTCATAGTACCAAGTACATGGTAAGATCAAAGTTACCAACTGTTATACTAACTGTTCATAAGTGACAGTATTAGTCACTCAGCATGTCTGACTCTTTAGGACACCATGGACTGTAGCCTGCCAGGCTTCTGTGTCCATGGGATTTCCCAGGTAAGAATACTGGAGTGGGTAGCCATTTCCTTCTCTGGGGCATCTTCCCCACCCAGGGATCAAAGCCAGGTCTCTTGCATTGCAGGCAGATTCTTTATCATCTGGGACAACAGGGAAGCCCCAATAACTGCTCATAACAATAAACTATTAATAGGCTGTCTTTGCTCTTACCTGTAGAGGCAGGCTTTTAAGGTCTGCCTTTAGTCTTTTATGAAGAGAAAATAACTTTTACCTCTTCATTTTTCTGCCCCTAGAGGGTTCCCAGCTTTTCCTTTTCTTTATGTTTGTTTCATTTCAAGGCTACTTTTAGAGTTGAATGACTTGTGAGACAAGAAGTCACACACTCTACCTACTGTCACTCATGTCCAGCCACAGCCTTGGTTTCCAGAAATTAATAGGTGAACTGCAAAGTGTCTTATGCCAGCAAGACCAAGAATCTCCTACAAAGCTAATCAATGATCCTGAAACTATACAATTTTTAAAATTCATTTTCAGAAAACTATAGAAGCTGGGGAACAAAAAAAAAACAGTCATGGGTTTGGCCTTAAGTATGTACACACTGCATCTTGGCCTTCAAATATATGAACTATAAAATAGACGTGAAAGTATGCATTTTTTAAAAATACCATTTATTTGGTTGCATTGGGTCTTAGTTGTGGCAAGCAGGTTCTTCAACACATCACACAGAATCTCTTTTGTGGTGCACAAGCTTTCTAGTTGTGGCTCACAGGCCTAGATACTCTACAGCATTTGTATCTTAGTTCCCCGATCAGAGATCAAACTCATGTCCCTTGCATTGGAAGGTGGGTTCTTAACCACTGAACCACCAGTGAAATCCCAGTGTGAACATATTAATAGTACCCTTGCATATATCTGTGTTCTTTTCTTTGCCAATTTTAGTAACATTACATCCATATTTGTTAAGATTTTCTTTATATTCTAACATTCAAATGTAAAGTATATCTCCTTCTATGCATTAACTCATAAAGTAATTAAATTAACTCAAAAATGTACCTATTGAGGGGAATTCATTTTTACTAATTTGGGGGCATACGAAAGTTATTCTATGGGCACATGAAGTTATTCTAACATAAGGAAGTAGGCAAAAGAAAAGGCTGATGACTCTCAACCATGAAAACTGCTACCATATTGGGCAATTTGAAACATGATGGGCCTAGAAGAAATTAGAGAGTATGGAATGAACATGGGAAAGAAAAGGATAGCAAGGAAATGTTAGATCAAGAAGCAAACACTTAGTCTCAGAGAGCAGAGGCTTAAGGAAAAGATAGAGTAAAATCTGAAAGGGGAAAAATCTCAGAGATCACTTTTCCAATGAACCACATAGATGGGCTCATCTTCACCTTGCCTATTATTAGTTCTATCGACTTTTCCATTAAAGTCTAACATGTGCATAGTCAATAATGGACTGTCTGCTTACTACATGTACCACCTGTGTACCTATTTCATGTCTGAAATTTAGGGCTTCCTCAATGGGGCAGAAGTACTGAATATGTCTAAGGGTTGTCACAGGTCTAAGATTTAAAAGATTCCCATGCACAAACAAAGGAACTTAAGCAGTTGACTGCTTAGTCACAACAGGTAACTCAACACAAGTATTTCATAATGATAAAATGATGTATTACATCATTTCATAGTTCAGAGACCCTCATGTTTGCTCTCATAATTTGATGGTCCTCATTTTATATTAATTTACTCAACAAGTATTTATTTAGACCAGGATTTTAAGTGAAGAATCTGAAATATCCCTTGAGTCCCTATCATGTATATGGCTGAAGGCACGTATGACATCAAGCCAATGCCAGTTGATTATGAAGCCCCTCAGATCTAAGTCTCACAAGATGAGGTTCTCTGGTTTCCTTTGACTGGCTTTCTCTCTCTCTCTCTCTCTCTCTCTCTCTCTCTCCCCTTTTAATTAATCAGTTGTTGTTGTGGTTTGGTTGCCCAATCATGTTTGTTCTGAGACCCCATGAACAGGGGTTTCCCCGTTCTTCATCATCTCAATGAGTTTGCTCAAACTCAATGTCCATTAAGTTGGTGATGCCATCCAATCATATCCTCATCATCCCTTTCTCCTCTTGCCTTCAATCTTTCCCAGCATCAGGGGTTATTGTTCAATGGGATATTATATTTTTTTTAGTTTTTTTTTGGCTACACCCCACAGCATGTGGGATCTTAGTTTCCTGACCAGAGGTGAAACCCATGCCCTCTGCAGTGGAAGCGCAGAGTTCTAACAACTGAACTACCAGGGAAGTCAATTTCTTTCTCTTTTACTAGTTCATTAAACATGCTGTAGTAGGAGTTATCTTTCCAGTTACTCATTTGCTCCCTTCTGAACTAATTGAGTGTGATTAACTACACTTACTTCTTGACGCTGTTCTGAAAAAGATATTATGTCTTGTTTTAGAATGTGTTGTACCATTTAATAAATACTCACATGATTGCTCTCATAATTTTATGGTCTTTGTTTTATATTAATTTACTCAACAAATATTTATTCAATTTATATTACATACTTAATAAGATATGATCCTGTATTTAAGACGCTCACATTATGTAACTGAATAAATACAGTTCTCAGGGGAAGGGTGTCAACACATAAGGAAGAGCAGTTTTCTTCCTACTTAGTTGGGATGAAGAGGGAGGGACGGCTGCAGGTGGAGCTGTTTATGTTCATCTTTAAAACAATACATGCTTGCCCAGCAAATGAGGTGTAAAAGATGAGGAGTAAGATGTAGTACGAACAAAGCCATGGAGAGGGGACTGATTAATGAAAGGAATGTGTTTGCTCCATTCAGATAAGCCCCAGAAGGTTGCTCTAAGTCAAATAAGAAAATAACTGAAAAAGGGGTCTGTGACTGGATCTGAGATTCCAGAGAAAGGAGATAGGAGGGATGCTAAAGTGGCTGCAGTTGATCTTAAGGTCTGTAGGGAGCTATTAAAAATAGTAAGCAGAGTGGATAAGACACTCAGATGAAATTTTTAAATGTGTGGAGTAAGAATATATGAATAGATTATTGAAAAAGAATAGAAATTCCACAGACAAATGTATGTATTTATGAGGATTTGATGCTTTAATCTGTGGGAAAAGAAAATTGTTTTAGAAAGCTGAATAGTCTAGGTCTGGGTCATTCTGCTAGGGTTAGAATGCTGATTCTACAAATTAACATATCTATGAATTGGGCAAAACCAATAACCATTTGGTACCTTACTTGTCCCTTCTTTTAAATGCTGTGTTTAATCCTCAAACAAACACCAATAAGGTGGGAATAAACTGAAAGCTACTGGCACAGTTAAGTGTTGTCCAATATTAGTGATTATTATTATAATTACAAGTTGTTTATCCATTTTAAAATATTTAGATTCATGTTTCACACCACTTATAAGGATATATTTCAAGTGGATCAAACTAAAACTTTTTTTTTAATATGGAAGTATTAGAATAAGAAACATAGACATGAACTTGTAACTTTTAGATAAAGTCTTCTAAGTAATTATGCAAAAAAAAAAAAAGTGTGTAAGTTTGAGAATCCTACAGTTATGATTTTCTGTGCAAGATATCCCCTGCTGCAAATGAAGACAAATGACAGACCAGATTTTCCAATACATATAAGAAGTGGTGGCAAGGGTGTGCGGAGATAGGCATTTATGGAGGGCTCACAGGTGGGCAAATAGGTGCAGTCATTTTAGACAGCAGTGTGGAAGGATTTCTAAAAATAAAAATAAAGGCAAGTTCTGTGAATCCATTTCTGTGTCTTGGTTATTTACAGTCCTCATTCAGGTGGTGGTGGTCGTTTTAGTCACTGAAGTGAAGTTGCTCAGTCGTGTCCGACTCTTTGCGACCCCATGGACTGCAGCCCACCAGGCTCCTCTGTCCATGGGATTTTCCAGGCAAGAGTACTGGAGTGGGTTGCCATTTCCTTCTCCAGGAGATCTTCCTGACCCAGGAATTGAACCTGGGTCTCCTGCACTGCAGGCAGAATCATTACCAACTGAGTTATGGGGAAACATAAATCATACAGGTAACTTTAAAATACTTCACTATAAAAAGTGTGATATAAATGTATAAAGAAGCATTCACACCTATACTCAATGAAGAATATAGAAGGATGTTTACTGCACTGCTGTTGGTAGGAGGAAAAAAAAAATTAAACTACCTAAATGCCCATCAATGGAATTTTAACTATACTATGTCTAACCTATGGAATATCATGAACATTGAAAGAGAATAAGACAGAGCTAGATCATTTATATGAGAACAAAACTCTATGACATATGGTTAAGATAAATAAAAATTGTAAAACAGGGACACTGTTAAGATCTGCTTTAAACCACAGAAAAGACAGAACAAAAGTGAAGTCGCTCAGCTGTGTTCGACTCTTTGTGACTCCATGGACTATAGCCCACCAGGCTCCTCTGTCCATCGGATTTTTCAGGTAAGAGTATTGGAGTGGATTGCCATTTTCTTCTCCAGGGGATCTTCCCAACCCAGGGATTGAACCCAGGTCGCCAGCATTGTAAACAGACACTTTACCATCTGAGCCACCAGGGGAGTCATAGGATCTTAGTTCCCCAACCAGGGATGGAATTTGCCACCACTCCCTCCTCCTCCCCGCCCGCATTGGAAGCATGGAGTCTAAACCACTGGACCACCTGGGAAGTCCATATGTGTATATTTTGCTGTAAACAAGGATATACTTCTGTGGTTGGGCTTCCCTGGTAGCTCAGAGGGTAAAACATGTGCCTGCAATGAGGGAGACCCAGGTTCGATCCCTGGGTCAGGAAGATCCCCTGGGGAAGGGAAAGGAAACTCACTCCAGTACTCTTACCTGAAAAATCCCATGGAGAGAGGAGCCTGGTGGGTTAAGTCCATGGAGTTCCAAAGAATAGGACACGACTGAGCGACTTCACTTTCACTATGCACATATTAAAGGACAGAAGAAGGTTTGAAAACAACGTCTTCAATTTCCTCCCTTCAGATCAGTTCAGATCAGACGCTTATTCCTGTCCAACTCTTTGTGACCCATGAACTGCAGCACATCAGGCCTCCCTATCCATCATCAACTCCCAGGGTTTACTCACACTTATGTCCATTGAGTCAGTGATGCCATCCAACCATCTTGTTCTCTGTCATCCCCTTCTCCTGCCCTCAATCTTTCCCAGCTTCAGGGTCTTTACAAATGAGTCAGCTCTTCACATCAAGTGGCCAAAGTATTGGAGCTTCAGCTTTAGGATCAGTCCTTCCAAAGAATATTCAGGACTCATTTACTTTAGGTTGGATGGGTTGGAGCTCCTTGCAGGCCAAGGGACTCTCAAGAATCTTCTCCAACATCACAGTTCAAGAACATAAATTCTTTGGCACTCACCATTCTATATAGTCCAACTCTCATATCCATACATGACCACTGGAAATACCATAGCTGTGACTAGAAGGACCTTTGTTGGTAATGTCTCTGCTTTTTAATATGCTGTCTAGGTTGGTCATAACTTTTCTTCCAAAGAGTAAGCATCTTTTAATTTCATGGCTTCAATCACCATCTGCAGTGATTTTGGACCCCCACCTGCAAACAAAAAATCTGTCAGTTTCCACTGCTTCCACATCTAATTGCCATGAAGTGACGGGACTGGATGCCATGACTTTAGTTTTCTGAATATTGAGGTTTGTTTTTTTTTTTTTTCACTTTATTTTACTTTACAATACTGTATTGGTTTTGCCATACATTGACATGGACCCATCTCAGGTATACATGAGTTCCCAATCCTGAACCCACCCCCTCCACCTCCCATCCCATATCAACTCTCAGGATCATCCCCATGCACCAGTCCCAAGTATCCTGTATCCTGTATCCTGTATCGAACATAGACTGGTGATTCATTTCTTACATGATAGTATACATGTTTCGGTGCCATTCTCCCAAATCATCCCACCCTCTCCCTCTCCCTGAGTCCAAAAGTCCGTTCTATTCATCTGTGTCTCTTTTGCTGTCTCGCATACAGGGTTATCATTACCATGTTTCTAAATTCCATATATATGTTAGTATACTGCATTGGTGTTTTTCTTTCTGGCTTACTTCACTCTGTATAATCGGCTCCAGTTTCATCCATCTCATTAGAACTGATTCAAATGTATTCTTTTTAATGGCTGAGTAATACTCCATTGTATATATGTACCACAGCTGTCTTACCCATTCATCTGCTGATGGACATCTAGGTTGTTTCCATGTCCTGTCTATTATAAACAGTGCTGCAATGAACATTGGGGTACACATGTCTCTTTCAATTCTGGTTTCCTCAGTGTGTATGCCCAGCAGTGGGATCGCTGGGTCATACGGTATTTCTATTTGGAATTTTTTAAGGAATCTCCACACTGTTCTCCATAGTGGTTGTATTAGTTTGCATTCCAACCAACAGTGTAAGAGGGTTCCCTTCTCTCCACACCCTCTCCAACATTTATTGTTTGCAGACTTTTGGATTGCAGCCATTCTGANGTGTCTCTTTCAATTCTGGTTTCCTCGGTGTGTATGCCCAGCAGTGGGATCGCTGGATCATAAGGCAGTTCTATTTGCAATTTTTTAAGGAATCTCCACACTGTTTTCCATAGTGGCTGTATTAGTTTGCATTCCCACCAACAGTGTAAGAGGGTTCCCTTCTCTCCACACCCTCTCCAACATTTATTGTTTGCAGACTTTTGGATCGCAGCCATTCTAACTGGTGTGAAATGGTACCTCATTGTGGTCTTGATCTGCATTTCTCTGATAATAAGTGATGTTTAGCATCTTTTCATGTGTTTGTTAGCCATCTGTACATTTTCTTTGAAGAAATATCTATTTAGTTCTTTGGCCCATTTTTTGATTGGGTCATTTATTTTTCTGGAATTGAGTTGCATAAGTTGCTTGTATATTTTGAGATTAGTTTGCTTCATTTGCTATTATTTTCTACCATTCAGAAGGCTATCTTTTCACCTTGCTTATAGTTTCCTTTATAAAAATATGGAACGCTTCATGAATTTGCGTGTCATCCTTGTGCAGGGGCCATGCTAATCTTCTCTGTATCGTTCCAATTTTAGTATATGTGCTGCCGAAGTGAGCATGTTTTTTGTTTTTTGTTTTTTTTGTTTGTTTGTTTTTTAATTTAAATTTATTTTTTTCTAATTGGAGGCTAATTACTTTACAGTATTCTATTGGTTTTCACTCTCCTTTTTCATTTTCATCAAGAGGCTCTTTAGTTCTTCTTCATTTTCTGCCATAAAGGTGGTGTCATCTGCATATCTGAGATTACTGATATTTCTCCTGGCAATCTTGATTCCAGCTTGTGCTTCCTCCAGCCCAGTGTTTCTCATGATGTCCTCTGCATATAAGTTAAATAAGCAGGTTGACAAGATACACAGCCTTGGCGTACTCCTTTTCCTACTTGGAACCAGTCTGTTGTTCCATTGTTACTTCCTGAGCTGCATATAGATTTCTCAAGAGGCAGGTCAGGTGGTCTGGTATTCCCATCTCTTTCACAATTTTCCACAGTTTTCTGTGGTCCACATAGTCAAAGGTTTTGGCATAGTCAATAAAGCAGAAATAGCTGTTTTTCTGGAACTCTCTTGCTTTTTCATGATCTAGCAGAAGTTGGGAATTTGATCTCTGCCTTTTCTAAAACCAGCTTGAACATCAGGAAGGTCATGGTTCATGTGCTGTTGAAGCCTAGCTTGGAGAATTTTGAGCATTATTTTACTAGCATGTGAGATGAGTGCAATTATATGGTAGTTCGAGCATTCTTTGGCATTGCCTTTCTTTGGGATTGGAATGAAAACTGACCTTTTCCAGTCCTGTGGCCACTGCTGAGTTTTCCAAATTTGCTGGCATATTGAGTGTAGCACTTTCACAGTATCAACTTTTAGAATTTGAATTAGCTCAACTGGAATTACATCATCTCCACTTGCTTTGTTTGGAGTGATGGTTCCTAAGGACCACTTGACTTCATATTCTAGGATGTCTGGCTCTAGGCTGGTGATCACACCATCGTGATTATGTGGGTCATGAAAATCTTTTATGTACAGTTCTTCTGTGTATTCTTGTCAACTCTTCTTAATATCCTCTGCTTCTATTAGCATCATACAATTTCTGTCCTTTATCAAGCCCATCTTTGCATGAAATATTCCTTTGGTATCTCTAATTTTCTTGAAGAGATCTCTAGACTTTCCCATTCTATTTTTTTCCTCATTTCTTTGCATTGGTCACTGAAGAAGGCTTTCTTATCTCTCCTTGCTATTCTTTGGAACTCTGCATTCAAATGGGTATATATTTCCTTTTCTTTGTCTTTCCCTTCTCTTCTATTCACAGCTATTTGTAAGGCCTCAGCAGACAACCATTTTGACTTTTTGGATTTCTTTTCCTTGAGGATGGTCTTGATCCCTGCCTCCTGTATAATGTCATGAACCTCCATCCATAGTTCTTCATGCACACTGTTTATCATATCTAATCCCTTGAATCTACTTGTCACTTTCACTGTATAATCATAAGAGATTTTATTTAGGTCATACCTGAATGGTCTAGTGGTTTTCCATACTTTCTTCAATTTAAATCTGAATTTGGCAATAAGGAGTTCATGATCTTGGCCAGGGTCAGCTCCCAGTTTGTTTTTGCTGACTGTATAGAGCTAATCCATTTTTGGCTGCAAATGATATAATCACTCTGATTTCAGTGTTGACCATCTGGTGATGTCCATGTGTAGAATCTTCTCTCTTGTGTTGTTGAAAGTGAATGTTTTCTATGACCAGTGCATTTTCTTGGCAAAACTCTGTTAATCTTTGACCTGTTTCATTTTGTACTCCAAGGGCAAATTTGCCTGTTACTCCCAGTATCTCTTGACTTTTTACTTTTGCACTGCAGACCCCTATAATGAAAAGGACATCTTTTTTCGGTGTTAGTTCTAGAAAGTATTGTAGGCTTGTAGGCTTTGGTGGCTAAGTGAAGATTTTTCTTTGAGGAGTAATCAGAGCATGTTTATTTTTTATTTATATATATTTTAAGTGAGATCCAAAGGAATAGCAAGAATGAACAAAAGAGAAGAATAAAGAAGGACGTTCCAGACAGAGGAAGCTGTAAGCTAGATTCATGGGACAGATGGTAAAGTCTGAGGCTCATTTGAGGAAATGGGAGGAGTTCAACTGGACCAGAGAGAATAGGTGTAACAGAAGAAGAATCAAGTGAAGTTAATAGCCCTGAGCTTTGCATAAGTGAGATTAATGTCTTTATTTTGCCCTTGAACATGCATGTCATTTTGTTCAGGCACAGAATCATTGTCTCATGTTCATTTTCCTTTTAATATTCTGCAGGTTTGCTTATTACCATTTGGCATGCAGTGTTGCTGAAATGTCAAAGGTTGCCTGGTGTTTATTGCTCTGCAGGTAAATGAACTTGTTTCTTTTATCGAATATAATGCATATTTTTATCTTGTTTCATTAACATTATTTTCTCTGATAGACAATGAGTCTGAGAAACCCACTATTCGTGTTATCACTGATGATCCCTTAAATGCAAATTTTCTCCTTTTGGAAATCTTACCACTCATATGTTGGAACTCCTACACATTTTCCATGTTTCATTTTTTCTAATGACTTTATAGCCTGCATTTCAACATCTAATGACTTTTGAGGAAAGTTTGTTATGCTTTTTCTTCTCCATTAATTTAACTCTTAGTCCTATTAATAACACATTGCTTTTATTCCTTTACTGTTTTAAATTCAGCAACTGTTTGCCAGTCTTTCCCTTTTCATTACTACCAAAACTTATTCTATAAGCACAGTGGCCTCTGAAATGTTCTAAAATGATTAATGTAAATTTCTATTTACATTCTATATCACTCAGGGTTCCTTGGAGAAAGGGAAACAGCAGGGATAACTAGTTAGAGAAATAAAGGAAAAGGGGAGAGAAAGAAAGTAATTTTAAGAAAATGGTTCACACAATTGTCATAGTTTAGTCACTAAGTCACATCTGAATTTTTCATAACCCCAAGGACTGTAGCTTGCCAGGTTCCTCTGTACATAGAATTTTTCAGGCAAAAATATTGGAATGGGTTGCTGTTTCCTTCTCTAGGTCATATAACTGTGGAAGAAGGCAAATATAAACTCTATGTGTCAGGCTGGTACCTGTAGACTCAGGCAGGATTTCTATGTCACAGTCTCACCTCTAATTTTTTCCCCACCTCCATTTTTGTGGGAAATATTTTTATTTAAATTAACTGATTGCCTATGTTAATCACATCTACAGAGCACCTTCATAGCAGCAACTAGAGAAATGTTTGACCGAAACCTGGGACCATAGCCTAGCCAACATGACACACAAAGTTGACCAACATTGCAATTTACACCAGTTACTGTTATATTAATATAAAACATTATAGTTATGATATTAAAAGTCCTCTGGGTTTGCGTGCTATTCTATTTTTTATCAAACCATCAGCTCTGATTCTCTCATGCAGATTCATTTGACGAAATGTATCATCTTTTCATTTGCCCATGTTTGCTTGTATTTTGTTTTGTTTTTTTAATCAATAGAGAATTTATGTGAATGCTTTCCAGATTTCGAGGTTGAAATGAATTCTGTCAAATTAGACCCCAATGGATAATCTATCTCAGTTTTCCATTTTACAATCTAAGTAGTAAAAAAAAAAAAAAACTTATAAAAGAAACATGCTTGCAATAATCTCTGTCAGGTTGAAAACTCATTTCCAGATAAAGTAACAACGTTAAGTAAAAAGTGTTTGGATCCTCATTCAAAACTGTCTGGTGAAACTGAAGCCCCAAAAGTCACTATCCCAAGCAATCAACATTATTGATTTAATAAGCTAGATAAAAGCAATTTTAGCACTTTGTTAAAACAGTTAAAAATAAACTATCATTGGCATCTTTTATAAAAGTAAAGGGAGTGGTCAGTGGTTATTAATAAAACAAAGAGTGCCATCTACTGACTACACAGTTCTCTGATGAAAGCTGACTTCAACATCAACGTAATCCACACAATTTCCTAATGTGATAGTGCTATCATCATTCATTTGATGTTCTGAATTTTCCAAGAATTTTTGTTCATTTTAAAAGATCACATTTAAATCTCTAGTTCTGCTAACTGAAGTGGAATTTACATGTGCTTGAATCAAATGACTGCCACTTTACAAAATCGCTGTGATCAAGAAGCAATTTTTCTTAAAGTGCCCCTTTGTGCTCAGAACTACATGATATAAAAGAAATATGTCTATATTCTCCTCACACAAGACTCAGCAACAATGGTGGAGACTGAAGAAATGTAAGACCAATTAGGCCGCAGCATCCCACCCCTGGCCACATACCGCCAAAAAAAACCCTACTGACATGATTAAAGAAAAGCAAGCATTGATATAACTTCCTGATAAAGGAGACACTGAAACACTTCATAAGGAGGGTTAGAGTTAATACCTTTCACCTTTTAATTCAGATATCATTTTAAAGAATAAGTAACATTTAAAGTTGTTAGGACAATCAAAGTAACACAGTAATTGGAGAAGAGTATCATGTACTATATTTAAATTGCTGTTGCTTAGTTGCTCAGTTGTGTCCAACTCTTTGCAACCCCATGGACTGTAGCCCTCCAGGCTCCTCCATCCGTGGTGTTTTCCAGGCAAGAATACTGGAGTGGGTTGCCATTTCCTTCTTCTGGGGATCTTCTGACCCAAGGATTGAATCTGTCTTCTGCTTGGCAGGCAGGTTTTAAACAGAAATTAGTGTTTTGTGGCTTCCCTGTAGCTCAGTCAGTAAAGAATCTGCCTACAATGCAGGAGACCCAGGTTTGATTCCTGGGTTGGGAAGATCCCCTGGAGAAGGAAATGGCAACCCACTCCAGTATTCTTGCCTGGAAAATCCCAAGAACAGAGGAACCTGGAGGGCTAAGTCCATGGGGTCGCAAGAGTCAGACACGACTTAGCAAATAAACCACCACCACTGTTTTAAAAGTGCAGAGGATGAGATGGTTGGATGGCATCACCGATTCAATGGACATGACTTTGAGCAAACTACAGGAGACAGTGAATGATGTAAAGCCTGGCATGTTGCAGTGCATGGAGTAGCAAAGAATCAGACATGACTTGGAGACTGAACAACAACAGTTTTAAAAGTTCAGAGACAACGCTTCCTCATGTGGGCTACTAGTGGCAATGTGAATTTTCCAGAAAGTGGAGCATGGATGGGAGGGCTGTGTGTCCAAATTAGGACTGTAGTATGTAGAGGAATCACTGGCTCCAAAGACAGAAACACATGGCTGGTTAATCTCCAGGGGATACTTTTCAGTCTCACTGCTGGCTTCAGGGTCCCAGGGAGAGTGAGCTGGGTGAATACACAACCCTGCACCTTCCAACATTTATATGTTAATAGATCAGACAAGTAACAAAACTGAGACTTCCCTGCTGGCCCAGTGGTTAAGCCTTCAACTTTCTATGCAGGGGTGAGGCTTCCACCCCTGTTCAGGGAGCTAAGTGGCTCACATGGCTTGTGGCCAAAATACCAAAATATAAAACAGAAGCAATATTGTAATAAATGTTAAAAATTATTTAAAAAAAAGAAACAAGACTGATGTTCCTATGAAAGTGCAGAATGCTAATCTCTTCTGTTAATTCTGACATCCTGAGTTTCACCCTGATGAAGGCTTCTCCTGGAACATTGCTAGGCTCTCTCAACAAAGGAGGAATCATGAGGGTCTACAATAATAATAGAATTAGTATTACATTCCAACTTCATTCCTTTGTTAACTCATTTCATAGAGTACTTTTAAGCAGAATGGGTTTGTATAACACATTCATCTGTGTTTTGTTTGAGTTAATTTTTTAATTGTTAAAATAAATAAACAACAGCACATGCTTCCAGTCCCAGGGTCCAACTATTACTAAAACACTGCTTATTCTCCCTGGAAGGCAGAAATGCCATGTGGACAATTAAACATAAGATTGCTAGAAAGACTGTAGGATGAGAGTATCTATCTTAATGCCATCGAGCTTCAACTTAGTGCAAGAGAAAGATCCCAAGAAATTTTATAGGTAAAATTTAGAACTAATTTTATCCCTTTAAATCTTTATTTTTATCCCTTTAAAATTTGCAATGGTACTCTACTTCCCTAACTCCTTGTGGTCAGCGAAGTAACAGACGTTACATATATTAGGTCATAATCTCTGGCACCCATATATGTTACCTTTTGTGGAAAGTGGTTTCAAGATGTGATTAATTTGAGGAGCTTGAAAAGGGGACGTTATCCTGAAATATCTGAGTAGGTCCTAAACACAATCACAAGTGTCCTGATAAGTGGGAGGCAGATGACATACTGAACAAGAAGGACATTGAAAACAGAGAAGAAAGAGATTTGAAGATGCAGACCTCAAAAATTTGAAGATGCTTAGCTTAAAGACTGGAGTGATTTGTCCACAAGCAAAGGAATGGCCTTCCCTGGTGTCTCAGATGGTAAAGGATCTGCCTGCAATGGAGGAGACCTGGGTTCCACCCCTGCATTGGGAAGATCTCCTGGAGAAGAGAATGTCAAGTCACTCCAGTATTCTTGCCTGGAAAATCCCATGGACAAAGAAGCTTGTCAGGCTACCAAGCATGGGTGGCAAAGAGTCAGACACGACTGAGTGGCCAACACTTTTACTTCTTTCAAGGAATAACAGAACCATGAGAAGCTGGGAGAAGCCAACACCTTGATTTGAGTCCAGCAAAACTGATTTATTGAGGGGCCTGGAGAACAGTGAGAAAATATGTTTTAACATATTTTGTAGTAATTTGTCATGGCATCCTCAGGAAATCAATATACTCCACGGGGCTTTGTCTTTCTATTGTCCAGTTTTCATAATATAATACTGGGTACCATTTAAATGCCTTTGGCATCATGCTAAATCTTTTACACAAAGTGTCTCCAATCCTTCTCTTTTTCCTGAAATCATTCTGCTCTTTCCCTGCTCACTCTGCTCCAGAAATACTTCATGCCTTAACACACAAATGCATTTCAGAGTGGGCCATGGTTCTTTCCTCTGATAGGAATGTTTCTACTCAGATATCATAACGATGAACTCTCTTGTCTTCTTTAAATCCCAGATTAAACTTACTCTCTCACTGGGTCTACTTCTGAACGACCCTACTCTACACTGCAGCTTCCTTCCCTAACTGTAATTGTGTCTGTTCTCTTTTATGATTTTAATCTCATTTGAATCTCTAAAATGGCAAACACATTGCTTGCTATGTTTACTGTATATCTTCTTCCTGCTTCCTCTAGGATGTGATCTTCCTAAGGTCAAAGATTTTCTGTTTCACTAATGTATTCTCAATGAATAGAACAATATTCAGTATCAAGCAAATAATAGGCACCAGGAGCTGAATGTAGCTTAGATCATGAACTCCTGTTTGCAAAATGTAGGCTTAAATTGAAGAAAGTAGGGGAAAGAACTAGGACACTTAGATATTACCTAAATCAAACCCCTTATGATTATTCAGTGGAAGTGATAAATAGATTCAAGGGAACAGATTTGATAGAGTGCCTGAAAAACTATGGAACTATGTAACATTGTGCAGGAGGCAGGGATCAAAACCATCCCTAAGAAAAAATAATGCAAAAAGGCAAAAAGGAAATATAAATAACTACAGCTATGTAGATGAAACTACCCTATGGCAGAAAGGGAAGAGGGACTAAAGAGCCTCTTGATGAAGGTGACAAAAGAGAGTGAAAAAGCTGGCTTAAAACTCAACACTCAGAAACTAAGATCATGACATCCGGTCCCAGCCCTTCATGGCAAGTAGATGGGGAAACAAAGGAAACAGTGACAGACTTTCTTTTCTTGGGTTCCCAAAATCACAGTTGGTGAATTGCAGCCATTAAATTAAAAGACACTTGCCCCTTGGAAGAAAAGCTATGACTAATATAGGCAGCATATTAAAAAGCAGAGAAATTACTTTGCCAACAAAGATTCACATTGTCAAAGCTATGTTTTGTTTTGTTTTATTTTGTTTTTCCAGTAGTCATGTATGAATATGAGAGTTGGGCCATAAAGAAGCTTGAGTGAAAGAATTGATGCTTTAGAACTGTCATGTTGGAGAAGAATCTTGAGTGTCCCTTGGACTGAAAGATCACACCAGTCAAACTAGAGGAAACCAATCGAATATTCATTGGAAGGACTGATGCTGAAGCTGAAGCTCTATGCCAAAGCCTTTGGCTGTGTGGATCACAATAAACTGTGGAAAATTCTGAAAGAGATAGGAATATGAGACCACCTGACCTGCCTCTTGAGAAATTTGTATGCAGGTCAGGAAGCAACAGTTAGAACTGGACATGGAGCAACAGACTGGTTCCAAATAGGAAAAGGAGTACATCAAGGCTGTATCTTGTCACCCTGCTTATTTAACTTCTATGCAGAGTACATCATGAGAAACGCTGGACTGGAGGAAACATAAGCTGGAATCAAGATTGCCGGGAGAAATATCAATAACCTCAGATATGCAGATGACACCACCCTTATGGCAGAAAGTGAAGAGGAGCTAAAAAGCCTCTTGATGAAAGTGAAAGAGGAGAGTGAAAAAGTCGGCTTAAAGCTCAACATTCAGAAAACAAAGATCATGGCATCCGGTTCCATCACTTCATGGGAAATAGATGGGAAAAAGTGGAAACAGTGTCAGACTTTATTTTTTTGGGCTCCAAAATCATTGCAGATGGCAACTGTAGCCATGAAATTAAAACATGCTTACTCCTTGGAAGAAAAGTTATGACCAACCTAGATAGTATATCAAAAGCAGAGACATTACAGACATTACCAACTAAGGTCCGTCTAGTCAAGGCTATGGTTTTTCCTGTGGTCATGTATGGATGTGAGAGTTGGACTGTGAAGAAAGCTGAGTGCTGAAGAATTGATGCTTTTGAACTGTGGTGTTGGAGAAGACTCTTGAGAGTCCCTTGGACTGTAGCAAGATCCAACCAGTCCATTCTGAAGGAGATCAACCCTGGGATTTCTTTGGAAGGAATGATGCTAAAGCTGAAGCTCCAGGACTTTGGCCACGTCATGCAAAGAGTTGACTAATTGGAAAATACTCTGATGCTGGGAGTGATTGGGGGCAGGAGGAGAAGGGGGCGACAGAGGATGAGATGACTGGATGGCATCACTGACTCGATGGACGTGAGTCTGAATGAACTCCAGGAGTTGATGATGGACAGGGAGGCCTGGCGTGCTGCGATTCATGGGGTTGCAAAAAGTCAGACTGGACTGAGCGACTGAAATGAACTGAACCGAACTGAACTAACTCACTGAAAAACATTATACAGATGTTAACATTTTACACCACCTAGCAGAACGGTTACACTCCTAGCACACTGAAGCAAAACTTGTTGGACTTGGGACTTAACTTTCTACTTGATAGTTATGTGGCCACAGAGAAACTCCTGAACCTTCAAAAAATTCAGTAAAATGGGAAAAATCATAAAATTCATACACCATAAGCTCAGTGTGAGAACTGAGTCAATGTATTTTAAATTGAGAAAGGTTACATTATAAATCCTAGAAGCTCAGTTTGTTGGAGGCAGACCTGAATTTTTTTAATCTTGCCACAGTTATATGGAAATGCATAAACTGTTACTTTAAAAATGACAAATGCGGGTTCAAGGAATTTTCTTTGAAGCCCAAAGTAGGTCAGAAGAACAATTACAGTCTATTTATAACCCAGAAAATTGTTTAAGAAGTTTAAGATAGCTATTCAAGAATGAAAGCAGAGTAATAAAATAAAAACTCAAATAGGTCTAGATTCAAGTGCTAGGAAAAAATCATCGGCTCTAGTCTTAAAATCTGATGTACACTTTGAAAAATTAAAAATATTATAATATTACAGATTAGGTTTAATAGACTTAAATGAATTAGAGACACCATAATAATACTTAAGAATGTTGCAGAAGATTGCTGTATTAACCTATCTTCTGATTTATTTATAGGACAGGCCTCCCAGTGATCCCTAACAAGGATCTCAGGGAAAGGAAAGGAAGAGAAATGACTCTTTTTTTTTTTTTTTTTCTCATTTTCACTTTACTTCATCTTCCTTCAGGAGAAGATATTGACACAGTTTCCAAAATGAAGGTCCATGCCATATACTACATTAGTGAAATAAACAACATTTAAAAGTGGAAAGGCTCTCCTATTATCAGAAGTACTGACAGGTATTAGAATAATATAGTAAAAGTCATTCATTTGGAGAAAAATCATAATATAGTCTGTGTTTGCCTTCAGTATTTGTTAGATCTAACTGGAATAAAGTCTTAGAAAATTTAAAATATTTTAATGCATAGAAATGACCACAGAGGATCTATTTTTCTTGCCATGAAAACTAAGCTATCTTCTACCTTGAGGAAAAGAAAATAATGAATTTGAAAGTGACATTCATATTTTAAATACAGCCAGGCTTTGTAATTTGTTTTTATTTGCTATGTTCTAGTGTAACTTGGAAGAAACTGGAAATGAATACTGATTAGAAATTTAATCAAGGAGTAATGAAGGCTTTTTTGCCCTTTTTAAACCAATGTTATTACATTTTTTCCCCAAAGTCCATGTTTCCTAACAAAAATGAAATTAGGACTAATGAAATTAAGACCGCAAAGCAGATTCACAAATGGCCACTGATTTGTAAATGTGCCTAAAATGTGTCAAGAGACTCTAATATGAACACATTTCAAAATAAGTTGAGATCATAAAATAGTTTGTAATCCACAGAATTAACTAGTGGGCAAAAGTCAATGATGTAATTCTAAGACCCAATGATTGAATTTATAATTTTCTGTCTCCTCAGTGTCCCACTCTACCTGACATTCAGCCTAGTGACAGACAGACAACAGACTAGCTGCAATAATATGTGTATGGCCTATGGTAGGAATGTTTTAAAAGTTATAAAGACAATACACAAGTAACACTGAACCAACATTTGTGGGTTGAGGGCAGGTTTCCTAGAGAAAATGACATTTATGTCAGAGCCTTAACTTCTAATCTTAAATTCTTCCCCAAGTGAACTGGTCATTATTTGACAGTTTCTAACACATAATCACATTTATTAAAATGAAGCTTTGGTATGTTAGAGTCTCAATAAGTGTCTGATGATGAATTATTTTATCTCTTCCAACAAATTTCAACCTATTTTATGTTATTTTTAAAAGTTGTTGTCTTGCATACAGGGTTATCATTACCATCTTTCTAAATTCCATATGTGTGTGTGTGTGTGTGTGTGTGTGTGTGTGTTAGTATACTGTATTGGTGTTTTTCTTTCTGGCTTACTTCATTCTGTATAATAGGCACCAGTTTCATCCACCTCATTAGAATTGATTCAAAGGTAATCTTTTTAATGGCTGCACACATCTACATAGTTTTAAAAATCCCATAATATTGGCAGATATATAATGAAAATCCACCCCATAACTTAACAGCACTCTTCAAAATCAATCATCTTAAATATTTTAAGCACTTCTTCACTTCCCTACTTAGAAACTCTCAACATTACTCTTATCCTGCTCTCTCTCTTGACTTTTCAATTTCAGACACTATTGCTTTTTCTCTACTGAAGATGAAAATTCATCACTCTTAACAACACTCCCTTCACCACAAACATTCACAAGTAAACAGAATACACTTTCACACACATACTCACAAAAGCACTTCCTTGTCTTATTTTCTTACTATGGTTATATCACAAAGTCATCACTACTTATATTACAATGACAGTGATAAATTCTGTAGTAAAATTGCATTTCTTGTTATACTATCATTTGTCATCCAGGATGACTAATTGCTTAAATATCTGAATCTGATTATTTGAGCTTAAATTCTGAATCTGATTATTTGAGCTTCCCTAGTGGCTCAGTAGTAAAGAATCTACCTGCCAATGAAGGAGATGCAGGTTCAATCCCTGAGCTGGCACAATCACCTGGAGAAATGGCAACCCACTCCAGTATTCTTGCCTGGGAAATCCCATGGACAGAGGAGCCTGGCAGGCTACAGTCCATGGGGTCACAAAAGTGTTGGACATGATTTAGTGACTAAACAACAATTCTGATTAAGTACCCATCAGTATTTATCTTACTGATTTTTTTTTAGCATCTCTCCATTTGACTGGATATTCCATAAGACTGGAATATTTTTTAACTTTTAGCTTCTATTTTTTTTTTTTTTTGAAAATTTAGGAAGGCATGGAGACAAACACATGTATTCAATTTGTCATGTTTAATCAGATATCTGCCATTATGTATTTGTATAATCTTTAGGTTAAATTCATACATGTTACATACACACATATATACATACATATGTTTGAGGATGGATTTCCTTATGTAAAATATTTCAGTGTTGAGTCAGTCTTAAGTCTTTACACCATTATCTATCACAGATCAGCAACAGCACTGTCCCTCCACCAATATAATTCCTCTCCTGAAATTTAGGGCTTCCCTTTTTGGTCACCAGTGAATCCCCAGGGCTTGACTCAAAGTATTTGGTGAAAACAGATGTCTGACTGGCAAGCTAATGTACCATTAAGAAGTCTCCAGTCATTGGATTTTTTTGGCTTCTATAATTATTATTGTGTGATATTTTTTAATAGAACTGGACTGCTATAAACTAATTCCATAAGGCCTATAGGAAATCAGACTTTCTCTTGATAGATACTGTATTTATTTATTTATTATGATAGTCTTTTTAAAATTAATTTATTATTATTATTATTATTTTACAATATTGTATTGGTTTTGCCATACATTGACATGAATCTGCCATGAGTATACATGTGTTCCCCATCCTGAACCATCCTCCCACCTCCCTCCCCACCCCATCCCTCTGGGTCATCCCAGTGCACCGCCCCAGGCACCTTGTATCATGCATTGGACATGGACTGGTGATTCGTTTTACATATAATAATATACATGTTTCAATGCTATTCTCCCATATCATCCTACATTCGCCCTCTCCTACAGAGTCCAAAAGACTGTTCTATACATCTGTGTCTCTTTTGCTATCTTGCATACAGGGTTATCATTACCATCTTTCTAAATTCCATATATATGTGTTAGTATACTGTATTGGTATTTTTCTTTCTGGTTTACTTCACTCTGTATAATAGGCTCCAGTTTCATTCACCTCATTAGAACTGATTCAAATGTATTCTTTTTAATGGCTGAATAATATTCCATTGTGTATATGTACCACAGCTTTCTTATCCATTCCTCTGCTGATGGGCATCTAGGTTGCTTCCATGTCCTGGCCATTATAAACAGTGCTGTGATGAATATTCAGGTACACGTGTCTTTTTCAATTCTGGTTTCCTCAGTGTGTATGCCCAGCAGTGGGATTGCTGGGTCATATGGCAGTTCTATTACCAGTTTTTTAACAAATCTCCACACTGTTCTCCATAGTGGCTGTACTAGTTTGCATTCCCACCAACAGTGTAAGAGGATTACCTTTTCTCCACACTCTCTCTAGCATTTATTGCTTGTAGACTTTTGGATCACAGCCACTCTGACTGGTGTGAAATGGTACCTCATTGTGGTTTGGAGTTGCATCTTTTCATATGTTTGTTGGCCATCTGTATGTCTTCTTTGGAGAAATCTCTGTTTAGTTCTTTGGCTCACTTTTTCATTGGGTTGTTTATTTTTCTGGAATTGAGCTACAGGAGTTGCTTATATATTTTTGAGATTAATTATTTGTCCATTGCTTCATTTGCTATTATTTTCTCCCATTCTGAAGACTGTCTTTTTACCTTGCTTATAGTTTCCCTTGTTGTGCAGAAGTTTTTAGTTTTAATTAAGTCCCATTTATTTTTTTAATTTAGTTTTAGCTTATTATCATGCACCAAACACTGTGATACACACTGTACTCTACCTCAAGCCCAGAAGACTAAGGCTTTATATAGAGGTTTGGATTATCATATGCACACTATCATATATAAAATAACTAATGAGAACCTACTCTACATCATAGGGAATTATACACAATATTTTATAATGACTTATAAGAGTAAAGAATCTGAAAAAGAATATACATATATATATATAGATAGATAGATAAACTGAATCACTATCTATCTACAGATAGATAAACTGTATACCGGAAACTACCACAACATTGTAAATCAACCATATTTCAATAAAAAAAAAAAAAAAACAAGAAAAAGTAAAATGTATTTTGGGGTTTGGTTGGTGGTTCTGATGGTAAAGAATCTTCCTGCAGTGCAGGAGACTGCGGTTCATTCCCTGGTTTAGGAAGATCCCCTGGAGAAGGGAATAGTTACCCACACCAGTATTCTTGCCTGGAGAAATGCATGGACAAAGGAGCTTGGCAAGGTGCAGTCCATGGAATCTCAAAGAGTCAGACACAACTGTGGGACTAAGCACACAGCACAAAGCATATTTTTTAAAAACAAACCCAAAAAGATCACTTTATATGAATTATGAAGTTTCATTGCTTTCAGCAGAGCAGGCACATGGTTAGTTTGAAACCCTGATTATATATAGACCCTACTGCACTCTCTAGACTTCCTGGAATGCTACTTATCAAGTCCTGTTTGATATTTCATCCTATATATTTTGAGCCTATTTCTGACAACTGTGCTGACCACGCTGTTTATGTCTCATGACTTCAGCCAATTTAAGACTAGATTCCAGCTTGCCATCATCTACCACTGTGAACTCACCTGAACTGTTTTGCCAAGGCAAGACCTCAATTCCATCTTCTTCCTGCCTACCCAGTAAACAGTAACATCCTCTAAATGTTCCCCACGTGAGTTCATGTGGTGCTTGCTCAGAACAGATAGTATTTCATCTAAAGTAACTGTAATCCTTTCCCACTGGGCTTTAGATTTGACATATCACTTCATTACTTTCATACCCTGCTTTGTGTATTTTGACACATGGCTCAAACAGCTTTAGTCATCTCTAGTCAGATTTTGTTTACCTAAAATCTTGATTAGATTTCTGTGGATTACAGTGATATACAGAGGACATCATTTTGACTTCCTACCAAAGCAATCACTTTCTTTTATAACAAATTCTAAACTTCTGCTGTGAAAAATCAAGTTTATATGATTTCAGCTCCTTTTCACTCCAATTTTTCCTGAAGAAACAGTATCAGCTCTTAAGATATTCTAAAAGGCAATGTATGGTGATTTGTGTTTCATAAAGTAAATAGAATATGAAGGAAGCCTAAATATAACAGAATTCTGATTCTGCCTTTAATTGGTGATGTGACCTTATTTAGGTTACTCTATATTCCATGAGTGTCTCCTTTCTCACTTGGAAAACAGATTTGGATAGTAACTATCCCTTAGGGATTCTTAAGGATACATAGGTTAATATATAAGAAGCAGATATAAAATATCCAGCACATAGCACACATTACAAAAGTATTTGTTGTCTCACTTTTGCAGGGACAGTGGGGGCCTTGTCTTTGGAATGAGAGCATTTTTATTAATAGCCATTTTTTAATTGAATATATAAAGTATATCAATTACCAATAGACGGAACCAACCAACCAACCAATCTGTATAACATAAAAGTTTCTTCTGCTGCATTTCTGACAAATGAAGGGATTCCTAGGTGGCACAGTAGTTAAAAAAATCTACCTGCAATGCAGGAGGGACAGATGTGGGTTCAACCCCTAGGTCAGGAAGATCCCCTCATAGAGTGCATGGCAGCCCATTCCAGTATTCTTGCCTGGAGAATTCTATGGATAGAGAAGCCTGGCAGACTACAGTCTATATGGATGCAAAGAGTCAGACATCTCTGAAGTGACTGAGCACACACACAAACACTGACAAATGAACTTCTACGTAATTCTTCAAATATGGTACAGACATTTAATTTTTCACAACTCCCACTAAATTATTGTACAATTTGATTTTCTGGAAAATTCACTTATGTTAGTTAAATTGTTTCACTGTAATTTCCCATCCATAATTGCTATCAATATTTAGAGACAGAAGGAGAAACATTCCCATTACCTTCCAATCATGAATGTCTCAAGCCCAACATGGTAGCTGTCTCTTGACACACAGGATCCACAGTATCCTTAAGTTAGCTGGATTTGGTACCTCTCATTGAAAACAAAAAAAGTCTTGATGAATATAGAGATATTTATCCTTTAATCAGTATGCTTCACACATTTTTCTTGACCAACCAGAAAAGTTTTCAATGTATCCTCTGATGCATATTTCACAATTTTAATTCACAGGAAGTTGTGGCCAAATGTCCTGTTGAAATGAAAATTAATCAGCTTCAGGACCTTGCTGGTGGAGCAGTGCTTGAGACTTCACTTTCCAAGGCAGGAGATGCAGTTTCAGCCACTGGTTGGGGAGCTAAGGTCATACATGCCTCATGGCCAAAAGTAACCTCAGAACAGAAACAACAAAAGTAGTATTGTAACAAACTCAAGACTTAAAAAAAAAAAAAGTCTATACTCAAAGAAAAAAATCTTTAAAAAAGAAAACATCTGCCCTGTTTTCAATCTCCTATAATCTTTAAGCCCAAAGAAGCCATCAATGAAGTGATCAACAACAGATATAACTGTATTTAAAATTAAATTCTGAATCAGTAAACCTATGGGTCACTTGAAGTAGAGGAATATCTCAAGAAAAGCCGTCACATACTGTGATCACACAGGCAAAACTTTTGGAGATCAAGAACAGACTGAGGGAAAACGAGGAATAATCATCTTATGGGAAATTAGCCAAACCAGGTCCTTTATTACTTCTAAGAGAGCATCTCATTTTATGTCTCATTAGATCAGCCCAAACTATGTTACTGTGATTTAAATACAAAGAATATCAATACTTAAGGAGACTAAAGACTTTCATATTATCAGAACAGAATTCTTCAATTTAAGGATATCTGAACACCATGCTTCTGAGAGCAAACATAATTGCTTTTGATTAACCCAGTGACTCCTGCACTGCGATAACATTGTTGCCTTGTTGTTTTATATTATTGTTGCTCTCAACTTTATTTTTTTCTTTCTTAGATAAAGATGATTTAAAAGGGCTGCAAAAGGCTTACAATGGAAAGTCAAGTCACATTTCAGTTTGGTTTATAATTATGTATTCAAAAACCATACTGTTCTAATTAAAACTGAGAAATAAGTCAAAAATGGTCAAACTCATCACTGTAACTATCATTTACTTCTTTTATTGTCTGAATTGGTTCATTAAAACTTGGTCACCTCAGGGCAAATAAATAAACACTAAGGATTTTTTTTTTCAGTGTATATATTCATGTTTTATAAGGTCATAGCTCTGGCTCCATCTCAAAATATTTGAACATTATCTGTTTAGCAATTCGCAAATGCTGTATGGCAATTCAATAGGCATTTGAGTTTTCCTATTTAAGAGTTTTTGCCTTTAAAGCTTTAACCATCATTAATTTGAATGCATTTAACTATGAAAACAATAAGATTATTCTTTCATAGTGACCTAGTTCAAGGGATGTAGGTTTCTGAACTACCACAAGATTCTTCAAAACAGATTTAATGTTTTTTTGCTGTTTCAGCTAAAGGCTCAATATAACACCAAGTACCTTATCTTGATTCAAATTGAACACCTCTGCTCCATGCTTAGGTAAGCTTTAACAATATAACTTTCTATTTCTATGTTTCACCTGCTATTTCTATCAATTCATCTTTCCTCAGTAAAAATTGTTTCCCAAGAGTGAGTGAGTTACAAGATCCCAAAGAGAAAAAAGCATTGCTGGCTTGAGAACTATGTAGTCATAGAAAAGAGATATGTTCATCAAATCATTGTTTAGAGCATGTTTATACATTATTATAAAGTGTAGGTATTATAAGCATAATAAAAAAATAGAACAGAAAGATTAAGAAGGCTTCATGGAAGTAGCACAAAATATGATTTGGGCTTAAGGACTCTACTTAAGAAATACATTTCTTAGGTTGTATTTTTCACTGGAATTTTGTAGAAATTATCTACTTTTTCATCCTTTTTTATACTCTGTCTTTTGGATAGTTATGACTGTATTATTATAATATGTTATGACATGTCACGTGACCATGTTACTGTTAATCTTCCTGAAAAAGTTGCTGAAATACCAATGAGTATTATTATATAAGACTAAAGTTATAATATTTATTTTTTCTAACAAGTATTTAGGAGTCCTGTATCCCTCCTTAAGCAATTCTTTTCCTGTATAATAACTACCATTGATTTCTACCCTGGATATTATATTGTTGTCATTCAGTTGCTCAGTCATTCCCTACTCTTTAAGACCCTATAGACTGCCAAGCTTCTCTGTCCTTCACTATCTTTCAGAGTTTGCTCAAACTCATGTCCATTGAATCAGTGATGCCATCCAACCATCTCGTCCTCTGTCAACGTTATTAGATGGAAAAAATCATTTTCTGGGTTAGTAATGAGCATAGATCATTTGATCAAGTTAGTATTTTCAAAACGGTATTGGTACTTTTTATATCTCTAATATTTTTTGAAAAGATAAAAACTGAAATTTGTAGCACAGAACCTAGATATATATTTTTTAATTAATTTTTATTTTTTTAGTTTGTTTTGTTTTATAATACTGTATTCGTTTTGCTACACATCGACATGTATCAGCCACGAGTGTACATGAACTCCCAATCCCGACCCCCACCACCCCCTCCCGCCCCACACCTTCTCTCTGGATCATCCCCGTGCATCAGTCCCGTTGGCAGAGTGGCAGTGTAACATGTGTGATATCATAAGTGAACCCCACCACCCCCTCCCGCCCCACACCTTCTCTCTGGATCATCCCCGTGCATCAGTCCCGTTGGCAGAGTGGCAGTGTAACATGTGTGATATCATAAGTGAAACGAATCACCAGTCCAGGTTAGATATATTTTTAAAAGTTTAAAATTAGGTTGTAAAAGTAACACCTATATCAATATTAATGAAAATGTAAATTTTTTATGAGCATCCTCAGGTGGACCTCTGAGTTGAGAAGTCTTAATTCTTAATAAAGTTGTGCACACACACACTATACACTTACATTTAAACTTTGTAGAACTTAGCTGATAGCTAATATCAAAATAAGCATAGAGCAACTTCATCCTTATAGCTAGTTCCAGAAGCAGTGAGATAATCAGCTTTACTTTTTTTCACTCAACTGGTATGAACAATAAACTTAATACAACATATTAGTGTTGATGGGATACAAGAAAGAATATGTTCTTGAATATATTAGGAAATTGTTATTCTAAAATATTTTTATATGCAAAATACTATTTTCAAGTAGCACTGCTACTGCATTGATTAAAGCTTTCTAGGAAAATTCTCATATTACCTTCCTCATAAAATCCTCTCTGCCTTTGTTGTTGTTTCATCACTAAATCATGTCTGACTCTTTGTGACCCCATGGACTACAGCATTCCAGGCTTCCCTGTCCTTCACTGTCTCCTAGAGTTTGCTCAAACTCCTGTCCATGAGTCAGTGTTGCCATCCAACCATCTCATCCTCTGCTGCCCACTTCTCTTCCTGCCTTCAATCTTTCTGAACATCATGGTCTTTTCCATTGAGTTGGCGCTTCATATCAGGGGGCCAAATTTATTGGAGTTTCAGCTTCAGTCATTCCAATGAATATTCAGGGTTCATTTCCTTTAGGATTGACTGGTTTGATATCCCTGCTGTTCAAGGCAGATTCAGAATGAGATCTCATAAGAATGGCTTGAAGGATACAATATAACTAAAACAAGTTTTTATTGCTGGAAAATCCAGTCCATGTCCTTCCAGTAAACAATGAGAATGCGATATATATGGAAATTAAGGAGGAGGTGGTTGATATAGTCAGTGATCAAAGTGGATGAGTTCAGATTGGCCCAGAACTCCTAGGTCACTCTACAAAAGGAATCCTGTTCCTTTCTCCAGAAATGATTTTGCTGGGCATCCATGCTGTGTGAACTGCTGAGGAACTTCACCATTTACACATTTTGTACACACCCTTTTCTTTAATGATTATTAATGTTTATTCATGATTATTAACGAAATTAAAAGACACTTACTAATTGGAAGAAAAGTTATGACCAACCTAGAGAGCACATTAAAAAGCAGAGACATTGCTTTGACAACAAAGGTCTGTCTAGTCAAAGCTATAGTTTTTCCAGTAGTCATGTATGAATGTGAGAGTCTGACTATAAAGAAAGCTGAGTGCTGAAGAATTGATGCTTTTGAAGTTTGCTGTTGGAGAAGACTCTTGAGAGTCCCTTGGACTGCAAGGAGATCCAACCAGTCTATCTTAAAGGAAATCAGTCCTGAATATTAATTGGAAGGAGTGATGCTGAAGATGAAACCCCAATACTTTGGCCATCTCATGTGAAGATTTGACTCACTGGAAAAGACCCTGATGCTGGGAGGGATTGGAGGCAGGAGGAGAAGGGGACGACAGAGGATGAGATGGTTGGATGGCATCACTGACTCGATGGACATGAGTTTGAGTAAGCTCTGGGAGTTGGTGATGAACATGGAGATCTGGTGTGCTGTAGTACATGGGGTCACAAAGAGTCGGACATGACTGAGTGACTGAACTGAACTGAATTGTTTATTCAACTCTTCAAATACAGTCTAGAAACACTGTATTTGAATATTTGGAGAGAACTGATCTACAGCTGGTCTCTTTTTCTCTGGGTTATCGAAATGGCTGATTTTTAAATCCTGTGCAAAAAAAGAGCAGTTGGATATATGCACTGTTTTGAGTTTATAATCTACCTAGTGACCACCAGATTTAGTTTCTTTACTAACAGTTTGCAGATGTCCTAAGCATTCAAAGAGCCCAGGTTCGTCACTGAAAGGACTACTTAGAAATTTTACTAGGTAGCACTCTCAAAGCCAAGATTCCCTGCTTTGATCTTGGAGCTTCAAGCCACAGACAGGTGAAAACTTAGGGAGCTGACAGCAAGAACATGTCTAACTTCCTCAGTGTTCCTACAAAATCTTTCTCTCTCTGCACCATGTCCTCTGCTTACATGTGCACACAGTGTAGAGATTCTGGTGAGTCTCCCTCAAGAGAACATACTCTGTGCTATTTGGATTTTGATGTATCTTTTAGTGTTAGTCTAAGACCTATTGTTTAGGTCCCATTTAAGTTCCTGAATCATTAGCGCCTTTCAAATAATGTATCTCACCTGGTGTGGAAACAGTTTTTCCCAAATTCGACATTGTTTTTTCTTTAAGCAACCTTACTGAGAATGTTCTCAGTTTGACCCAGGCAAGTATAACACAGAGAGTAATGTGCCATGTGACTGAGCTGGGTGTGGTCCATCCTTCCTATCATGCTGTGTCCCTGCCACGCAATCTGAGGTGGGAAACAGCACAGGAGGATTGGGTCCAAGCTCATGATTCAGCATCAGTTCAGTTCAGTTCAGTTCAGTCGCTCAGTCGCCTCTGACCCTTTGCGACCCCATGAATCACAGCACACCAGGCCTCCCTGTCCATCACCAAATCCTAGAGTTCACTCAAACTCATGTCCATCGAGTTGGTGATGCCATCCAACCATCTCATCCTCTGTCGTCCCCTTCTCCTCCTGCCCCCAGTCCCTCCCGGCATCAGGGTCTTTTCCAATGAGTCAACACTTCACATGAAGTGGCCAAAGTATTGGAGTTTCAGCCTCAACATCAGTCCCCTAAATGAGCACTCAAGACTGATCTCCTTTAGGATGGACTGGTTGGATCTCCTTGCTGTCCAAGGGACTCTCAAGAGTCTTCTCCAAAACCATAGTCGAAAAACATCACTTCTTTGGTAGCTTTCTTCACAGTCCAACTCTCACATCTGTACATGACCACTGAAAAACCATGGCCTTGACTAGACGGACTTTTGTTGGCAAAGTAATATCTCTGCTTTTCAAGCTGCTATCTAGGTTGATCATAACTTTCCTTCCAAGGAGTAGGTGAAGGTGAAGGTGAAGTCGCTCAGTCGTGTCCGACTCTTTGCGACCCCACGGACTATAGCCCACCAGGCTCCTCAGTCCATGGAATTTTCCAGGCAAGAGTACTGGAGTGGGTTGCCATTTCCTTCTCCAGAGGATCTTCCCAACCCAGGGATCGAACCTGGGTCTCCCACACTGCAGGCAGACGCTTTAACCTCTGAGCCAAATTTCATGGCTGCAATCACGATCTGCCATGATTCTGGAGCCCAAAAAATAAAGTCTGACACTGTTTCCACTGTTTCCCCATCTATTTCCCATAAAGTGATGGGACCAGATGCCATGATCTTAGGTTTCTGAATGTTGAGCTTTAAGCCAACTTTTTCACTCTCCTCTTTCATCTTTGTCAAGAGGCTCTTTAGTTCCTCTTCACTTTCTGCCATAAGGGTGGTGTCATCTGCATATCTGGGGTTATTGCTATTTCTCCTGGCAATCTTGATTCCAGTTTGTGCTTCTTCCAGGCCAGCGTTTCTCATGATGTACTCTGCATATAAGTTAAATAACCTGGGTGACAAGATACAGCCTTGGTGTACTCCTTTTCCTATTATTCTGGAGCCCAAAAAATAAAGTCTGACACTGTTTCCACTGTTTCCCCATCTATTTCCCATAAAGTGATGGGACCAGATGCCATGATCTTAGGTTTCTGAATGTTGAGCTTTAAGCCAACTTTTTCACTCTCCTCTTTCATCTTTGTCAAGAGGCTCTTTAGTTCCTCTTCACTTTCTGCCATAAGGGTGGTGTCATCTGCATATCTGGGGTTATTGCTATTTCTCCTGGCAATCTTGATTCCAGTTTGTGCTTCTTCCAGGCCAGCGTTTCTCATGATGTACTCTGCATATAAGTTAAATAACCTGGGTGACAAGATACAGCCTTGGTGTACTCCTTTTCCTATTTGAAACCAGTCTGTTGTTCCATGTCCAGTTATAATTGTCGGTTCCTGACTTGCATATAGGTTTCTCAAATGGAAAGTCAGGTTGTCTGGTATGTCTATCTCTTTCAGCGTTTTCCACAGTTTATTGGGATCCACACAGTCAAAGGCTTTGGCATAGTCAATAAAGCAAATAGACGTTTTTCTGGAACTCTCTTGTTTTTTCGATGATCCAGCGGATGTTGGCAATTTGAGCATAGGATATATATAATCTCAGTCTCAACATTCCTTTCTGTGAGTGCTCAGGCCTGTCCAATTCTTTGCAATTCCATGGACTGTAGCACAGCAACCATCTGTTCAAGGGATCTTGAAGGCAAGCATACTGGCATGGGTTGTCATTTACTCAGTCTAGTAATGAGAAAAACATAAGACAAATCCTAACTGAGGACATTCTATAAAATGATACTTGAAAAGTCCTTTCAAACTGACAAGGTCTCAGAACATTCTGAGAAACTTTTGCAGACAAGAGGAGCTTTTTATTCCTAATTCAAGGAATTTAGTACATTTAGTAATGCAATGTTCTATCTTTTTGACTTTTCATCTTCTTCATAGGGTTCTCAAGCTGAGAATACTGAAGTGGTTTGCCATTCCCTTCCCCAGTGGACCATATTTTGTCAGAAATTTCCACCATGATCTGTCCATCTCGGGGACCCCTACATGTTATGGGTCATGGTTTCACTGAATTAGACAAGGATGTGACCCACGTGATCAGTTTGGCTGGTTTTCTGTAACTGTGGTTTCCATTCTATCTGCCCTCTGATGGATAAGGAGAAGAGGTTTGTGAAAGCTTCCTGATGGGAGGGACTGGTTGTGGCAGAATCCGGGTCCTGCTCTGGTGGGCAGGGCTATACTCAGCAAATCTTTAATCCAATCTTCTGTTGATGGTGGGGCTGCATTCCCTCCCTGTAGTTTGGCCTCAGGCCAAACTATGGCAGGGATAATGGAAGAAATGGCAGTCTTCCTAAAAAGGACTTATGTCAGGACTGTTGTATTCAGTGACCCTGACCCCACGGCAGGCCACTGTCCTCTCACAACTCTGCTGGTGACTCCTGGATGCTCACAGGCAAGTCTGGCTCAGTCTCTTGTGAGGTCACTGCTCCTTTCTTCTGGAGCACACAAGGTTTTGTTTTTGCCTTCCAAGAGTTTTTCCCCAGTCCCATGGAAGTTCTGTAATCAAATCCCACTGGTATTCAAAGTCAGATTCCATGGGGGTTCTCAGTCCCTTTCTCGGATCCCCAGGTTAGGAAATCTGTTGTGGGCCCTAGAACTTTTGCAACAGTGTGAGCACATCTTTGGTATAATTATCCTCCAGTGTGTGGGTTGTTTGCTTGGTGGCTTTATGGTGGGGCTCACTCCATGCCTCCCAGGTCTGCTGCAGCCAGAGCTCCTGTCACCACAGCAGGCCACTGATGACATGCACGAGACATTCAAACACTCAAAGGCAAGCCTGGCTCACACCTTTGTGGGGGACCGTGGATCACGGTGAAGAAAAGGTTTTGTTTGAGCCCTCTGAGCATCACTGGTTGGTTCAGTTCAGTTCAATTCAGTCACTCAGTCGTGTCCGACTCTTTGTGACCCCATGAATCGCATCACACCAGGCCTCCCTGTCCATCACTNTATTTTTCCTACCTGATTTTTGAAGACAATGTTCTGCTTTTCTGGATGTCTTATGTCCTCTGCTCACATTCAGAAGCTGCCCTGTAGAATTTACTCAGCGTTGAGATGTTCTTTTGATGAATTTGTGCAGGAGGAAGTGGTCTCTCCGTCCTATTCCTCCGCCATCTTCCCACACCCCCCTCCCAATGATAGTATTTATTTCTTACTATGTTAATTTAATCACAAGATTTCCAACTGACCTGAACTAGAAACATAGTTATGAAACTTCAGTGAGATGAACTGAGAGTGTAGCACTGGCATATATACATTACCATGTGTAAAACAGACAGCTAGTGGGAAGCTGCTGTCTAGCACAGAGAACTCAGCTCAGTGCTCTGTGATGACCTAGAGGAGTGGGATGCAGTGGTGGGGGTGTGGACAGAGGCTCAAGAGGGCAAGAATGTATGTATACTTAACAACTGATTCGCTTTACTGTACCTGAGAAATTAACACAATGTTGTAAAGCAATTATACTCCAATACAAATAAAAATAAAATTAGTCACCATTATCAACCCCAAGTGGTGCTCCTCAATATCTCCTATTAAAAATGATTTGACCTTATCAATTATACACATCTACTGAACATCTACCCACAGTTAAAGATCCACTGATATGCTGAGCTTTTGTTGCACTGCTCTCTCTGTGGTAAGAAATCTAACTGCACATGTTTCTGCATTGCTTAAATCTTTATTATTCTTTATAAATACACAAAAGCACATACTGTGGTAGATTTGCCAAGGAATAATGAGTCTTCTTTCAATGTAATAGAACCCACTCCATTAAGGCAAATGTTCATTAGTAACGTGTTTGTTTGTGCCTTGAGTGAGAACTACATTATGAATCACTATTTCATTTTGGAGCAGATGATGTATGAAAAAATTTCAAGAAAACTTCAAGCCATCATCATTTGGGCTAATTCAAGTGATTCCAGAAAGCATTTTAACATCACAATTTTATACATATTGGACCAAGAAGAGAGAAACCTTGTTTCTTATTTGCAAGCCTGCTGTGATCAGCTGCCTGCAGTCACAGGAACTGAGGAAAATTGGCCAAAAATGACCTTTTCAAGGGACATCATGAAAACATTGCATCATACAGGGTAATTATTATGGATGGTTCTTGCAAAAATAAGCTCTGGTACCACTAGAATAGATGGGCAAATCATATGATAGGTTTAGTGCACTTACTCTTAAACAGTTCTAAAAAATAAACATCTGAAACAACATAAAAATGAATACATTTGTCTCTAAATGTCACTGAAATTATTTTAAAATGGTTTTCTGAGTAATGCTGATTTTTCTTTTCTGTTTTCTTTATTGTGATTTACTTGCTTAAACTTCACAAAACCTAGACAGTAAGCATAAATGTATATCACTATATTACTGTGCAGGAAAGAGAGCATGGAGATATTAAATACTTTGCCTAATATTGTAACCTAGGATTGAAATTCTGAAGGTCATGATCATAACTACTAAACAATAGGTATACTTGATCATCTAAAAAAGATCAAATTGAAAATTATTGAGCAGATTTTAAACTACAGACATTTTGTAAGCTTTTTATTTTATTTTTGGTCATGCATGTGTGGTTTTAATTCTTCAACCTGGAATTGAACCCATGCCTCCTGCACTGAAATTGCAGAGCCTTAACCACTGGACTACCAGGGAAATCACCAGTGCTTGAATACTAGGACAAAAGTCTGGCAGTGTAAAATGGAGATCAAATCAGAGTTTAAAAATGGATCAGTAAATCCAGTTATTGCCTTATTTTAATCTTAAAATTGTGTATATTGCCTGATATGCTTATGTCTCTTTCATGGTTCCTACTCTTTCCAAAACCAAATTGGCAAAAAAAAAAAAAAAAAAATGAAGATGGACAGGATTAAAGGTTATGCTAAATTATAAAGCCATGTCAATCAGCTTTCACTTCCAGCCAGTATGAGCAGAGAACAGATTTAACTACCTGATAGAGCCAGAAAGCAAACAGGTGGCTTTCTGTGGAGAAGGAGCATAGAACAGGGGGAAATAATTTTCAAAGGGCATGAGGAAACTCTTGGAAATATCAATAACCTCAGATATGCAGATGACACCACCCTTATGGCAGAAGTGAAGAGGAACTAAAAAGCCTCTTGATGAAAGTGAAAGAGGAGAGTGAAAAAGTTGGCTCCACATTCAGAAACCTAAGATCATGGCATCTTGTCCTATTGCTTCATTGGAAATAAATGGGGAAACAGTGGAAAAAGTGTCAGACTTTGTTTTTTCTGGGCTCCAAAATCACTGCAGATGGCAATTGTAACCATGAAATTAAAAGATGCTTGTTCCTTGGAAGAAAAGTTATGACCAACCTAGATCGCATATTCAAAAGCAGAGACATTGTCAACAAAGGTCCATCTAGTCAAGGCTATGGTTTTTCCTGTGGTCATGTATGGATGTGAGAGTTGGACTGTGAAGAAATTTGAGTGCTGAAGAATTGATGCTTTTGAACTGTGGATTTGGAGAAGACTCTTGAGAGTCCCTTGGACTGCAAGGAGATCCAACCAATCCATCCTAAAGGAGATCAGCCCTGGGTGTTCATTGGAAGGACTGGTGCAGAAGCTGAAATTCCAATACTTTGGTCACTTCATGCGAAGAGTAGTTCAGTTAAGTTCAGTCGCTCAGTCGTGTCCGACTCTTTGCGACCCCATGAATCGCAGCATGCCAGGCCTCCCTGTCCATCACCATCTCCTGGAGTTCACTCAGACTCACGTCCATTGAGTCCGTGATGCCATCCAGCCATCTCATCCTCGGCCGTCCCCTTCTCCTCCTGCCCCCAATCCCTCCCAGCATCAGAGTCTTTTCCAATGAGTCAACTCTTTGCATGAGGTGGCCAAAGTACTGGAGCTTCAGCTTTAGCATCATTCCTTCCAAAGAAATCCCAGGGTTGATCTCCTTCAGAATGGACTGGTTGGATCTCCTTGCAGTCCAAGGGACTCTCAAGAGTCTTCTCCAACACCACAGTTCAAAAGCATCAATTCTTCAGCGCTCAGCCTTCTTCACAGTCCAACTCTCACATCCATACATGACCACAGGAAAAACCATAGCCTTGACTAGACGGACCTTAGTCGGCAAAGTAATGTCTCTGCTTTTGATATACTATCTAGGTTGGTCATAACTTTTCTTCCAAGGAGTAAGCGCCTTTTAATTTCATGGCTGCAGTCACCATCTGCAGTGATTTTGGAGCCCAAAAAAACAAAGTCTGACACTGTTTCTACTGTTTCCCCATCTATTTCCCATGAAGTGATGGGACCAGATGCCAGGATCTTCATTTTCTGAATGTTGAGCTTTAAGCCAACTTCTTCACTCTCCTCTTTTACTTTCATCAAGAGGCTTTTTAGCTCCTCTTCACTTTCTGCCATAAGGGTAGTGTCATCTGCATATCTGAGGTTATTGATATTTCTCCTGGCAATCTTGATTCCAGCTTGTGTTTACTCATTGGAAAAGACCCTGATACTGGGAGGGATTTGGGGCAGGAGGAGAAGGGTATGACAGAGGATGAGATGGTGGGATGGCATCACTGACTCAATGGACATGAGTTTGGGTAAACTCCAGGATATGGTGATGGACAGGGAGGCAGCCTGGCGTGCTGTGATTCATCGGGTAGCAAAGAGTCAGACATGACTGAGCCACGAGACTGAACTGAACTGAACTGAATACAAATTCAAAGACAAATACTAATCACTGAATTACAGAGATTATTTATGCTATATAATAAATTCTATCAGCAAATATCAGATTTCAAATTGATTCTTAAGTAACAAGCTTTGAGCTTGTTTTTTTTTTTTTTTCCTTCTTTGTAATTTTACTTTCTGTTACAAGTGTAACAATACCTGTGTTTAGAGGCCTCTACTGGATTGAAAATATAATGATCTAATATTTAGTTGCAGATGGTCTATTTCATGGATCATTTTGGCAACATTTTAATTCCATAGAGATTTTACTCTCCAATTTACCTTCATTTTGATTGTTGACATTCCTTTAAATGTTCTCTGTCAAGGAATTGCTGCTAATTTATGAAAAGAATTTTTTCTTAGCCTGAGAAAAGCCATTGCCATAAATAAACCAAACATTTTACCAACTCAATTTTCTATAAAATATCTATCTTCCTATTTTCTTTTAATTTATATCATGGTTGCTAATGTTTAATATAAATAAGTCAACTTAGAGAATAGGTATAATATTGTTACCATTTTGACCTTAACTCTAAAGTGAGCCTGAAATACAATTTTTCTGCCACGGCAGTGTATCTCAGGAAAATACCTTAAAATAGTCCATTGATTTAATTAAGTGTTTTAATGTGAAACTACATTTTGCTGATTGTTGTCTATTTATTAAGTGTAAATGAAGAAATAAATGTTTTAAATTCAGGTGAATGAGGCAACATAATGTAAATTTTGATGTTCTTCCACTTCTAAGAATGTTTTACATGTGAATTTAGTGTATTTAAATAATTTCTATGATAAAGGGCCAATGCTGCTTGGAAGTGTTACTTCCCAGGTGTACAAAATAGCATTTAAAGTAAACTGACAAAGATTATTTTTGATGGACAATTTTAAGTATTCATTTAGCTTCAAAAATTTCCTAGTTATTACTTTAAAATCAGACTAACAAACATACAGTGTCACAGGGCAGGCTATATTCTACCTTAAGTACTGCATAAAGAAAGAAATGCTAGAAATGATAGCCTGACAGAAAAGAAATGCTATGAGGTCACTATAAGAAAGAAAAATGATGATGCATTATTTAAAAGAATGGATAAGTTACAAAAGTTCAGTGTTTTATATATTTAGAAGTCATTCAAAAAAGCTATTTTTATTTTGGTATTTTTACTACAGTTTTCCACTGAAAATAGCTACATCATTAGAAGAATATAAAGCTAGGACAGAATGAAAGGTGGGCTATGTTTATAGACTCAATTATGAGGTAAGCTTCATAGTACTGAAGATGCAAAAATAATGACTTCTAATTTTAACATACCACTTTAGTGTTAAGAGATCTTATTAAATGTCTTATTTAACATTCAAAATAACCCTGTCTGATGGTCACAGATCTTATTCTCCTTTTATTGATGAAAAACTAGGGAGAAATACTGAGCAAATCATCTGAAATCATGTCAGTTCAGTTGAGTTGCTCAATGTGTCTGACTTTGCAACCCCATGGACTGCAGCGCACCAGGCTTTCTTGTCCAACACCAAATCCCAGAGCTTGCTCAAACTCATGTCCTTCAAGTCAGTAATGTCATCCAACCATCTTATCCTCTATTGTCCTCTTCTTCTGCCTTCAATCTTTCCCAGCATCAGGGTTTTTTTTTTTCCAGTGAGTCAGTTCTTCACATCAAGTGGCCAAAGTATTGGAGTTTCAGCTTCAGCATCAGTCCTTCCAATGAATATTCAGGACTGATCTCCTTTAGGATGGACTGGTTGGATCTACTTGAAGTCCAAGGGACTCTCAAGAGTCTTCTCCAACAACACAGTTCAAAAGCATCAATTCTTTGGCAGTCAGCTTTCTTTATAGTTGAACTCTCACATCTGTCCATGACCACTGGAAAAACCATAGCTTTGACTAGATGGACAACTGTGGAAATCATGTAGCCAATAGTAATTACAGTTTGGATTTGATATCAGGTCTCCTGAATTTGGATCCAAGGACTTTCATATGTGCAGGAGAAAGGTAAGGTACTAAGAATATGAAGGTTTAAATAAATACCACTACAGTTTTTAATGTTATGTATTCAAATTATGGGGCATTCCGTGATGGCTCAGAAGTAAAGAATCACCTATCAATGTAGGAGATGTGGTTTCAATCACTGGGTCAGGAAGATCCCATAGAGGAGCAAATGGCAACCCACTCCAGTATTCTTGCCTTGGAAGAATCCCATGGACAGAGGAGCCTGGTGCGATTCAGTCCATGAGGTCACAAAAGCATTGGACATAATTGACAGACTAAACAACAATTCAAACTGAGTGAAGTCTCTATTTTGTTTTGTTCTAGCTTGGTGCTTTTTGTTTGGATGTTTTCTTTATTCCAGTGGTCAAATCTCTTGCAATGGATATAGTTTCATCACCATGATCCTCGGGGCATTTAGAAATCAACCTGAGTGTTAACAATAATTTCACTGTGATTATAAAAATTACAATTTCCATTTGTTCACGTCTGATGGAAAAATATAGTTCGGTTACTCAGTCATAACCAACTGATTATGACTCAATGGACTACAGCACGCCAGGCCTCCCTGTCCATCACAAACTCCTGGAGCTTACTTAAACTCCTTTCCAGTGAGCTGGTGATGCCATCAAACATCTCATCCTCTGTGGTCTCTTTTCCTCCTGCCTTCAATCATTCCCAGCATCAGGGTCTTTTCAAATGAGTCAGTTCTTCTGAAAACAAGGCCAAAGTATTGATGTTTTAGCTTAGCATTAGTCTTTCCAATGAATATTCAGGACTGATTTCCTTTAGGATGACTGGTTGGATCTCCTTGAAGTTCAAGAGTCTCTCAGGAGTCTTCTCCAACACCACAGTTCAAAAGCATCAATTGTTCAGTGCTCAGCTTTCTTTATGGTCCAACTCTCACATTCATATATGACTACTGGGAAAACCATAGCTTTGACTAGACAGACCTTTGTCGGCAAAGTAATATCTCTGCTTTTTAATATGCTTTCTAGTTTGGTCACAGCTTTTCTCCCAAGGAGAAAGTGTCTTTTAATGTCATGATTCTAGTCACCATCTGCAGTGATTTTGGAGCCCAAGAAAATAAAGTCTGTCACTGTTTCCACTGTTACCCTATCTATTTGTCATAAAGTGATGGGACCAAAGGCCACGACCTTTGTTTTATGAATGTTGAGTTTTAAGCCAGCTTTTTCACTCTCCTCTTTCACTTTCATCAAGAGGCTCTTTAGTTCCTCTTTGCTTTCTGTGATAAGTGTAGTATCCTCTACATTTCTGAGGTTATTAATATTTCTCCCAGCAACCTTGATTCCAGTGTGTGCTTCATCCAGCTCAGCATTTCACATGATTTACTCTACATAGAAGTTAAATAAGCACGATGACAACATACATCTTTGATGTATTCCTTTCTCAGTTTGCAACCAATTGTATGTCTGGTTCTAACTGTTGCTACTTGACCTCCACACAAATTTCTCAGAAGGCAGGTAAGGTGGTCTGGTATTCCCATTTCTTGAAAATTTTCCAGTTTATTGTGATCCACACAGAGGCTTTGGTGTAGTCAATAAAGTAGAAGTAGATGTTTTTCTGGAACTCTCTTCCTTTTTCGATGATCCAATGGATGTTGGTACTTTGATCTCTGGTTTTTCTACATTTTTAAAATCCAGCTTTAACATCAGGAAGTTCTCAGTTCACGTACTGTTGTAGCCTCATTTGGAGAATTTTGAGCATTACTTTGCTAGCGTGTGAGATGTGTGCAAGTATGCAGGAGTTTGAAGTTTCTTTGGCATTGCCTTTTTTGGGGAATGGGATGAAAACTGACCTTTTCCAATCCTGTGGCCACTGCTGAATTTTCCAAATTTGCTGGCATGTTGAGTGAAACACTTTTAGAGCATCACTTTTTAAGATCTGAAATAACGCAACTGAAATTCTGCCACCTCCACTAGCTGTGTTTGGAGTGATGTTTCCTAAGGTCCACTTGACTTTGCATTCCAGGATGTCTGGCTCTATGTGAGTGATTCCACCATTATGGTTATCTGGGCCATGAAGATATATTTTGTATAGTTCTTCTGTGTATTCTTGCCACCTCTTCTTAATATCTTCTGCTTCTGTTAGGTTCATACTGTTTCTGTTCTTTATTGTGCCCATGTTTCCTTGTTATTTCTAATTATCTTTAAGAGATTTCTAGTCTTCCCCTTCTATTGTTTTCCTCTATTTCTTTGCACTGATCAATGAAGAATGCTTTCTTAACTCTCCTTGCTATTCTTTGGAACACTGCATTCAGATGGATATATCTTTCCATTTTTCCTGTGCCTGTGGCTTCTCTAATTCTCTCAGCTATTTCTCAGGCCTCCTCAGACAACCATTTTACCTTTTTGCATTCCCCCCCTCCCCCCCCCGGGGGGATGGTCTTAATAACTGCCTCCTCTACAATGTCATGAACTTCCATCCATAGTTCTTCAGGCACTCTATCACATCTAATCCCTTAAATCTGTTTGTCACTTTAACTGTATAATGGTAAGGGATTTAATTTAGGTCACCCTGAATGGTTAGTGGTTTTCCCTACTTTCTTTAAGTTTGAATTTTGCAATCAGGAGTTCACGATCTGAGCCACTGTCAGCTCTCAGTCTTGTTTTTGCTAACTGTATAGAGCTTCTCCATCTTTGGATGAAAAGAATATAATCAATCTGACTTTCGTATTGACCATCTGGTGATATCCATGTGGCGTCATCTCTTGTGTTGTTGGAAGAAGGTGTTTGCTATGACCAGTGTGTTCTCTTGGCAAAACTGTTAGCCTTTGCCCTGCTTCATTTTGTACTCCAAGGCCAAACTTGCCTATTGCTCCAGTTATTTCTTGACTTCCTACTTATACATTCCAGTCCCCTATGCTGGAAAGGACATTTATTTATTTATTTTTGGTGGTAGTTCTAGAAGGTTTGGAGGCCATCATACAACCATTCAACTTCATCTTCTTTGGCATTAGTGGTTGTGGCACAGACTTGAATTACTGTGATACTGAATGGTTTGCTTTGGAAACAAACAGAGATCATTCCATTGAGATTGCACCCCAGTACTGCATTTTGGACTTTTGTTGACTGTGATGGCTACTCCATTTCTTCTAAGGGATTCCTGACTACAGTACTAGTTATTATGATCCTCTGAAGTAAATTTGCCCACTCCAGTCCATTTTAGTTCTCTGATTCCTAAAATGCCGATGTTCACTCTTGCCATCTCCTTTTTAACCACTTCCAATTTACCTTGATTCATGGACCTAACATTCCAGGTTCCTATGCAGTATTGTTCTTTACAGCATTGGCCTTTACTTCCATTACCAGTCACATCCACAACTGGGCGTTGTTCTCTTTTTGGAATTATTTCTCCACTCTTCTCCAGTAGCATATTAGGCACCAACCGACCTGGGAAGTTCATCTTTCAGTGTCACATCTTTTTGCTTTTTCATACTGTTAATGGGATTCTCAAGGCAAGAATACTGAAGTGGTTTACCATTCTCTTCTCCAGTGGACCACGTTTTGTCAGAACTGTGCACCATGGCCCATCCATCTGGGAGGCCCTACACAGCATGGCTCATAGTTTCACTGAGTTAGACATGGCTGTGATCCTTGCCATCAGTTTGGTTAGTTTTCTGTGATTGTGGTTTTCATTCTGTCTGCCCTCTGCTGGGTAAGAATAATAGGCCTGTGGAAGCTTTCTTATGGGAGGGACTGCCTGTTGGGGAACTGAGTCTTGTTCTGATGGGTGGGGCCATGCCTGGTAAATCTTTAATCCAATTTTGCATTGATGGGTGGAGCTCTTTAGTTTGCCTGAGTTTAGTTTGCCTCAGGGCAAACTAATGAGGTAATTGTAACTTCCTTCAAAAAGACTTAGGTATGCACTATTGCATTCGGTGCCCTTCACCCAGTGGAAGGGCACTGTCGACCCACACCTCTGCCAGAGACTCCTGGACACTCACAGGCAAGTCATGTTTAGTCTCTTTTGGGGACACTGCTACTTTCTCCTGGCTCCTGATGTGTGCAAAGTTTTATTTGTGCCCTCCAATAGTTTGTTTCCCCAGTCCTGTGGAAGTTCTGTAATCAAGTCCCACTGGCTTCCAAAGTCAAATTCCCTGAGGGTTTTCAGTCTCTTTCCTGGATCCCCAGGTTGGGAAAACTATGTGAGTCCTAGAACTTTCTTAACAGTGAGAATTTCTTTGGTGTAATTGTTCTGTAGTTTGTGGGTTGTCTGCTTGATGGCTCTTTGGTGGGGCTAATGGCAACGTCCTCCAAGCGAGCTTATGGCACACACTGCATGGCCAAGGTTGCTATAGCCAGAGTTCCTGTCCCCATGTCAATCCACTGCTGATCAGTGCCTCCACAGAAGACTCTCAAACACTCAAAAGCATGTCTGGCTCAGTTTCTGTAGGCTCAGTCTCTTGGTCCTACAAGAGACCTTGCACACAAGGTCCTTGCACACAAGGTCCTTTTACACAAGGTTTTGTTTGACCTCTCTGAGCATCTCTTGTGGGTATGGCATTTGATTCCAAATGTGGTTTCACCCCTCCTACCATTTTGTTGGGGCTTTTCTTTTCCCTTGGACAAGTGGTATCTTTATTTGGTGGAATCAAACGTTCTCCTGTTGATGGCTGTTCAGCAGTGTTACAGTTTTGCAGTACTCAAAGGAGAAGATGAGCGCACATCCTTCTACTTCGTCAACTTGTGTCCATAAATCCTAGGGTGGGACAAAATGTTCCAACTATATAATCACAATTTTGGTTCTCCTGACAATTAGACACCATATTTAGATGCTTCCAAAAGTCACCTCATTAACGTTAAACCAGTTGTGGTACTAAGAGGCTTGCAATAAATAACAATACACCCATTTCACATTTATGATTCTGGAGTTTTCTAGGAACTGAAGACAAAAGACTAAATATTATAAGAAATAATGTATCATTGTTCTTGATTCTCAAGAAATTCTTCTTCTCACATTATCCCTATATGGCATGATTAATATTTATTTTCCAGACATTGGCTCTTCACAATTCAGTTCAGTTCAGTTGATTAGTCATGCCCGACTCTTTGCAACCCCATGAATTGCAACACGCCAGGCATCCCTGTCTATCACCAACTCTCGGAGTTCACTCAGAGCACGTCCATCGAGTCAGTGATACCATCCAGCCATCTCACCCTCTGTCATACCCATCTCCTCCTGCCCCCAATCCCTCGCAGCATCAGAGTCTTTTCCAATGAGTCAACTCTTCGCATGAGGTGGCCAAAGTACTGGAGCTTCAGCTTTAGCATCATTCCTTCCAAAGAAATCCCAGGGTTGATCTCCTTCAGAATGGACTGGTTGGATCTCCTTGCAGTCCAAGGGACTCTCAAGAGTCTTCTCCAACACCACAGTTCAAAAGCATCAATTCTTCGGTGCTCACCTTTCTTCACAGTCCAATTCTCATATCCATACACAACCACTGGAAAAACCATAGCCTTAATTAGACGGAGCTTTGTTGGCAAAGTAATGTCTCTGCTTTTGAATATGCTATCTAGGTTGGCCATAACTTTTCTTCCAAGGAGTAAGCGTCTTTTAATTTCAAGGCTGCAGTTACCATCGCAGTGATTTTGGAGCCCCCCCCCCAAAAAAAAAAAAAGTCTGTCACTGTTTCCACTGTTTCCCCATCTATTTTACATGAAGTGATGGGGCTAGATGGCATTGATTTTCATTTTCTGGAAGCTGAGCTTTAAGCCAATTTTTTCATGCTCATCTTTCACTTTCGTCAAGAGGCTTTTTAGTTCCTCTTCACTTTCTGCCATAAGGATGGTGTTATCTGCGTATCTGAAGTTATTGATATTTCTCCCAGCAATCTTGATTCCAGCGTGTGCTTCTTCCAGCCCAGCATGTCTCATGATGTAATCTGCATAGAAGTTAAACAAGCAGCGTGACAATATACAGCCTTGATGTACTCCTTTTCCTATTTGGAACCAGTCTGTTGTTCCATGTCCAGGTCTAACTGTTGCTTCCTGACCTGCATATAGGTTTCTGAAGAGGCAGGTCGGGTGGTCTAGTATTCCCATCTCTTTCACGATTTTCCACAGTTTACTGTGATCCACACAGTCAAAGGCTTTGTCATAGTCAATAAAGAAGAAACATACATTTTTCTGGAACTCTCCTGCTTTTCTGATGATCCAACGGATGTTAGCAATTTGATATCTGGTTCCTCTGCCTTTCCTAAAACTAGTTTGAACATTTGGAATTTTGTGGTTCACATATTGCTGAAGCCTGGCTTGGAGAATTTTGAGCATTACTTTACAACCATGTGAGATGATGCAATTATGTGGTAGTTTGAGCATTCTTTGGCATTCTCTTTCTTTGGGATTGAAATGCAAACTGACTTTTTCCAAGTCCTGTGGTGACTGCTGAGTTTTCCAAGTTTGCTGGAATATTGAGGGCAACACTTTCACAGCATCATCTTTCAGGATTTGAAATAGCCCAACTGGAATGCCATCACGTCCACTAGCTTTGTTCATAGTGATGCTTTCTAAGGCCCACTTGACTTCACATTCCAAGATGTCTGGCTCTAGGTGAGTGATCACATCATCATGATTATCTGGGTCATGAAAATTTTTTTGTACTGTCTTCTGTGTATTCTTGCCACCTCTCCTTAATATCTTCTGCTTCTATTAGGTTCATACCATTTCTGTCCTTTATCGAGCCCATCTTTGCATGAAATGTTCCCTTGATATCTCTAATCTTCTTGAAGAGATCTCTAGTCTTTCCCATTCTGTCGTTTTCCTCTATTTCTTTGCACTGATCGCTGAGGAAGGCTTTCTTAACTCTTGCTATTCTTTGGAACTCTGCATTCAGATGCTTATATCTTTCCTTTTTCTCCTTTCCTTTTCNTTTGCTTCTCTTCTTTTCACAGCTATTTGTAAGGCCTCCCCAGACAGCCATTTTGCCTTTTTGCATTTCTTTTCCATGGGGATGGTCTTGATCCCTATATCCTGTACAATGTCACGAACCTCATTCCATAATTCATCAGGCACTCTATCTATCAGATCTAGACCTTTAAATCTATTTCCATTTCAACTTCTTCAGCATTTTTGGTTGGGGCATAGACTTGGATGACTGTGATGTTGAATGGTTTGCCTTGGAAACGAATAGAGATCATTATCTCATTTTTGAGATTGCATCCAAGTACTGCATTTCAGACTATTTTGTCGACCATGATGGCTACTTCATTTCTTCTAAGGGATTCCTGCCCACAGTAGTAGATATAGTGGTCATCTAAGTTAAATTCACTCATTCCAGTCCATTTTAGTTCACTGATTCCTAGAACATCGACGTTCACTCTTGCCATCTCCTGTTTGACCACTTCCAAGTTGTCTTCATTCATGGACCTGACATTCCAGGTTCCTATGCAATATTGCTCTTTAAAGCATCGGACCTTGCTTCTATCACCAGTCACATCCACAGCTGAGTATTGTTTTTGCTTTGGCCCCATGCCTTCATTCTTTCTGGAGTTATTTCTCCACTAATCTCCAGTAGCATATTGGGCACCTACTGACCTGGGGAGTTCCTCTTTCAGTATCCTATCATTTTGCTTTTCATACTGTTCACGGGGTTCGCAAGGCAGGAATACTGAAGTGGCTTGCCATTCCCTTCTCCAGTGGACCACATTCTGTCAGACTCTGTCAGGCTCTTCACACTTCCCTGTAAATTGTATTCCTTCCCTCTGTAGTCCAAGACTCCCACCCCTTCTCCTTTAGTTCAGGATGGCACACAAGCCTCAGTCACCTGACTGTTTGAGTCTTCTCAATTTTATGTGAGGTTCCATATACACAAAATCACATTTGTTTTTCTCCTGTAATGTCTTATGTAAATTTAATTATTAGATCAGGCTAAAGAGCCTACAAGTGTAGAGGAAAAAACTTTCCTCTTTAACAGTACTAACAAAATTTTTCTTAGCTCTGGACACTGTAGTAGAGTTTTATAAGTGGTTATCACTAGCAGATGTTTGGTAAAGTTATAGAGTAACTGAAAAGCTTCTTGATGAAAGTGAAAGAGGAGAGTGAAAAAGTTGACTTAAAGCTCAACATTCAGAAAATGAAGATCATGGCATCTGGTCCCATCACTTCATGGGAAATAGATGGGGAAACAGTAGAAACAGTGTCAGACTTTATTTTGAGGGGCTCCAAAATCACTGCAGATGGTAATTGCAGCCATGAAATTAAAAGACGCTTACTCCTTGGAAGAAAAGTTATGACCCACCTAGGTAGTATATTCAAAAACAGAGATATTACTTTGCCAACAAAGGTCCATCTAGTCAAGGCTATGTTTTTTCCAATGGTCATGTATGAATGTGAGAGTTGGACTGTGAAGAAGGCTGAGCTCCGAAGAATTGATGCTTTTGAACTGTGGTTTTGGACAACACTCTTGAGAGTCCCTTGGACTGCAAGGAGATCCAAACAGTCCATTCTGAAGGAGATCAGCCCTGGGATTTCTTTGGAAGGAATGATGCTAAAGCTGAAGCTCCAGGACTTTGGCCACCTCATGTGAAGAGTTGGCTCATTGGAAAAGGCCCTGATGCTGGGAGGGATTGGGGGCAGGAGGAGAAGGGGACGACCGAGGATGAGATGGCTGGATGGCATCACTGACTTGATAGACGAGAGTCTCAGTGAACTCCGGGAGATATGATGGACACGGAGGCCGGGTGTGCTGTGATTCATGGGGTCGCAAAGAACCAGACACGACTGAGCGACTGAACTGAATTGAACTGAATTGATGTCCTATTTCTGGAACTTACAATAATTTCATAATTATTTCAAAATATAAATTTTTAAAAAAAATTATCAAATGTAAAAACCAATGTTTCTTTTTCTGGGGTTGCCCTTTTACATAGGACATAATCTGGCTAAAATGATGTAATCTGAAATGTAACAAATCTATCAGCTTAGATGATTATAAAAGCCAAGCATTATACATAAAATAATATATGTACTGTAAAACATCCTAAGTATTCTTTTATCCATTGATGAACAAAATATTACTCATGTTAAGTCTGAAATAGAATCATTTATTCAGTCTGTCTTCAATGAACATTAGTTGAAAGTTTATCAAGTTCCATTCTGTTTAGTCGCTCAGTCGTGTCCAACTCTTTGCGACCCCATGAATCGCAGCACGCCAGGCTTCCCTGTCCATCACCAACTCCCGGAGTTCACTCAGACTCATGTCCATTGAGTCCGTGATGCCATCCAGCCATCTCATCCTTGGTCGTCCCCTTCTCCTCCTGCCCCCAATCCCTCCCAGCATCAGGGTCTTTTCCAACGAGTCAACTCTTTGCATGTGGTGGCCAAATTACTGGACCTTCAGCTTTAGCATCATTCCTTCCAAAGAAATCCCAGGGCTGATCTCCTTCAGAATGGACTGGTTGGATCTCCTTGCAGTCCAAGGGACTCTCAAGAGTCTTCTCCAACACCACAGTTCGGAAGCATCAATTCTTCGGTGCTCAGCCTTCTTCACAGTCCAACTCTCACATCCATACATGACCACAGGAAAAACCATACCCTTGACTAGATGGACCTTAGTCGGCAAAGTAATGTCTCTGCTTTTGAATATACTATCTAGGTTGGTCATAACTTCTCTTCCAAGGAGTAAGCATCTTTTAATTTCATGGCTGCAGTCACCATCTGCAGTGATTCTGGAGCCCCAAAAAATAAAGTCTGACACGGTTTCCACTGTTTCCCCATCTATTTCCCATGAAGTGATGGGACCAGATGCCATGATCGTTTTCTGAATGTTGAGCTTTAAGCCAATTTTTTCACTCTCCTCTTTCACTTTCAACAAGAGGCTTTTTAGCTCCTCTTCACTTTCTGACATAAGGGTGGTGTCATCTGCATATCTGAGGTTACTGATATTTCACCCGGCAATCTTGATTCCAGCTGTGTTTCTTCCAGTCCAGCGTTTCTCATGATGTACTATGCATATAAGTTAAATAAGCAGGGTGACAATATACAGCCTTGACGTACTCCTTTTCCTATTTGGAACCAGTGTGTTGTTCCACATCCAGTCTAACTGTTGCTTCCTGACCTGCATACAGACTTCTCAAGAGGCAGGTTAGGTGGTCTGGTATTCCCATCTCTTTCAGAATTTTCCACAGTTTATTGTGATCCACACAAAGTCTTTGGCATAGTCAAGTACTTAAGAGTTTATTTGATAACCATTGCCCAGACTGCTTTTGGAGTGATGAAATAGGTATTTAAGGAAACTATAGCAGAGAAATTAGGAAAATGGAGAACTGGGAAGAATAGCCCTAAAATTTCACCATATGTAGTTATCGCAAAGGCCACATGGACACCTGAATTGATATATGTCAACAAAAATCATAAAAATCAGATTCTGATTTTATGGGTATAGCTTGTAACTTTATGCCCTTATTGTAATTGACATTGCATTTTTATGCTTGAATATTTCATATTAGCTTAATACAAAGGAGCGACATAATTAATATTTTATAACAAAGTAAGCCTTCTTATTCCTTTGTGACTCCATGGACTGTAGCCTGCTAAGCCCCTCTGTCCATGGGATTCTCTAGGCAAGAATACTGGAGTAGGTTGCCATATCCTCCTCCAAGGGATCTATCCAACCCAGGGATCAAACCCAGGTCTCTCCCACTGCAGGAAGATTCTTTACCATCTGAGCAACTAGGGAATCCCATTCCTTTAATAAGAATACGCAAATGGTCCCAGCTACTACTAAACTCTTACTGGAAGCTTCATCACTGTTTGAAAATGTTATTATTTTCCTTTTGCTGTCTGATCAACTATTTACATTTCTAGATTCTTTGTTTTTATAAATCCCTCTCCCATCACTTTTGAGATGAAGCTGTTCTCAGGAAAAAAAAATACATTATCTGTTTAAAAAATACAATAACAATAATTAATATATTAGAGAAGTTAGTTTTTGTCTTTTATTCATAGTAGTTTAACAGAAGACGGTTTCTTCTATGTAATGGATTGGATTCTTAAGAATAGTATTTTCCAGCAACTGAATAACATTAAACATGCAAAATAAGTACTACTGAAAATATATCAATATTTAGGGGAAATGAAACATTTTTTCAAGTATAATGACAGAGAATGCTTTTTTCCTTTTATGTTTTAGTTTTCCTCTACCTGTTTTGCCTTGAGTTGAAAAAAAAAAAAAAAAGCTTTTGATCATATTCCTTTTGTAGTGTTTTGGAAGCCTTTGGAGAGAGAGGAATGTTTCACTTGTGAAATCATTTATAGGGAAACTAGTATGTCAATTGTAATAGCACTTCACCTTTTTCCATCTTATTTTTTCTTTCCAGAATTCCTGAATTCAGCACTTTGCAATTATAGTAACTGCTAAAATGAACATTAACTCAAAGAAATGAGAAAACATAGTCTTGCTTCTGAAAAGTAATTACACAGCAGTATCAAGACACTAAAAATCATCATGTGAAAAATACTAAATAGAAATACCAGAAAATTCTATGGCAGAACATAAAGGCTATTTTGAATATCTTGCTAAAACAACTCACCAGAAACTATTCCATATAGCATTGTTGAAATATCTAAGTATCTTGGACTTTTTTTTTTTTTTTTCCCATTATGTGCTGGCTTTCTTAGAAGGCCAATTTTGGTCTGACTTAGAAAGACAGAAGAAACATTTTTTTCAAAGTGTTTCTTAGTTTAGAAGCCCTGCCTCACACTCATTATCTCCGTAACTAACCCTAGAATTATACTTACTACCTCCTTAAAATTAGTTTTCTCCAGCTGTGCAGTTGTGCAGTTTCTAGTGCATGACTAGGTCTTATATCACTGATATAAAAAGCAAACAAAAAACATTCTAGGGTTCCCAGAGTTTCATTATTTATTCGAAAGGTGTAGCTCTTATTTTAGCAGTTTATGGGTGAGGGGCAGCCCATGATCTTATGATCTGCTACTTCAGAAGATCAGTCACCTGCTCTAAAACCATGATGCTCGGGAAGATTGAGGGCAGGAGACAGGAACAACAGAGGCTTAGACGGTTGGATAGCACGACCGACTTAATGGACATGAGCTTCGGCAAACTCTGGGAAATGGTGAAGGCAGGGAAGTCTGGCATGCTGCAGACCATTGGGTCACAAATAATTCAGTTCAGTTCAGTGGCTCACTCATGTCCCACTCTTTGCGACCCAATGAATCACAGCACATCAGGCCTCCCTGTCCATGACCAACTCCCAGAGTTCACTCAGACTCACGTCCATCGAGTCAGTGATGCCATCCAGCCATCTCATCCTCTGTCGTCCCCTTCTCTTCCTGCCCTTAATCCCTCCCAGTATCAGAATCTTTTCCAATGAATCAACTCTTCGCATGAGGTGGCCAAAGTCCTGGAGTTTCAGCTTTAGCATCATTCCTTCCAAAGAAATCCCAGGGTTGATCTCCTTCAGAATGGACTGGTTGGATCTGCTTGCAGTCCAAGGGACTCTCAAGAGACTTCTCCAACACCACAGTTCAAAAGCATCAATTCTTCGGAGCTCAGCCTTCTTCACAGTCCAACTCTCACATCCATACATGACCACTGGAAAAACCATAGCCTTAATTAGACGGAACTTTGTTGGCAAAGTAATGTCTCTGCTTTTGAATATGCTATCTAGGTTGATCATAACTTTTCTTCCAAGGACTAAGCGTCTTTTAAGTTCATGGCTGCAGTCACCATCTGCAGTGATTCTGGAGCCCAAAAAATAAAGTCTGACATTGTTTCCACTGTTTCCCCATCTATTTCCCATGAAGTGATGGGACCAGATGCCATGATCTTCGTTTTCTGAATGTTGAGCTTTAAGTCAACTTTTTCACTCTCCACGTTCACTTTCATCAAGAGGCTTTTTAGCTCCTCTACACTTTCTGCCATAAGGGTGGTGTCATCTGCATATCTGAGATTATTGATATTTCTCCCAGCAATCTTGATCCCAGCTTGCGTTTCTTCCAGTCCAGCCTTTCTCATGATGTACTCTGCATAGAAGTTAAATAAGCACGGTGACAGTATACAGCCTTGACGCACTCTTTTTCCTATTTGGAACCAGTCTGTTGTTCCATGTCCAGGTCTAACTGTTGCTTCCTCACCTGCATACAGATTTCTCAAGAGGCAAGTCAGGTGGTCTGGAATATCCATCTCTTTCAGAATTTTCCACAGTTTATTGTGATCCACACAGTCAAAGGTTTTGGCATAGTCAATAAAGCAGAAATAGACGTTTTTCTGGAACTCTCTTGCTTTTTCCATAATCCCTCAGATGCTGGCAATTTGATCTCTGGTTCCTCTGCCTTTTCTAAAATTAGCTTGAACATCTGGAATTTCACGTTTCATGTAGTGCTGAAACATGGTTTGGAGAATTATGAGCGTTACTTTACTAGCATGTGAGATGAGTGCAATTGTACAGTAGTTGGAACAGTCTTTGGCATTGCCTTTCTTTGAGATTGAAATGAAAACTGACCTTTTCCAGTCCTGTGGCCACTGCTGAGTTTTCCAAATTTGCTGGCATATTGAGTGCAACATTTTCACAGCATCATCTTTCAGGATTTGAAATAGCTCAACTGGAATGCCATCATGTCCACTAGCTTTGTTCGTCATGATGCTTTCTAAGGCCCACTTGACTTCACATTCCAGGATGTCTGGCTCTAGGTGAGTGATCACACCATCGTGATTATCTGGGTCATGAAGATCTTTTTTGTACAGTTCTTCTATGTATTCTTGCCACTTTTTCTTAATATCTTTTGCTTCTATTAGGTCCATTCCATTTCTGTCCTTTATCGAGCCCTAATGCAGGCAGGAATCCCTCAGAAGAAATGGAATAGCCATCATGGTCAGAAAAAAGACTCCAAAATGCAGTACTTGGATGCAATCTCAAAAATGACAGAATGATCGCTTTTCGTTTCCAAGGCAAACCATTCAATATCACAGTCACCAAGTCTATGCCCCAACCAAAAATGCTGAAGAAGCTGAGGTTTAACTGTTCTATGAAGACCTACAAGACCTTTTAGTACTAACACCTCAAAAAGTTGTCCTTTTCATTATAGGGGACTGGAATGCAAAAGTAGGAAGTCAAGAATCACCTGGAGTAACAGGCAAATTTGGCCTTGGAATACCAAATGAAGCATGGCAAAGACTAATAAGAGTTTTGTCAAGAAAATGCACCGGTGATAGCAAACACCCTCTTCCAACAACACAAGAGAAGATTCTACACATGGACATCACCAGATGGTCAACATCAAAATCAGATTGATTATATTCTTTGCAGCCAAAGATGGAGAAGCTCTATACAGTCAACAAAAGCAAGACCAGGAGCTGACTGTGGCTCAGATCATGAGCTCCTTATTGCCAAATTCAGACTTAAATTGAAAGTAGGGAAAACTGCTAGACCGTTCAGGTATGACTTAAATCAAATCCCTTATGATTATACAGTGGAAGTGAGAAATAGATTTAAGGGCCTAGATTTGATAGATAGAGTGCCTGATGAACTGTGGAATGAGGTTCATGACACTGTACAGGAGACAGGGATCAAGACCATCCCCATGGGAAAGAAATGCAAAAAAGCAAAATGGCTGTCTGGGGAGGCCTTACAAATAGCTGTGAAAAGAAGAGAGGCAAAAAACAAAATAGAAAAGGAAAGATATAAGCATCTGAATGCAGAGTTCCAAAGAATAGCAAGAAGAGATAAGAAAGCCTTCTTCAGTGGTTAATGCAAAGAAATAGAAGAAAACAACAGAATGGGAAAGACACAAAGAGTTGGACATGACTAATTGACTAAACAACAACAGCTGTGTTTCTTCCTCTCCCTCAAGAGACACAGCCCTCAAGAGAACTCTCCACTCGTGGAGCAACTCTAGTCTGATAGATCAAATTTATTACTACTTACTATTAAAGTAAGTTTTTGTATTTATAAGGATAGCTTACTTCAAAATTTAAAGAAAATACTATGAATGCAATATTTCCATGATTTCATAAACCACTACAAACAACACATGAAAACCATACTTTGCTGGGAATTAGACTGTGGTTCTCACCAGTCATGTTCCCAACTCAGGGTCCTGACTGCTTAGTGTAGATGTGGATCAAGCACTGTAAGTGCAACTGGCTTTTATTAGCATCATATTTTAAATAAGACACTAATTCCATATGGACGCTTGCAGAATTGCTTCAGAAGTATATAAAATTGATAGATGCTGACTCTCTTCCACAGATCCAAAACGCCTCCTCCTAAAATGACTGGAGGTGGCTGAGTGTGCAAAGAATCCTCCTGAAACACAGGCAACAGAGGTTCAATTCCAGGGTCAGGAGGATCCCCTGGAGGAGGGGATGGCAATCCACTCTGGTATGCTTGCCTGGATAATCCCACGGACAGAGGAGCCTGACGGGCTATATAGTCCATGGGCTTGGAAAAGAGTTGGATATAGCTTAGTGATTAAACAACAGCTGATGATACCTTCAGAAAGGGATAAAAGAAAACAAAAACAAGCCAAATCCTCTATAACTTTCCTTTTGTGTTAACTGTTGACCCATTCTAACTATATAACTTAGAGTGGACAGAATTCTAACATTTTCTATATTCCTTTTGAGGAATGCTTGATAACATTCACCAGTAATATCATCAAAGTGTTGTATGTTCTTTGAGAAAAAAAAAAATTGTCTGCCTTACCAATTACTTATAAGAATCGGTGTATAGATTTTTTTTTCTCTAGAAAAGCATTTATGTTATTTACAATTTTTAATTTATTGACATAAAATTATATATAATATGCTTTCACAATTTTATTTATTCTATGACTTGACTTTACTGTTTTTTATTTCTAAGGTTATGTGTACCTTATCACATTTACCAGTATTTGTTTGTTTGTTTGTTTCCCAAAAGACTAATGTTGGGTTTTAATGAACTATACTATTTATTCTATTTAAAGTTATTATTTTTTGCCTGTGAGGATATTCTTTGCCTTGAGTTTATTTTATAAAAAGATTTTCATAGAATAAATCTTGTTTTAGCATTAGCCAAATACTAATTTTACACATTTTTTTATTTACATATTTTCTTGTCATGCTAATCATATCACAAGTAGTATTTCTATTCTTAAAAATAATAATTTTAATTTTCTTCTTGTTCAATAATTATTCAGAATAGTGTATTTTATTTTAAATAATTGTGAAATATAATTTTGGCTAGCATTTTTCATTTTTAAAATGTATTAAGTAAAATTAGGCTTTTTGTTTTAAAATTACTTGACATTTCTTTTAAGACCTTGTACATAGAAACTATCCACTACTGCTTATAAAAGAGTTTTTAAAAGAGTGTAAATATTGGACATGTGAGTGTATTGTTCCATATACATTCATTAAGTCAAGATTTTCAGTTGTATCAATCAAAGTTCTTTATCCTATTCTTTTGTTACTGTTTGTTCTGTCTTTTCTCTAAAAAGTTCAATGCCTTCAACTTTATAATAGTTTGTATTGTTATACTACATATATAGCTACATGTATGAAGGTTCATAAATATTATGAATTCTTGGATTTTATCTCAAAATAACTTTCTTAGTTTACTTGACCTACCATAATAAAATACCATGAACTGGGTAGACTGAAGGGTTTCACAGGTAGTACTAATGGTAAAGAACCTGCCTGCCAATACAGGAGACATAAGAGATGTAGGTTTGATTCCTGGGTCAGGAAGATCCCATGGAGGAAGCCATGGCAATGCTCTCCAGAATTTTTGCCTGGACAATCTGATGGGCAGAGGAGCCTGGCAGGCTATGAGGTTATGGTCCATGAGGTGGCAGAGAGTCAGACATGACTGAAGCAACTTAGTATGCACACATGCACAGGCAGATTAAACAACAGAAATTTATCTTTCACCCTTCTAGAGACTGGCAAGTCCAAGATCCAAGTGCCATCAAGACAGGGTTCATTCTGAGGCCTCTTCTCTTGGCTTGGAGGCAATTGCCGTATCATATGTGGTAACATAACTCCTCCTTTGTGTGTGAGACAAAGATCATACTCTCTGGGGTTTCTTCTTACAAGGGAACTAACTCTAAGGCCTACAAGGGCCCCACCTTCATGAACTCATCAACTCTAATTACCTCCTAGTAATCTCATCTCCAAATACCATCATATCGGGGATATGAGTTTCTACATCTGAACTTGAGAACACAAGGATTTAGTTCATAACAATAATCTGAATTGTCCTTCTTTGTTATATTAAAGTTTTTTTTTTTCCTTAAATTTTCTCTTCTCTGACAATATTAATATAGCTGCTTGCTTTCTGCTAGCCTTAGCCTGGAATCTTTTGCAATCCTTCATTTTCAATTTTTCTCTGTAACTATTAATATAATTTAATGAATCATTTGCAAAAATGCATATGGTTGAATTCATTTCAATAAACCTCTTTGCCTTTCACAACATAAATTTAACACATTCAGGTTTACTATATTTACTGATTCTTAGACTTATACCTACTGTCTTAATTTATGTTCTATCAGTCATATTTGTTTCTTATGTTTTCTAAATTATCTGTATTTATTTTATTAGTTCCATGTCTAAGATATAAGATAGTAATATGCATTCAGTTTATTTTTTCTAGTGCTTATTTTTGATTCACCGAGTCCCCTATTGACTTCTTTTTTTTTTCTGGGAATATAAGTGCTTTACAATGTTGTGTTAGTTTCTTCTGTACAATGATATGAATCAACCATATGCATACCTTTATCCATTTCCTCCTGAGCCTCCCTCCCACCCCAACCCCCACAGAGCACCAAGCTGAGCCCCTTGTGCTTTATAACATGTTCCCACTAGCTATCTGCTTTACACACACGTGTGTGTGTGTGTGTGTGTGTTAATTCCAATCTCCCAATTCATCCCACTTTCCCCTCCCAACCCTTTTGTGTCCAGATTTCCATTCTCTTCATCTTTCTCTACTCATATCTCAGAAATAGATAATCAAGATGAAAAGACAACCCTCAGAATGGCAGAAAATATTTGCTAACAAAGCAACAAAGGATAAACCTCCAAATATACAGACAGCTCATGGAGCTCAAGATCAAAAAAGCAAACAACTCAATCAAAAAATGGTGCTGAGGAAGACCTAAATAGACATCTTTCCCTACTAACTTCTTATAAATATTTCTTGCACTTCCTTTCCCTTAACCTCTTAGAGATGGGTGATTTCAAGATATTTTTCAAGCCTAGTCCTTCATTCCCCAGGGTTCTGTTCTCTGAGTTTCCATAGCATTTCATTTCTCATTGGCTGTACAGTCAAGGCAAAAGTTTAGTTTTATCATTCTGGGATGGTTACAGTACAATGAGGAGCAGAAATGGGAACCACAGATGTTACAACTGGTATCAAAAATATTAAATATTTTTTACTCAAGAGTTTAAACCAATTTGGGGGAAAAAAAAAAAAACTGTTGTGATTGATCATGTGTCCTGGGTACAGCACAGAGAAGAACTTGCCAAATGTTTTCAATTTAGTATTTAAGTTTTTCTAAATGTTTTCCCTTTAACTGCAGTCTTCCATGACCTCTTATTTTTAAGCAACATATATGGCAAGTACAAATTTTTTAGCAGCTTTCTTTGGTGACTTTCATCCACTTTCTGGAAAAGTACTTAAGATAGTCAAAGCTTCAAAAAAAATGATTTACTAAATTAATTAAAAGTTTTAAAAATACTAAAAACTAGTGAAACTTAAGTAATTTTTATATATTAAGGAAGAAAGTAGATGTTAACTGTGATATCCCAGTATCTTTGAAGGATAGTTAATGTGATTAATGCAAACAGAAATATAATTAGTGGGACTCTACTGATTTCTCTGTATTTATCATATAGATTAAGAAAAACAAAATTGTCTGAATGAAGCTGATTATGTATGCTCCCTCTGCTTTTTATATGTTACACAAGACTTTCCCTTGACACAGAGGAAAGTTAAAAACGCTGGAAAACTAGCATCTTTTTTGATAATGATAACATAGTTTTCTACCATGTCCTTAAGGGTCTTGATGAATGATAGTTTCCATAATATTGTGAGAGTTAAATGCTGTTTAAACATGCTATATTTGTCCTCTGGTCTTGTTTATAGGATTTTAAATAGAACACACAATCCTACATTGGTTCTGACTTAGTACTGAAGGCAAAAGGAGAAGAGGGAAGCAGAGGGTGAAATGGTTGGATAGGATCACCAACTCAATGAACATGAGTTTGAGCAAGCTCCAGGAGACAGCAAAGGACAGAGGAGCCTGGCATGCTACTCTTTGTAAGTCTCCATGGAGTCACAAAGAGTTGGACACAACTCAGCCACTGAACAACAACAACAAGCCTTGATTTACAATAAAACTAAATATGATGTTGAAGGATATTAAATGGATTGTTTTAAAGGGCCCTATCATATTTTGTTTCAAACTGTTCTCCCTGTTCTAAGATTTTCAGCTTAATGTTAAGGATCCTATTCTCTCTTGAACCAATATAATCAGGATTTTGCTTACATTACCACTCGAGAACTTTTTAAGATGTCCATCATTGGTTTTCATGTAAATTCAATGGAATCAGTTCTCATCTTATTGTTAACAGGATTTGATACAGGAAATTAGCCCTACTATTTTTCACTTGACCTAAAAAACTCAGAATTCCTTGAATGAATCCCTACTTCACTGTTTGTTTCTTCTGGTGTCTTTACTTCTTCCTCTTTTGCCCATCTTCCTAATATGAGAAGGGTCTAAAGTTAAGTACGTATTTTCCTTCTCTTCTCAATCTATACACACTCCCAGTATAACGATGAGGAACTCCTTGTCTCTAGCATCAACTCGCCCCTCAAACCAGTCCAATATATCCCATTCAACTATATACTTAATATCTGATGCTATGAATCTAAAAGATATCTCAAATGTCCTGTTGTAAAAACTAAACTGATAGTGCTCGAACTTAGCCAAAGTGGCAACCATTATCATTAATGGCAATATTGTTAATTCATAAATTCAGGTCAAGAAATCTAGAGTCCTTCTAGATAAGTCTTTATCTCACAGCATCCACTCAGTTGATTAGAAACTCCTGAGAGATCTGTCTTTGAATATACCCACCATTTAATCACTTTATCCTACCAAGCCATCTGCTACCGGGACTTCCCAGGTAGCTTAGTGGTAAAGAACCTGCCTGCCAATACAGGAGATGCAAAAGATGTGGGTTCAGTCCCTAGGTTAGGAAGATCCTCTGGAGTAGGAAATGGCAGCCTACCCCAGTATTCTTGCCTGGAAAACTCTATGGGCAGAGGAGCCTGGGAGACTACAGTCCTTGGGGTTGTACAGAGTCAGATACAACTGAGTATCTGCTACAAGAACAGGCCACATCACCATGATATCTCATCTGAATTACCGTAATAGTCTCCTAAGTCATGGATGTGTGTTTGCTCATGCTCTCTCTTATTCTTAAATTCTATAATTAGACTGATTCTTTCAAAGTTTAAAGTAAGCTATACAACTTCTCTCCTCAAAATCCTGTAATGTGTCTGTATTTAATAAAAGGGAAGGTCAAAAAAGAGTCAAACATGACTTAGTGACCAAACAACAACAAAAAGAGAAAACATCTGTATGATGCTCTATGAAGTCTTATACAATCTGATCACCTTGTTACTTCCCTAACTCCATCTACTCCTTCTCAGCCATTGTTAACTAACAACTTGTCAGTCTAGCCTCTTGACCAACTTGACACATGCTAGGGCTTTAGCATTAGTTACAAAGCTGAATTCAGTCTCTGTACTCTGACACTCAGAGATGGAGTTTGGGCTTGGGCTCCTTTTAGCATCCTGAGGGTGGGATGCCTAGGATTTTGAGGGCTTACTCCTTATTGGTGACTTTAAAGCTTAGAAGTGGAAATTAGGTTGAGGGAAAGGAAAAGGTGTCAGGTATGTATATCACACAGGGTTTTTTTAATTTTTTCTTTTTAAATTTTATTGGAGCACAGAATAGTTGATTGTTGTCAATGACTTGTATGACAATGTTGTGTTAGTTTCAGATGGTACAACAAAAGTGACTCAGTTATTCAAAATTCTCCAAGCCAGGCTTCAACAATAGGAGAACCGTGAAATTCCAATGTTAAAGCTGGATATAGAAAAGGCAGAAGAACCAGAGATCAAATTGCCAACCACCACTGGATTAACAAAAAATCAAGAGAATTATAGAGAAACATCTACTTCTTCTTTATTGACTACACCAAAGCCTTTGACTATGAGGATGACACAAAACTGTGGAAAATTCTTAAAGAGATGGGAATACCAGACCACCTGACCTGCCTCTTGAGAAATCTATATGAAGGTCGGGAAGCAACAGTTAGAACTGGACATGGAACAACAGACTGGCTCCAAATTGGGAAAGGAGTATGCCAAGGCTGTACAGTGTCACCCTGCTTATTTAACTTATATGCAGAGTACATCATGTGAAAGGCCAGGCTGGATGAAGCACAAACTGGAATCAAGATTGCTGGGAGAAATATCAATAACCTCAGATATGCAGATGACACCACCTTTATAGCAGAGAGCAAAGTGGGGCTGAAGAACCTCTTGATGAAAGTGAAAGAGGAGAGTGAAAAAGTTAGCTTAAAACTCAACATTCAGAAACCTAAGATCATGGCATCCAGTCCTATCATTTCATGGCAAATAGATAGGTAAACAATGGAAACAGTGACAGACTTTTTGTTGGGGGGCTCCAAAGTCACTGCAGATGGTGACTGCAACTATGAAATTCAAAGACAATTGCCCCTTGGAGGAAAAGCTATGACAAACATAGACAGCTTATTAAAAAGCAGAGACTTTACTTTGCAACAGCAGTCCATCTAGTCAAAGCTATGGTTTTTCCAGTAGTCATGTATGGATGTGAGAGTTGAACTATAAAAAAGCTGAGTGCTGAATAATTGATGCTTTTGAACTGTGGTGTTGAAGACTCTTGAGAGTCCCTTGGACTGCAAGGAGATCCAAACAGTCCATCCTAAAGGAACTCGGTCCTGAATATTCATTGGAAAGACTAATGCTGAAGCTGAAAGTCCAATATTTTGGCCACCTGATGCAAAGAACTGACTTATTTGAAAAGACTCTGATGCTGGGAAAGACTGAAGGTGGAGGAGAAGGGGATGACACAGGATGAGATAGTTAGATGGCATCACTGACTCAATGGACAGGAGTCTGAATAAGTTCCAGGAGTCGGTAACGGACAAGGAAGCCTGGTGTGCTTCAGTCCATGGGGTCACAAAGAGTTGGACATGACTGAGTGAATTAAGGACAAAACTCTTTTTTAATCTCTTTCCCCATATAGGTCATTACAGAGTACTGACTAGAGTTCCCTGTGGTATACAGTAGGTTCTCATAAGTTATGCAGTTTATATATAGTAGTGTGTATATGTCAATCCCAATATCCCAATGTATTCTTTCCCTCCTCTGCTTGCTTCTCTCTTGGCAACCATAAGTTGGTTTTCTGCATCTGTGACTCTATTTCTGTTTTGTAAATAAGTTCATTTGTACCATATCTTTTAGATTCCACATATAAGTGATATCATATGGCATTTGTCTTCCTTTGTCTGATTTACTTCACTTGTCATGGAAATCTCTAGGTTCAGGGCTTTTTTTTTTTAAAGGGACTTTCTTGGGTGGGACAGCCTGGTTCCTTATCTAGGTGTTCTGTCAGTAGCCATGTCATGCAGCTGGCTATATGTTTATTCAAGGTAAATGCCATTAAAATGGATGCCTTAGCTATCAAGAGCTTAATTATAAATTATATTGCTATTAAAAATGTTGAGCATTTATACCACATTGCCAATAATACAATTTACTTTAAAAGAAAAATTAGCACTTTAGAAAGCTTGTATCAGCATCCCAGCTTCACTGAAAAAACTGATGAAACTGATAGTGACTTTGTATACTGTATAATGAAATATGTCAATATCAGACATAATCACTACCTTCTTAACAGCCAATACATGAAGGTGCAAAATCACGCATACATGAGCGACCTGTTCAAAGTGGGTTTTTAATATAAGAGAAAAAAAAGAATCCACTGACATCATTATAGAATCCACTTTGCAAGCAACTATTACAAAATTAATACTTATTTAATGTTGGTGTCATATCAGAGAAATATATCCATCCCATCTGAAAAGACTTAAAACACCATTGTCTTCCAACTAAACTGAATGAAGCTAGCTTATTCATTTCCTTCAAGGAAAACAATATATCTCAATAGATTGAATGAAGAATCTGATACATAAATCCAGTTATTATCTAATTAGTGAGATAGACAAAGAGCAGATTTTCAAAAATGTAAAACAATGTCACTTTTCTCACTGTTTTTATATTTCTGATTTGAAAATTATAGGTCTTTTTATAAAAATATGCTAACTTGTAAAAGGTTAATTATTGGCTGCTGCTGCTAAGTCACTTTAGTCATGTCCGACTCTGTGCGACCCCATAGACAGTAGCCCACCAGGCTACCCCGTCCCTGGGATTCTCCAGGCAAGAACACTGGAGTGGGTTGCCATTTCCTTGGCACTTTTAAACAATATATTTATTCTATCCTTTTGGAATAAAAATATATATCTATTCTATAAGTCTACATTAATATCTAATATGGTAAATATAAATAGATAGCAACACATTAGCTTCTTGTGATCTGCAACCATTTTTAAGAGTGCACAGAAATACCCTATGCACAGAAACTTGTAAATAAATTTTCTTTTCAGAGATAGTATTGTCACTTCCTAATGTGCATTAACTTTTGTAGCTACTCTTTCTTCAGTTTCTGAATGAAAATAATATTCCCAAGAGACATTTTTATCTTGACCTCAAAAAAAGTATGCTTAATACATCCATGTGTGGTAGAAGTATATGTGCCCTTTATTAGAAAATCCACATAAACAATATTATCTAAATTATCATGCATGTCTGAGGATAATGGAAGTACAGTTAGACATAATTTTTCAAAGTTCAGAGTTATAAAATATTATTTTTGCCACAGTTTCACAACAGGCAATAATAAAATATGCTTGGCCTACTGCCCTCCCCCACCCCCCTGCCCCATTGGATCTTGCTCATTGTCTAGGGCAGACAAAATCTTCAGAGGGCAGCAAATGCTGTGGATTTTTTAGAAGTGTTTTCAGCCAAAATATGATGGTATAAATGCACACAGTTCTGTAGTTTGCCTAAAATGTTTTTCATAGAGAAGAGCAATGAAATTGAGCTTTCTGAGTCTTTTGGCTAAGTTCTATACAAAAAGCCACATACAATTCAGGCCTTAAATTACTGTTAAAAGCTTCAAAATGTGTAGGCTAACTTAAAACAATTATAATTTCATTTATAGGCTGAGCTGTTCAGTCCAGTAAGTACTATTCACATGTTCCAATCAATATGGATAAAACACAGAATTAAAAATCAGAAACAGTCTATAGATCTGAGAAAGCCATCACTTCATAATCTGTTCTTTTGATAACTTCTATTACCTGTTATGAGCAATTTTGTGTGATATTATAGGAACAGAATCAGAAGATTATTGAACTCCCTAGTGAGAAACAGCAGGAATCTTATCTCTGCTATTGTTGATTGGACCAGTCTTGAAATTTTGATCCTGAAGAAAAGGAATACTAGAATATTTTCCAATATTAGTCTTTCAGTGAAGCATCTTAGAGCAAATAAGCACAGATGCTTTTTATATATATTATTTTTCAGGAACAATGCTATATACTGCAATTAACAGAACCCTCAGAAAATAAATAGCATGTGATTACTTATAGGATGCTTCTGAACACAGAAAACTAAAAAAAAAAACAAAACAAAAAAAAACAGCAACAACAAAAAAAGGTACAAGAGTAAAAGAACTCTTAAGTAAACTAAACAGAATATATCTGTTCAGTTGCTCAGTCATGCCCGACTCTTTGTGACCCCATGGACTGCAACACAACAGGCTTCCCTGTCCATCATCAATTCTTGGAGCTTGCTCAAACTCATGCCCATCGAGTTGGTGATGCCATCCAACCATTTCATTCTCTGTCATCCCCTTCTCCCCCTGCCTTCACTCTTTCCCAGCATCAGGGTCTTTTCAATTGAGTCAGTTCTTCGCATCAGGTGGCCAAATTATTAGAGTTTCAGCTTTAGCATTAGTCCTTCCAAAGAATATTCAGGACTGATTTCCTTTAGCATGACTGGTTGGATCTCCTTGCAGTCCAAGGTACTCTCAAGAGTCTTCTCCAACACCACAGTTCAAAAACAGAGTATATAGACTCTAGTAACTGGAGGAAAAAATGTCTTTGTCAATATATCAGTTTGGGGAAATTTTGGGCAATAAGCATTTGCAATTCTTGGAAGTAAGTTAGATAAGAAAAAAAAAGCATTTTAAAGATTATGATCTATATAATTTTTACTGTGCTCAGCTGTTCAGTCATGGCCTTTTCTTTTTCTACCCCATGGACTGTAGCCTGTCAAGCTCCTCTGGCCATGATATTTCCTAGGCAAGTATACTGGAGTAGGTTGTCATTTCCTTCTCCAAACGATTTTCCTGACCCACATCTCCTGCTTGCATCTCCTGAATTGACAGGTGGGTTCTTTATCACTTGAGCCACCTGGGAAAGCTCATGTTTTTAATAATCATGTACTACTAAAATATTAATTCTTTGTAGGGATTGTTATATATATACACTCATGTATATACATGAGTGGTGTACCCACACACCCCCATCCACCATACATTCCTCTCTAAACACAGAAGTTTATAAAACTAAATATTAGAGTCAGTAACCTCTAATCATTTCAGTGGGAAAATAAATTTAAAAATTAAATGTGTAATTTTAATCTTCCATTTATTTATTTTATGATGTTCCTTTATTCTACAGCAGTAAGTAGAAGAGGTTCATGTAATGTCAATGCTAATAAATATCACAGACCCAAAAATGCCTTGTGATATTTTGTTTTTAACTTTACTTCTAGTCATATTCTTCTCACTATCTTACTTAGGATAACTGTATTATTTATAGTCCAACTCAGTTTCTATCTCCTTGAAGCCTACAGAGCAGTAATCTCTTCCAACAATGGAAGTGATACAACATTTTTGTATATTTGTCTTGTACATTTATTCATTCATTCAACAATGCCTCTTACATTCTGGTTATTATAGTAGACACTGGGATACAGATTGAACAAAATGAAGATGCTATACTCAGGGACTTTCTTTGTACTTTAGGCAAATCATAAACAAGTAACCATTTGGGTCAGCCGATAAGGGGTAGAAGAGGAAAGCAAACATGGAGTAAGGTGTCTTCTCTCATCTCTTTATGGACTTGTCACATACTTGACTCACAGTGTTCATAATCTGCCTCCAGAGTTCCAGTGCTTTTGTGGATTGGTTGTACCCATTCACACACATCTGCAATGTTTCCTTCCCCAGTGAGCTAACAGAGCATTGGTGGGTTCTCTTTATTTTTCCTACAATGGCATAGTCTGGGCTTCATACCTCACCTGGTAAAGAGTATTCCTGCAATGCAGGAGACCCCAGTTCTATTCCTGGTTTGGGAAGATCCCCTGGAGAATGGAAAGGCTACCCACTCTAGTATTCATGGGCTTCCCTAGTGGCCCAGATGAAAAAGAATCTGCCCGCAATGCTTGCGAGAGTCTTGGGCTTGATCCCTGGATTGGGAAGATCCCTTGGAGGAGGGCGTGGCAACCCATCCCAGTATTGTTTCCTGGAGATTCCCATGGATAGAGGAGCCTGGCAGCCTACAGTCCATGTAAGAGTCGGACAGGACTGAGACTAAGCACAGCACAGCACAAGCTTAGCTCTGTTCTTTCCTCCCTTTTTTCTTGGGAGCCAGCTTCCACAAAGAGCCCGGCAGAAAGGGTCTAATTTGTTACTGTCTGAGTGACTCAGTCCATATCTAGGGTCTCTTATTACGAAGACCATTAGCCCACGTACATAAACCACAATCTTAAACGTCAACTCCTCATTATAAATAATATATATTATTCCCATATGCGTAACTCAATTTTTTTTTCTTTTTAATTCATTTGAAATCCAGTGAGGAAAAGGGAGGTCATTCAAAGCACCATATTTGAGAACTATGTAGAAAGGATAGGAAAAAAAAAAAAAACTCTAGAAAAGAAGAAACACATGAACAAGGAAACAATCAAAGGATTTAAGCAATAGTAGCTCAATGGCACCCCACTCCAGTACTTTTGCCTGGAAAATCCCATGACGGAGGAGCCTGGTAGGCTACACAGTCCATGGGGCCGCTAGAGTCGGGCACGAACTGAGCGACTTCACTTTCACTTTCATGCACTGGAGAAGGAAATGGCAACCCACTCCAGTGCTCTTGCCTGGAGAATCCCAGGGACGGGAGAGCCTGGTGGGCTGCCGTCTATGGGGTCGCACAGAATCGGACACGACTGAAGCGACTTAGCAGCAGCAGCAGCAGCAGCAGCAGCTCACTTGACAAAAGGAGAATCAACCATTGCATTAAACATCTCTGAAATACTGAGTAAAGTGAGGAGATAAAAAACTACATACCTGTGGAGCAGCCATTGTGACAGCAGACAGTATGGTTTCAGTGGATGGAGAAGCAGGAAGCTGGCTGGTACAAGATGAAGCGTGAAAGGGTGTGGAGCGCGGGCCAACAGCTCATGAGGACAACAGCCTGGTGACAGCGCAGACGTTGGACGCGTCTGTGAGGTAAAAGCGTAACAGCGCAGGCGCGCAGCTGTTATCGCGAGACCATTCAGTTCAGTCAGTTCAGTCGCTCAGTCGTGTCCCACTCTTTGTGACCCCATGAATCGCAGCGCGCCAGGCCTCCCTGTCCATCACCAACTCCCAGAGTTCACTCAGACTCATGTCCATCGAGTCCGTGATGCCATCCAGCCATCTCATCCTCGGTCGTCCCCTTCTCCTCCTGCCCCCAATCACTCTCAGCATCAAAGGCTTTTCCAATGAGTCAACTCTTCGCATGAGGTGGCCAAAGTACTGGAGTTTCCTCTTTAGCATCATTCCCTCCGAAGAAATCCCAGGGTTGATCTCCTTCAGAATGGACTGGTTGGATCTCCTTGCAGTCCAAGGGACTCTCAAGAGTCTTCTCCAACACCACAGTTCAAAAGCATCAATTCTTCGGCGCTCAGCCTTCTTCACAGTCCAACTCTCACATCCATACATGACCACAGGAAAAACCATAGCCTTGACTAGATGGACCTTTGTTGGCAAAGTAATGTCTCTGCTTTTGAATATGCATCTAGGTTGGTCATAACTTTTCTTCCAAGGAGTAAGCGTCTTTTAATTTCATGGCTGCAGTCACCATCTGCAGTGATTTTGGAGCCCCCCAAAATAAAGTTTGACACTGTTTCCACTGTTTCCCCATCTATTTCCCATGAACTGATGGGACTGGATGCCATGATCTTCGTTTTCTGAATGTTGAGCTTTAAGATAACTTTTTCACTCTTCACTTTCACTCTCATCAAGAGGCTTTTTAGTTCCTCTTCACTTTCTGCCATACCATTAGCCTGGCAGTTAAAATTCCTCCTGCTCTGCCAGTGATCAGCCTAAAGGTGATTCTCTCTGAAGAGTGAGGCGAGAGGTGGGCCTGGGCCTTCTTCCTTGGCCCTCCAGGCCGTCTGGCCTCGGGGCCAGCAATGAGCTGGGGGCCCAGGACAGGCTGAAGACTGTGTCCCACAGAGCTCCGGAGTCTCTACTATGCACTGGCCAGATCTAGACCTGGAAGCAGCTGGGAACCTCACCCTCATCCCCGCTGTGGTCCCTGGAGCCCTCAGTAGCTGGATAATATCACAGGACCACTAAGGTAAGAGCTTCAACCAGCTTCTGTGTCTCCGTTCAAGTTTCTAAACTTGGTCCAGCTTTGATCAGTTGTCCGCCCCCAGGACATGGCCAGAGGTCAGGGTTCAGGTGCAAGGATTTTGTACATCATTACCTTCAGACTCATCTCTGTAGTTGGGACCTCTCTCAAAGAACGGTGACTGTTGTAAGCTGGAGATTAACCTGATTGTGATTTGCTACAAGTGATGCTTTCCAGTTTAAATGAAAAACCTGAGGACCAGCCAGTCCCAGGTGCCTGGCTCCATCAGCAGTGATGGCTGGGGATGCTGAGAGTCATTGTATTGTAATGAGATTACCCTTTGGAGAGAATCACTTTGATGACATATGAGGAAAGGGGTGCAAACCTATGAAGTGACATTTCTAAGAACAGGAGCGTCTGGGCTGAGTGAACATATGGGAAGAATTGCCTTTTGCTGGAAGAATGCTTTCTCCATGTTACTAAATAAGATGGAAAGGATGGTTTCAGTCACATCAGAACTATGAAACTCCTCTCTGTCTAATGTCTTAGAAAATGTGTATAAGACCCCTTGCTGCAAATAGGGAAACAAGCATAAAAGAGCTAACCAGAAAAACAGAATAGAATTACTGGGTGTGAATCAGGACCTATTTGAGTTTCCTGTGGTTTCACTGTGATATTCTTTTCAGCTCTATAGTTTTTGCCAAGGATTCTCCTTAACTCAATGAGCTGTCTTCCTGGACTCACATCCTCCATGAATTACCCTCCCCTTCTCCCTAGTTTTACATTTTGCCCTTCATTGTTATTGTTCAGTTTCTAAGTTGTGTCCAGCTCTTTGCAATTCCATGGACTGCAGCCTGCCAGTTTCCCCTGTCCTTCACCGTTTCCCCAAGTTTGCTCAAATTCACGTCCATGAGTCAGTGGTGCTATCTAATCATTTCATCGTCTGTCACCCCCTTCTTCTTCTGCTCTCAGTCTCTGCAAGCATCAGGGTCTTTTCCAGTAAGTTGGTTCTTTGCATCAGGTGGCAAAGCACTGGAACTTCCAATGAATTTTCAGGGTTGATTTCCTTTGAGATTGACTAGTTTGATCTCCGTGCTGTCCAAGGGACTCTCAAAAGTCTTTTCCAGCACCACAGTTTGAGAGCATCAGTTCTTTGGTATTCAGCCTCCTCTTTAATTTCTGCTTTTCCAGCCCTTCCTTAGATAAACACCATTACTACCAATGACACCATTATATTAGCTACTGTATGTGAAAATATTTAGCAGTGTTCCTGACGAACAATTGCTTAATTCTAGTTAAATATTAGGTTATTTTTCTTTTTTCCTAGAAACATAGTTTCCTTTGAGAGCATACTATTCATATAAAGCAGAGCATCCTTCATACAAATGAAGGATGAATTATTCAGTAAGTGCTATGATGCCTCTTAGACATATAGAGAGACAGTTGCTAATCAATCATATAAAAATTTATTTAGACTGACATCTCCATGTTTCCAATAAAAGCAAAACACTTACCTAAATCTATGCAATGTTTTAGTAAATGCTTTCTTTGAAATTCTAGAGTACTAAATCAGAAGGCTTTTACTAAATAAGAACTTGTTGAATCAAAGAAGGACTAAGTCAATAAGAAATAAGGGAATAAATTTATTGATTACCACTTAAAAGATAAAATTACACTCTAGTTGGCATACATCTTATACCTGGTCAGTGAGCACATTTCTGTTCCTCCTTTCCATGGCCATGCATTCTGGAGCCTGGAAGTGATGGAAATGATTCATGCCACTTCCATGTTTCATTAGTATTAGCCAAATTGCTCCTTCATGGTCATTTCACCCACAACAAGCTGAAGGAAGACAAGCAGGACAAGCCTGGAATTCACATGTTGAAAATAATGAACTTACAAGGAAGCATCCTTAAAGATCCTCTTAGAAGAAATCTACCCTGTGAACAGGACTGTTTGGGCCTTCATGTGATTAATAAACAGATTCAGGTGGTAAGTCCACCATGGTCTGGAAGTTTATCTTTTGAGCTGTAACCATCACCTGCACTAATAGTTCCATATTCTATATTTCCTATTTCCCCCAAGCTGAAATATACATGCATATTTGAGAGTGAGCTTCCAACAGGCTTAGAATGACAACAGCTGGGTCTCTGAACAATATCTCCTGTAACAGTGGCACCATGGTCTAATATGTACTGCCTTCCTGCACCTAGACTCCTGTTTGAAGGAAAATCAAATATCTATTATCTTTGAGCCACTGGGTTATGGGAGCCCTTTGTTCCAAAGTTTACCCTACACCCTAAATCAGTAATGCTCATGGTTTTGATTGCATCAGGATTACCTGTAAGGCATGTTAAAATCTAGATTTCTGTTAATCATAGATGCTAACCCCCAAGTTGAAACAATAGATGCAAATATAGCATTATTTTTTCATAATTATTGAAATAGATTTATGTATAATAAATGAGGCATGAAAGAATATAAAGCTAAACCTAAAATACAGTTGGACACTAAACATGCTGCACATAAATTACAATTTGAAGAAACAGGGCCTGTGCACTCTTATTGAAACACTATCCAAAGTAGCATACTTGGCCTTTCCCACAACTGTTCTACCTTTTCCATCTAGACAAATTTCATCAGGAATGATAATTACATTAGAATCATGGCATCTGAATATTTGGATATAATTATCTTCATTTGACTCATTGGTCACTTTTATTTGCTTTAAAGCAGTATAAATTTTAAGGAAATCTGAGAGCCACATGTAAACACATTTTCATGTCAGTGAAAACAAAGCCAAGTTCATAACCTACTGATAATATGTGTAGACTAATATATGGAGTAGAAAAAGTACTGAACAAAATGAATCAGAGCATTATTCTTGATCCTGGGATTAAGGGATGAGTCAATACATAATGTTAGGTTTTCTCTCCTTCATTTACAAAATAGCAGCAATGTTCTTTGTTCTCATCTCACTAACCTTGTATTGTGTGTGTATGTGTGCTCAGGCATGTCTGACTCTTTGTGACCCCATGGACTGTAGCCCACAAAGCTCCTCTGTCCATGAGACTTTCCCAGAAAGAATACCGGAGTGTGTTGACATTTTCTTCTCCAAGCTTGCATTAAGTGGAAGTGTAAAGTTCTAAGCATATATGTTTACCTGGGTAGCCAAGTTTGGTGGCGCTAGTGGTAAAGAACCTGCCTGCCAATGCAGAAGATGTAAGAGATGCAGGTTCAATCCCTGGGTTGGGAAGATTCCCTGGAGAAAGGTATGGCAACCCACTCCAGAGTTCTTGTCTGGAGAATCCCATGGATAGAGGAGCCTGGTAGGTCATACAGAGTCAAACATGACTGAAGCCATGGGGTTACACAGAGTTGAACATGACTGAAGCAATTTAGCATGCCCGTAGGTTCGTATTTTATGTACGTTAAGTACAGTAAGCCAATTAATTTATTTTTGAGTGTTATCTATTTATCAAGAATAAGAAGCAAGGCAAAGGGGAAAGAAGTTACTTGATTTGTACTGTATGTGTTCAGATTACTCTCTTATTACACTTTCCTTTGCCCAGCAAAGTGAGGAAAATGCTGTTTGCAAACATGGCAAATCAAAGTATCCAAATGAAAACATTTACTCCAAAGGGAATGGTTTTGCTTTACAGATAAATTAAAAACCAGCTGTGCCAGCCTTCATGGAAAACATTATACAGCAAGCAATTTGTCCACAAATGAATCATCTCAGTGAATGCAATACATAATGCTGCAGGTGGCATTTATTTTGACAGGCTAGGTTTATTAAGGTAGTTGAATTTAAAAAAATAAAACATTCTGTGTAAAATAATTGAAAATTGCTCTAAAAACTATCTTTTAAGTTTAAAAGGAAGGGTTCTTCCTACAATTAATTGAATTTCTTGGATCTCCTATTCCTGTAACACAGAAATAACACATAGATAATACAGAATAGTGCACAGTAATTTAAGTTAAGAGTTTTATAGTTTAAAGCAGAAAACCCAGCAGGACTGCTATTGGCAACAAGCTATCATTATATAAGATAAACAGATAAATAGAGGTTGCCATGTACTCAAGAGTATGCACTGAACTCCAGTGATGAGCAAGGGAGTGTCCAGCTGCTAAAATTTCGGTACTGAATAAAGGCATTACTTCATAGAGCTCACAATCTGATAATGAAAAACTTATATGAAACAACAAAATATTTCACTGACATTCAGTTATAATTTTAATAATTTCAATTGTGTATTTCCTTAGGTGACTTAAAATACTGCATTGCAATTTGATTCAATTTAAAAGTATGCATTTTTAATTATGTGTCATACCTGACTGGATTTCTATCACCTCCACCATCTTTGTTCATAGTAATGCTTCCTAAGGCCTACTTGACTTAGCATCCCAGGATGTCTGACTCTAGGTGTGTGATCATACCATCATGTTTATCTAGGGCATCAGAATCTTTTTTGTATAGTTCTGTGTATTCTTGGCATCTCTCTTAATGTCTTTTGCTTCTGTTAGGTTCATACCATTTCTGTCCTTTATGTGCCCATCTTTGCATGAAATGCTCCTTTAGTATCTCTAATTTTCATGAAGAAATCTCTAGTCTTTTCAATTCTATTGTTTTCCTTTATTTCTTTGCATTGATTGCCGAGGAAGGCTTTCTTGCCTCTCCTTGCTATTCTTTGGAACTCTACATTCATATGGGTATATCTTTCCTTTTCTCCTTTGTCTTTTGCTTCTCTTCTTTTCTCAACTATTTGTAAGGGCTGCTCAGACAACCATTTTGACTTTTTGCGTTTATTTTTCTTCAGGATGGTCTTGATTACTACCTCCTGTACAATGTCACAAACTTCAGTCCATAGTTCTTCAGGCACTCTGTCTATCAGATCTAATTCCTTGAATCTATTTGTCACTTCCACTGTATCATTTTAAGGGATTTGATTTAGGTCATACCTGAATGGTCTAGTGGCTTTCCCTACTTTCTTTGATTTAAGTCTGAATTTGGCCATCAGAAGTGGCCTTATTAAGTGGCCCTTAATAAGTCAAGTGGGCCTTAGGAAGGATCACTGTGAACAAAGATAGTAGAGGTGATGGCATTCCAGTTGAGCTATTTCAAATCCTAATAGATAATGCTGTCAAAGTGCTGCAATCAATATGCCAGCAAACTTGAAAAACTCAACAGTGGCCACAGGACTGGAAAAGGTCAGTTCTCATTCCAGTTCCAAAGAAAGGCAATGCTAAAGAATGTTCAAATTACCACACAATTGTACTCATCTCAAACCCTAGCAAAGTAATGCTGAAAATTCTCCAAGCCAGGCTTCAAAAGAACATGACCTGAGAACTTCCAGGTGTTCAAGCTGGATTTAGAAAAGACAGAGGAACCAGAGATCAAATTTCCAACATCCATTCAGTTCAGTTCAGTTCAGTTGCTCAGTCGTGTCCGACTCTTTGAGACCCCAAGAATCGCAGCACGCCAGGCCTCCCTGTCCATCACCAACTCCCGGAGTTCACTCAGACCCACGCCCATCAAGTCAGTGATGCCATCCAGCCACCTCGTCTTCTGCGTCCCCTTCTCCTCCTGCCCTCAATCCATCCCAGCATCAGAGTCTTTTCCAATGAGTCAACTCTTCACATGAGGCGGCCAAAGTACTGGAGTTTCAGCTTTAGCATCATTCCCTCCAAAGAAATCCCAGGCCTGATCTCCTTCAGAATGGACTGGTTGGATCTCCTTGCAGTCCAAGGGACTCTCAAGAGTCTTCTCCAACACCACAGTTCAAAAGCATCAATTCTTCAGCACTCTGCCTTTTTCACATCCATTGGATTATCAAAAAAGCAAGAGAGTTCCAGAAAAATGACTACCTCTTCTTTACTGACTATGCCAAAGCCTTTGACTATGTGGATCACAACAAACTATGGAAAACTGTTCAAGAGATGGGAATACCAGACCACCTGACCTGCCTCAATTTTCGTGAGAGTCAGAAAATCCTAAAATTTTATGTTATGTAGACTAAGTGCTCCTTCATCGATAACAGCTTTGTCATGGTAAAGGGGCTTGCAAAACTCAATGAAGCTATGAGCCATTCCATGCAAGCTCACTGATGATTAGTGCTATGAAAGATAATAAATGAAGTTAGGAGAATGAGAGTGTTATAATATTCAAGAGTAGAATTAGAGTATTATTTACTTAGGTGATTCAAATATTGAAGGAATTTCAAGAGTGGAAAATGGGAGGATATTTTGAATACATTTCCATACAGATGAGAGAAATATGAAATTCCTTGAGTCAGAAGTATTTCCAGTAAGGTGAAGAAAGGTATCAGGGGAAGATGAAAAGAAGATAGGGGGATGATGTATTGTGGACTAAATATATCCTCACAAATTAATTTGTTGAACTCCTAACCCCCAATATTTTGATACTTAGATATGAGAAATTGGGTAAGTAATTCGGATTAGATGAGATCATTACTTTACTAGTGTGTGATAGGAGCACAATTGTGCGGTAGTTTGAGCATTCTTTGGCATTGTCTTTCTTTGGGATTGAAATGAAAACTGACCTTTTCCAGTCCTGTGGCCACTGCTGAGTTTCCAAATTTGCTGGCATATTAAGTGCAACACTTGCACAGCATCATCTTTCAGGATTTGAAATAGCTCAACTGGAATGCCATCACCTCCACTAGCTTTGTTCATAGTGATGCTTTCTAAGGCCCACTTGACTTCACATTCCAGAATGTCTGACTTTAGGTGAGTGATCACACCATCATGATTATCTGGGTCGTGAAGATCTTTTTTGCACAGTTCTTCTGTTTATTCTTGCCACCTCTTAATATGTTCTGCTTCTGTTAGGTCCATACCATTTCTGTACTTTATCAAGCCCATCTTTGAATGAAATGTTGCCTTGGTATCCCTAATTTTCTTGAAGAGATCACTAGTCTTTCCCATTCTGTTATTTTCCTCTATTTCCTTGCGTTGATCACTGAGGTAGGCTTTCCTATCTCTCCTTGCTAGTCTTTGGAACTCTGCATTCAGATGTTTATATCTTTCCTTTTCTCCTTTGCTTTTTGCTTCTTCTTGTCACAGCTATTTGTAAGGCCTCCCCAGGCAGCTCTTTTGCTTTTTTGCATTTCTTATTCTTGGGGATGAACTTGATCCCCGTCTTCTGTACAGTTTCACGAACCTCTGTCTATAGTTCATTAGGCACTCTGTCTATCAAATCTAGGCCCTTAAATCTATTTCTCACTTCCACTGTATAATCATAAGGGATTTGATTTAGTTCATACCTGAATGGTCTAGTGGTTTTCCCTACTTTCTTCAATTTTAGTCTGAATTTGGCAATAAGGAGTTCATGATCTGAGCCACAGTCAGCTCCTGGTCTTTTTTTGTTGACTGTATAGAGCTTCTCCATCTTTGGCTGCAAAGAATATAATCAATCTGATTTCAGTGTTGACCATCTGGTGATGTCCATGTGTAGAGTCTTCTCTTGTGTTGTTGGAAGAGGATGTTTGCTATAACCAGTGTGTTCTCTTGGCAAAACTCTACTAGCCTTTGCCCTACTTCACTCTGTACTCCAAGGCCAAATTTGCCTGTTAATCCAGATGTTTGTTGACTTCTACTTTTATATTCCAGTCCCCTATAATGAAAAGGACATTTTTGGGGGGTGTTGGTTCTAGAAGGTCTTGTAGGTCTTCATGTGTGTGTGTGTGTGTGTGTGTGTGTGTGTGTGTTAGTCGCTCAGTCGTGTCTGACTCTTTGCGACCCCACGGACTGTAGCCCACCAGGCTTCTCTGTCCATGGAATTCTCCAGGCAAGAATATTGGAGTTACCTTATTACCCAGAAATTATACACTTTTGTAGATACCTGAGAGAAACTAAAATACATGTCCATACAAAAATTAGCCTTATTCATAATAGCCAAAAGATGGAAACAACCTGAATTCCATCAGCTGACAAATGGATAAACAAAATACAGTATATCCATGAAGTGAAATATTATTTAGCCACAAAAAGTGATGGGCTAGTGATACACATTACAGTGTAGATGAATCTCAAAACCATGATGTTTAGTAAAAGAAGCTAGTCACAGAAGACCACATAGTATATAAGTTATTCAGAATAGTTAAATCTATAGAGACAGAAGGGATTTCCCTGGTGGCTCAGTGGTAAAGAATCCACCTACAGGGCAGGAGACCTGGGTTTGATCCCTGGGTTGGGAAGATCCTCTAGAGGAGGGCATGGGTACCCATTCCTGTATTCTTGCCTGGAGAATTCCATGGACAGAGAATCCTGATGGGCAACAGTCCATAGCAACTGTTTTGAGAAGTTTTATAACAAAGAGGAGGAATTTAATGGGTCCAGAATTAGAGGGAATACCATGGTCAGGGGAAGATTGTCTTTATTTATTTATTTTTAAATAAGGAAACAACATGGAGAGAAAAGAGGAAGAAATTTATGGAGGATGCTGTTTATGTGCTAGAAAGACCATGTGTATCAATTAAACAAAGACAATGATTTTATATAACAAATATGCTATTAGAAAATTTAATTACTTCTACTTAAGTGAATATCCATTTTGACCCAAATAGCTTGAGCTAATCAAGCCAAGTTTATTCCTACTTATTTATGGAACTGGCTTTTTTTTTTTTTATTCCATTCCATTCCGTAACCTGGGATTTGGATAATGCTATTTAGATTATTTTTACAAATTCTGATCAGTCTTTTAAGTCCTGATTTTATTTTATTTTTTTTTTAATTTTTATTTTCACTTTATTTCACTTCACATTACTGTATTGGTTTTGCCATACATTGACATGAATCTCTCTCGGGTGTACATGATGATTTTAAATATATGTTTAACTCTAATACATCTAGAGTTATATAAACTCTACTATGTATATACATATATATTCTATATAATCACAATAATTGTATTGTTACTGCATTTGTTGTTTTGGTTATAATTATTTCAGTTAGGTATAGCATAGTAACCCCAGGTTTTCTACAGCTGTAATCTTGTTTACTTCATTAATCTCACTCTCATTTTTCACAGCTATACTTAACTGTATGCACACTAACCTGTATCTTGATTGTTTGTAATAATATTAAATAAACATGATATTTAGATTGAAACTTTCTCTTTTGCTGACTGTTTAAGATTCTTCACAGTTTTGATCACTCTTGTCACATTTTGTACTTAATATCACATGAAAAAATTCATAGTATGTGTCTGCTCAGTAATTTCAGTCAAAATCAATAATTATGTGATAAAATGCACTAATCTAGATATGGTAAGCCCTATTTTAAATAAAATTATAGCTTTGAATTTAGCAGTGGAGAAAAATAAAGGAACTCATTATCAGTTCCATGAGTCATTCAATATCTTTACATGTTACTTTTGGTTGAGAAAGAAAACTTTAAGAAGTTAGTCCCCCAAATAAATTCAACAGAAAAGTCAAAAAAAAAAAAAAAAAAAGGTCATTTTTCATTCCCTGAGATGTGTAATTGTTTAACTCATTAGCAAGAGTCAAACTGCTAAATTTTGGTGATTCATACCAAACAGCTAAATTTGCAATTTTTTTCTAGTAACTTCTTTCGTAATGTCAGCTTTGAAAACCAAGAAATGATAAAGACAAGTGTGTAACACTAATGGATGTTCTTTTGATGCAAAAAGGGTAACCTAAAACACCTCTTTTTAAAAAAAAATGCTCCATCACAGCAGGCTTGAAAACCTGGTGCAGTCTGAGTTTTACAAAAAAAGCTAATATTAAAGCTGTTATTAATTTCTCATCTGCGATGACAGAAATTCCAGAAGCCCTTGAAATCCATTTCACCTTTAAAAGTATTACTCCACATTTCTCAAAATGTACTTCATGTTTCCAAAATCAGATGAAAACCTCAATATTCTTTGTCCATGTCTAAGGGCTTCCCTGGTGGCTCAGAGGTTAAAGTGTCTGCCTCCAATGCGGGAGACCTGGGTTTGATCCCTGGGTTGGGAAGATCCCCTGGAGAAGGAAATGACAATCCACTCCAGTATTCTTGCCTGGAGAATCCCATGGACAGAGAAGCCTAGTACGTTACAGTCCATGGGGTCGCAAAGAGTCGGACATGACTGAGCGACTTCACCTTCACCAAGGGCTCATTACTGCAGAAGGTGATTGCAGCCATGAAATTAGAAGATGCTTACTCCTTGGAAGGAAAGTTATGACCGACCTAGATAGCATATTAAAAAGTAGAGATTACTTTGCCAACAAAGCTCCGTCTAGTAAAGGCTATGATTTTTCCAGTGGTCATGTATGGATGTGAGAGTTGGACTGTGAAGAAAGCTGAGCACCGAAGGATTGATCCTGTTGAACTGTGGTGTTGGAGAAGACTCTTGTGAGTCCCTTGGACTGCAAGGAGATCCAACTAGTCCATCCTAAAGGAGACCACTCCTGGGTGTTCATTGGAAGGACTGATGCTGAGGCTGACACTCCAATACTTTGGCCACCTCATGTGAAGTGTTGACTCATTGGAAAAGACCCTAATGCTGAGAGGGATTGAGGGCAGGAGGAGAAGGGGATGACAGAAGATGAGATGGCTGGATGGCATCACTGACTAGGTGGACATGAATTTGAGTGAACTTCTGGAGTTGGTGATGGACAGGGAGGCCTGGTGTGCTGCAATTCATGGGGTCGCAGAGTAGACACGACTGAACAACTGAACTGAACTGAGCTGAACTGAAATGTATATTAATACTAAATATTGAGCACAGTATTAGGTTTAATAAAGAGAATCAGTTAATAATATATATTTATGTTTACACTTATAGGAATATGTAGGTTGTTAATATTTACTTTAATTCTCCCTTTTAAGTTCTGAGAATGTACCTTATACACACACATTCATTTGTACACACCCATATGTATTATATCATTTTTATTGACCCTAAGATACATAATTTCCTATATTATATCCTTTCTTATATTTTACTGCCTCTTATCATTGGTGGAGGCTTATATTTGCTGGTGGATATGTTGTTGTTGTTCAGTCTTCCAGTGGTGTCCAGCTGTTTCTGACCCCATGGATTGCAGCACACCAGGCCTCCCTATCCCTCACCAACTCCCGGAGTCTGCCCAGGTTCATTTTCATTGCATCTGTGATGCCATCCAGTCATTTCATCCTCTGATGCCCTCTTCTCCTTCTGCCCTTGATCTTTCTCAGCATCAGGGACTTTTCCAATGAGTCATCCATTCACATCACATGCCCAAAATACTGTAGCTTCAGTTTCAACATTAGTTATTCTAGTGAATATTCAGGGTTGATCTCCCTTAAGATTGACTGATTTGATCTCCTTGCTGTCTAAGGACTTTCAGGAGTCTTCTCCAGCACCACAGTTCAAAGGCATCACTTCTTTGGTGTTCTGACTTATTTACAGTCCAGCTCTCACAGTACGTGACCACTGGGAAGACCATAGCCTTAAATGTATGGATCTTTGCCAGGAGAGTAATGTCTTTGCTTTTCAGCACAGTGTCTAGGTTTGTCATTGCTTTCCTAAGAAGAAGCAATCATCTTCTGATTTCATCCCTGCAGTCACCATCCACAGTGATTTTGGAGTCCAAGAAGAGAAAATCTGTCACTACTTCCACCTTTTCCCCTTTTAATTTGCCATGCAGTGATGGGGGCAGATGCTATGATCCTAGTTTTCTGTGTTGGTTTTTTATTTTTATTTTTTTAATATTTAGTCTTAAGCTAGCTCTTTCACTCTCCTCCTTCACCCTCATCAAAAGGTTCTAGTTATTCTTTGCTTTCTGCCATTATTGTGGTATCATCTGCATATCTGAGGTTGTTGATGTTCCTCCTGCCTGTCTTGATTCCAGCTTGCAACTCATCCAGCCAGGCATTTCTCATGATGTGCTCAGCATATACATTAAACACACAAGGTGACAGCAGGCAGCCCTGTTGTAGTCCTTTTTCAATCTTGAATCAATCAGTTGTTCCATACAGTGTTCTAACTGTTGGTTCTTGACCCACATACAGGTTTCTGAAGAGACAGATATAAGATGGTATGGAATTCCTATCTAAGACCTTTCCATATTTTGTCATGATCTACCTAGTCAAAGGCTATAGCATTGTCAATGAAACACAGACGTTTTTTCCGAAATTTCCTCACTTTTTCTGTAATCCAGCAAATGTTGGCAATTTGATCTCTAGTTCTTCTTCCTTTTCTAAACCCACCTTGGACATCTGGAAGTTCTTGGTTTGTGTAATGCCGCAGCCTAGCATCCAAACTTTTAAGCAAGACCTTACTGGCGTGGGAAATGAGTGCAACTGTCTCATGGTTAGCACATTCTTTGGTACTACCCTTCCTGGGAACTGAGGTGAGGACTGACCTTTTCCAGTCCTGTGGCCACTTTTAGGTCTTCCAGATTTGCTAACAATGAATGCAAGACCTTGATGGACTCCTCCTTTAGGGATTTAAATAGCTCTTCTGTAATTTCATCATACCCACTAGCTTTATTAGTAGCAGTACTTCTTAAATCCACTTGACTCTACACTCCAGAATGTCTGGCTCTGGATGACTAACCATGTCATTATAGTAATCCAGTTCATTAATAACTTTTAAATACAGTTCTTCCATGTATTCTTTCCATCTCTTCTTGATCTCATCACCATCCACTAGGTGGATAGGTAGGCAGTAAGAATAATGTACTGTAGCTGTCATTGCTGGTCTTTGGCTTGTATTTTTTCTTGGCATACATACCACAGTGATATAAATATGTAATAACACTCTATGTTATAAGATGATATTGTATTATAGTTTCTTTGGCAAGGCATTTATTCCATTTTTATTAACACATAAGATAATGGTGACATATTAAAACAATGATACCTTAAGTTTGATAATATATACAATAAATACATATACACGTTGACTTGAATTCATTTCCAGGCATGTTTCCCTTCAACCCAATTTCATTGAAAAGCAGTTTGTATTCATTCTCTCCATTTCCTCTCTGCCTATTAACTGTTTAATGTATTATTTGACATTTGTTTCCACCACTGAATAACCCTTTCTGGAAAAATGTAACCACTGACTTCTAAATATTGTTATCACTCTTTGTATCCTTCCTGAATTTCAAATATTTGACTTTTTTTTTTTCTTGGATTTTTTTTCTCCCTTAGCCCTTTGGCATTTTCCTCAATTTTATGCAATATTAGTTCCAGTATTTCTTAGTTTTATATGCTGGAATTTCTTCCTGCTGCTGCTGCTAAGTCGCTTCAGTCATGTCCGACTCTGTGTGACCCCATAGATGGCAGCCCACCAGGCTCCCCCGTCCCTGGGATTCTCCAGGCAAGAACACTGGAGTGGGTTGCCATTTCCTTCTCCAAAGCATGAAAGTGAAAAGTGAAAGTGAAGTCGTTCAGTCATGTCTGACTCTTTGCGACCCCATGAACTGCAGCCTTCCAGGCCCCTCCATCCATGGAATTTTCCAGGCAAGAGTACTGGAGTGGGATGCCATCGCCTTCTCCAGAATTTCTTCCCTTCTCACTCAAGAAATGCTACTAACTTCATTTTAATTTTATCTAATAATATGATTTCAAATATTACCCATTTGCTAATAATTCCCAAATCAATACAATTTTCTGAGACATCTCTTGAGTGTCAAAATGTATCCAATATTTTATTACTTTCCCTTGATAATCTCATCAAACTCCAAATATCGAATAATAAAATATAACTATTCAATACTTGTCACTTTTTTTTTCCCCCTAAGGAACATACTTTGACTTTCATATTCAAACAGTATTTCATCCTGGCTTCTATAGTTTTACCTACACCATAATCTGCATTGTTTCTTGGATTAAGAATCAGGAACACAATCAAGACTTTATTTCCTCATGTCCTCACATTAAACAGACAGATAATCCCTCACACCAGTCAGAATGACCATTATCAAAAAATCCACAAGCAAATACTGTAGAGGGTGTAGCAAGAAAGGGATCCTCCTACACTATTGATGGGAATGTAAATTGGAACAGCTACTCTGTAGAAAAGTAAGTAGGTTCTTTTAAAAACTAAAAATAGAGTTGCCATGTGGTCCAGCAATCCTGCTTCTGGGCATACATCCAGAGAAAAATGTGGCTTGAAAGGATATAGTCACCACAGTGTTCACTGCAGGGCTGTTCACAACAGCCAAGACAAGGAAGCAACTAAATGTCCATCAACAGAGGAACGGATAAAGATGTGGCACATGTATACAATGGAGTATTACTCAATAATTAAAAAGAATGAAATTGTGTAATCTGTGGCACAGATAGACCTAGAGATCATCATACTGAGTGAAGTAAATTAGGCAGAGAATTAGAAATATCAATATCATATGATATCCTTTTTATGTAGAAGCTAAACATAACTGATACAAATGAACTTATTTACAAAGCAGATGCAGACTCACAGAGAACAAACATGATTTCCAGGAGGGAAGGATGGGGGAAAGGTATAGTTAGGGACATGTACACACTGCTATGTTTAAAATAAGTCGGCAGCAAGGACCTACTGTATAGCACAAGGAACTCAGTTCAATGTTATGTGGCAGCCTGCGTTAGACAAGAGTTTGAAGGACAATGGATACATGTACATGTGTGGCTGAATTAATTTGTTGTCCAGTTAGTTTAGTTCAGTTCAGTTCAGTCACTTAGTCGTGTCTGACTCTTTGCAACCCTATGAATTGCAGCATGCCAGGCCTCCCTGTCCATCACCAACTCCCAGAGTTCATTCAGACTCACACCATCAAGTCAGTGATGCCATCCAGCCATCTCATCCTCTGTCGTCCCCTTCTCCTCCTGCCTCCAATTCCTCCCAGCATCAGAGTATTTTCCAATGAGTCAACTCTTCACGTGAGGTGGCAAAAGTATTGGAGTTTCAGCTTTAGCATCATTCCTTCCAAAGAACACCCAGGACCGGTCTCCTTTAGAATGGACTGGTTGGATCTGCTTGCACTCCAAAGGACTCTCATAAGTCTTCTGCAACACCACAGTTCAAAAGCATCAATCTGTTGGTGCTCAGCTTTCTTCACAGTCCAACTCTCACATCCATACACGACCACTGGAAAAACCACAGCCTTGACTAGATGGACCTTAGTCGGCAAAGTAATGTCTCTGCTTTTGAATATGCTATCTAGGTTGGTCATAACTTTCCTTCCAAGGAGTAAATGTCTTTTAATTCCATGGCTGCAATCACCATCTGCAGTGATTTTGGAGCCCCCCGAAATGAAACTATCACAATATTCTTAGTTAGCTATACTTCAGTATAAAATAAAAAAATAAAAAAATTAATAGTCAACAAGAACCAATTGTATAACACAGGGAACTCTACCCAATGCTCTGTAATAACCTACATGGGAAAACACTCTAAAAGAATAGATATATGTATATGTATTACTGAATCACATTGCTGTACACCTAAAATTGATATTATTCACCAGTTATACTCCAGTGTAAATTTAGAATTTAAAAATCTATGTTTAGAATCAGCTCATTCTACTTTCTAAATACATCTCTGAATTTCTCTCCTTTCTTCATTCTTGCTGCTATTCTATTAATTTAGGTCTCTTGCAACATAGTTTATTTTTAGAAATGCCCCTACAATAGTTTTCCTTATGAAATTTACTATTTAATCCCTTCTTCATATTGCTTCAAGAGTGATAGGTTGGAGGAAAAACAACGGATTATTTTTCTCTCTTAATGAACTCCACTTAATAGCTCCATTTTCGCTTCCAAAAAAAGTAAACAATCTAGTGTGTTTCTTAGAACTTTGATGATTATAATACAGTATTGTTGCCTATATTCACTATACTGTCCATTACATATGTAGGACTTATTTACTACTCATTGCAAGTTTGTATCCTTAAATAAAATTTGTCCTATCCTCCCAATCCCCATCCCTTGATAACCATCATTTTATTCTCTAGTAGTGTGGCCTTTTTAGATTCCACATATAAGTGACAAGATATATCATTTGTCATTCTAACTGGACTAGGCCTTAATTATTCAATCAATAATTAAAAGCAAATGAAAGCAAATGAAAATTTGATGACATGATAAAAAGCTAATTATTTATATAGTCAATCATATTATAAAAATATGTATCATATCAATGTGTTATACATCTTGAATTTACACAATGTTATATGTTAGATAGATTTACTTTAACAGTAAACATCCAGTTCAGTTTCGTTCAGTCACTCAGTTGTGTCCGACTTGTTAGTGACCACATGGACTGCAGCAGGCCAGGCTTCCCTGTCCATCACCTACTCCTGGAACATGCTCAAGCTCATGTCCAGTGAGTCAGTGATGCCATCCAACCATCTCCTCTGTCATCCTCTCCTCCTCCCATCCCCTTCTTCTCCTTTAATATTTCTCAGCATCGGAGTCTTTTCCAATGAGTCAGTTCTTCACATAAGGTGGCCAAAGTATTGAACCCTCAGCTTTAGCATCAGTCCTTCCAATATTTGGCACTGATTTCCTTTAGGATTGACTGGTTTGATCTCCTTGCAGTCCAAAGGACCCACAAGAGTCTTCTCCAACATTAGACTTCAAAAGCATAAATTCTTTGGCACTCAGATTTCTTTATTCTCTGACACTCACACCCTAACATGACTACTGGGAAAGCCATGGTTTGACTAGACAGACCTTTCTCGGCAAAGTAATGCCTCTGTTTTTCAATATGCTGTCTAGGTTTGTCATAGCTTTTCTTCCAAGGAGCAAGTGTCTTTTAAGTTAATGGAAGCAGTCACCATCTGCAATGATTTTGGAGGCCCCCAAAATAGTCTTCACCATTTCCATTGTTTTACCAACTATTTGTCATGAAGTAAAGGGACCAGATGCCATGATCTTCAATTGAATGTTGAGTTTCAAGTCACCTTTTTCACTCTTCTCTTTCACTTTCATCAAAAGGCACTTCATTTCCTCTTCATTTTCTGCCATAAGTGTGGTATCATCTGCATATCTGAGGTTATTGATATTTTTCCTGGCAATTTTGATTCCAGCTTGTGCTTCATGCAGCCCAGAGTTTCTCATGATGTACTCTGCATATAAGTTAAATAAGCAGGGTAACAATATGCAGCCTTGACAAACTCCTTGCCCAATTTAGAACCAGTCCATTGTTCCATGTCCAGTTCTAACTGTTGCTTCTTGACCTGCATACACATTTGACAGGAGGGAGTAAGGTGGTCTGGTATTCCCATCTGTTGAAGAATTTTCCAAGGTTTGTTGTGATTCACACAGTCAAAGGCTTTGACATAGTCAATAAAGCAGAAGTAGTTGTTTTTCTGGAACTTTCTTTCTTTTCTTTGATCCAAAGGATGTTAGCAATTTAATCTCTGATTCCTCTACCTTTTCTAAATCCTGCTTGAACACCTCAAATTTCTTGGTTCACATACTGTTAATGCCTATCTTGGAGAATTTTAAGTATTACTTTGTTAGCTTGTGAAATGCATACAATTGTGCAGTAAGTCTGAACATTCTTTGCCATTGCCTTCCTTTGGGATTGAAATAAAAACCTAGTCCTGTGGCCACTGTTGAGGTTTCCAAATTTGTTGGCATATTGAGTGCAGCATTTTCACAGCATAATCTTTTAGGACTTAAAATAGCTTAGCTTGAATTCCATCACCTCCACTAGCTTTGTTGGTAGTAATGCTTCCTAAGACCCAGTTGTCTTAGCACTCAAGGATGTCTGGCTCTAGGTGAGTGATCACATCATCGTGGTTATCTGTGCCATTAAGATCTTTTTTGTATAGTTCTTCTGTGTATTCTGGTCACCTTTTCTTAATATCTTCTGCTTCTGTTAGGTCCAACCATTTCTGTCCTTCATTTTTCCCATCTTTGCATGAAATGTTCCCTTGGTATCTTTAATTTTCTTGAAGAAATCCCTAGTCTTTCCCATTCTGTTGTTTTCCTCTTTTTTTTTTTTTTTTTGCATTGATCACTGAGGAAGGCTTTCTTATGTCTCCTTGCTATTCTTTGGAACTCTGCATTTAGGTGGATATATCTTTCCTTATGGGCTATGTCCCTCACCTTTACCTTACTTTCTTTTCTCAAACTTCCTGAGGCAACTGTTTGTAAGGCCTGCTGAGACAACCATTTTGCCTTTTTCATTTGTTTTTCTTGGGGATGGTTTTGATCACTGTCTCCTGTACAACGTCACAAACCTCCATCCATAGTTCTTCAGGAACTATATCTATCAAATCTAGTCCCCTGAATCTATTTGTCACTTCCACTGTATAATCGTAAAGGATTTTATTTAGGTCATACCTAAATTGTCTAGTAGTTTTCCCTAATTTCTTCAATTTAAGTCTTAATTTTGCAATAAAGAGTTTATAATCTGAGCCACAGTCAGCTCCCAGTCTTGTTTTTGCTGCCTGAATAGATCTTCTCCATTTTTGGATGCAAAGAATATAATCAATCTGATTTCAATATTAACCATCTAGTGATGTTCATGTATAGAGCCATCTCTTGAGTAGTGGAAGAGGGTGTTTACTGTGACCAGTGTGTTCTGTTGGCACAACTCTGTTAGCCTTTGCCCTGCTTCATTTTGTACTCCAAGACCAAACTTGTCTATTATTCCAGATATCTCTTGGCTTCGTACTTTTGCCTTCCAGTCTCCTTTGTTGAAAAGGACATTTTTTTTTGGTGTTAGTTCTAGAAGGTTTGGAAGTCATCATAGAACCTTTCAACTTCAGCTTCTTCGGCATTAGTGTTTGGGGCATAGACATGGATTACTGTGATATTGAATGGCTTGCCTTGGAAATGAACAGAGATAATTCTGTCATTTTTGAGACTGCATCCAAGTACTACATTTCAGACTCTTTTATTGACGTGAGGGCTACTCCATTTCTTCTAAGGGATTCTTGCCTACAGTAGATATAATGGTCATCTTAATTAAATTCACCCATTCCGGCCCATTTTAGTTAATTTATTCCTAAAACGTTGATGTTCACTTTTGCCATCTTCCGTTTGACCACTTCCAACTTACCTTAATTCATGGACCTAACATTCCAGGTTCCTATGCAATACTGTTCTTTATAGCATCAGATTTTACTTGCGTCACCAATCACATCCACAAGTGGATGTTGTTTTTTCTTTGGCTCCATCTCTTCATTCTTTCTGGAGTCATTTCTCCACTCTTCTCCAGTAGCATATTGGGCACCCACCAACCTGGGTAGTTCATCTTTCAATGTCATATCTTTTTGCCTTTTCATATTGTTCATTGAATTCTCAATGCAAGAATACTGAAGTGGTTTGATGTTCCCTCCTCAGTGGACCACATTTTGTCAGAACTCTCCACCATGACCTGTCCATCTTGGGTGGCCCTACAGGCATGGCTCATATATTCATAAAAAAAACCCCATAATTTGCTATAAACTCGCCTTGATTACATCACCAGGATTATCTCCAGCTACACCTTACATTCACATTGAATTATTCAGCAGTTCTAATCTTTTCAAAACTGTCAGCTGTTATCTCCTACTTTTTTATAATTGTCATTAATTTTTATTTCCTTCCTTGAAAACTCATATTCATCTTCAAATGTAGGTCATAAATGACAAAAGAAGATGCTCCCTGATGCACTCTTACTCCTGTTCTAAAGAAATTCCACTGTTTGTTTGGATATCTGTGTTTCCAACTAGGCTATGAGCATCTTGAGGGAAAAAAAAAGTTTCCTCATTCATTTCTATGTGTACATTGATCTGCACAAGGCCCAGCACTTAACTGGAGCTCCATGCATGTTTACTAAATGACAAGTGAGAAGGTAGTGAATAAATATACAAATAAACTAAAAACTGAATAAATAGCTTTTCAAAATTAGACTTAAGAATAACTCTATTCTTTTTAAGCCTATTTCATTATGTAATGGGTGATATACATCCTAGGTGTTAGCTTCACCAATTTCTTCAGTCTGTAGCTATTATACCTTTATCTGTCTCTTTCCTATTCTGTACTAAGTTGTACTGTTATTAGAGAAATGTGATTTAGTATATCAATGAGAGGAGTCCATTAGGAAGGAAGTTAAGATTGTTCCTTGGCTATCCAGTGGTTCACCTTCTAATGCAAAGGATGCAGGTTTGGTCCCTGGTAGGGGAGCTAAGATCCTTTATTCCTGGAGGCCAAAAAATCAAACCATAAAACAGAAGCAATATTGTAACAAATTTAATAAACACTTAAAAAAAATGAAAGAAAGTTAAATGTTCTGAACCAGAATCTTTTAAGGTAAGGTTTTTGGTTGTCTAGGAAGATTTACTGAATGAGATTTGGGGAGTCTATGGACTTCCTGAAATTGTACATAGAAGGTGAACTGCATGTGAGAGGAAAAGAATCCAAAGACAAAGCAAAATAAGGAATTATGTCACAAAGGAAGCTTATAAGTATGGCTCTAGAAATTCAGCTACTAAATCAAATCAATAAACTAAAACAGAAAACTTCACCAAAACCTGCTCTGAGTATTTGATATTACAGAGAAAAACACTCTAAAACTTACTTGAGTAACATAATTGACTTACAGATTGCTATCCCATGGACAGCTCTTGATCTGAGTCCTTAATTGCAGTTGCCATTCAACACTGGCAGGTTAGAGTTAATGGAAGGCTCACCTGATCTGTTTATCCAATGTACATTACTCTCATTGCTAGGAGACTGGAAGATCAGCTGTCAATGATTGCATCCAGGAGGCTTGGGTTTGTCACAGCATGATGACTGGGCTCAGAATATGTTAAAAGCACCACATTTACAAATGTCCTGGGACATAATACAGAAGTTGCCAACCCAGTTAAGGATACACCTGAAATAAGCAAAGTATCCTTTTCCACTCTATTTTGTTGGTCAAGGCAATCACAGTTGTTACTGATAGTTTTTTTGTTTGTTTTTTGCTTGTTTGTTTGTTTGTTTGTTTGTTTTTAAACAAGAAGACAGGCTCTTTTTTTATGGAGGAGAGGCATCATCACATTGCAGAGCAAAGTGTGAGGTGAGAGATGTTGCTTTGGCAATCCATGGAAATGAAATTCTGCTATGATGTTTACCACTAAGAAGGAATTTAGGAAAAGTAATTGAGGACTCTAGGAAAGCTTATTAATGTTTTACAGAGGTTATTTTCATGGAGACAGGTGCCAAGGGAGAGGAAGACAAAATAACAAGGAGGAATTTAATGTGAATGAGAAGAGGATCAAAATATTCAAAGCCTTTTTAAAGTACTACTAAGGATCTTGTGTCTTATTAAAAATTAATGGTAATCTATTTTAAGAGTTTTAATCAGGTACATGAAATTGTTATGTATATTTCCAATAACTGCATGAAGTATCTGTGAATCCTTGATAGCTCAGCTGATAAAGAATACACCTGCAATGCATGAGACCCTGGTTCAATTCCTGGTTTGGGAAGACCCCCTGGAGGAGGGCATGGCAACCCACTCTAATATTCTTGCCTGAAGAATCCCCATGGACAGAGAACCCTGGTGGGCTACAGGACATGGTGTCACAAAGAATCTGACACATCTGAGTGACTAAGCACACACTACACATCTATGAATCAGTCACCTTGTGTTATCATTTTGGCAACAGTGTCAAAGAGTAGTATTAAAATCATGACCCTTTTACAAATAAGGAAATTGAGGCTCAGTTGCACTAAAAACAGAACAAAACAAAAAATTACTCCAAGTTAAACATTTAGTAGATTTCAGAGCTAGAGCTTGAGTGAGTCCGGCAAGATGAGTGAACACAGGATCACTTACCAATCAGGGTAGAATTGTTGCACACACAGTCAAACTTTCTTTCCCTAACCACACCCCAAATTGAAACAGAGATAAAGTCTTATTAGTAAGAAAAGAAAATGCTGGGATGGTAAATCATCTCTCAGTCTTAGATGGGAAATATCTTAAGCAAAAGTTGAAGCTTAACAGGTTCTCTGGTTCCCAGTTCATTTATTATTTCCTGGAACAAACTTTTACAACCTGAAGAACCCTCATTAAGATACTCCCACATCTCACCGTAGTAGATGAATAAAAGCAAATTGACCTGAGGTAGGAGTGAGTGCTTTCTTGAATAGAATAGTGCTTTGCTCCAGGCACAAGTACTGCTGTACCTCAAGTGCTGAATAAGTGGAAGATGACAGGATACCCTTGGTGGCCACACAACTTGGAGAAAAGCAGAGTGAAAGCAACTCTCCTGTTGCTGTGAAAGTACCAGCAGGAATCCACCAGCAGTGAAAGCTGCTAAATTTAGATATAGAGCTAACAGAAGACCTGTCTGAACTTACTTGGAAATGTGGTTAATTTATGAAGACAGAGGCCTTGTCTTTAGTGCACAGCAACAGAGATCATACAAGCCACCATGGAACAAGTGCCATAGAAACATCAGGGCAGGGAGAGGGAGAATCTAAAACATACACTGACCTTGATTGGCAATTTATCAACAGAGACACACTCTGGATTGTTTGCTTTGGTGTTTGTGATGGTGAATCCTAGCCTCTGCACCTTTGCCTAATCAAATCTCAGAGGCAGAAGATAGGTGAAATCTAAAAAAAAAAGCTTTATTGCTTTGCCAGGCAAAGGAGGACAGAGAGGGCTAATGTCCTCAAAACCTTGTGTCTCAACCCAGAGTTATTTGGTGAGCAGTTTCATAGCAATGGTTCAACGGTGGAGTTGCTGATAGGAATCAGATGGTGCAAGGTCTGGCCTCATCTGGTCTTCCAATGAGCTTCTGTGGTTCTCCAGGTTATCAAACTGTGACCTTCTTTCTGGAATGAAGACTGCTTCATCAAGTAGTTAACATCTTCCATCTGTTGGGAGGTTTAGTTCTGCAGAAGAGCACAAAGATGTTGTTAAATGTATCTCTTGAGGAGGAATTAAGACCCTACCCCAAGACAGCACTCGTGTTTTCTGGGTGCTCCTTATTTGTCTCTACATTTCCTCTCTTTCTGACAAGGGCTATTTGAACCTGCACTTTGGATCTCAGGGAAGGTCGCTGAGGCTGGAGGCTTTTCCCTACAAACAAGAAACTGGGAGCAAGCTTCAGTGCCCAGGAGCCCCACAGCATCCTGTTTGGTTTCACTAGAGGGGAAGGTTTCCTCTAACCAATCAATTCCCCAGCACTCACGTGGATAGACAGTGGGGCCACTGTTATGTCTGGGAAGAGGAAATGTCACAGAAAACATCTCAAAGCAAAGCCCAGGAAACCTGAGAGAGATTTTGTTACAGATCATGTTTGAGGAGCTGTCTTCTGTCTGAAAAACAGGATTTATCACTTTTAGGTGAGTTTGGATTCTGAACTACTGAGAGGATGTCAGAGGCTCTAGCTTTCACAATCTGTCTGAAAACAAAACTCAATAAGAGCAAGTTAGTGTGCAATATCTTTGTTGCTTCTTTTTCACTCATTTTCTGCTCTCTGAACAGAACTCCAGCTTCATCATTGAGATTTCTAAGAAATTCAGCTCATCCACAGGAAAGTGTAACTTCTTGGCACAAATATCATTATGAATTAGTTTATCACATTTGATCAAACAGATCACTTGTTATAAATGACAATTTAAAGATTGGTCACCATAAAAAAAAAAAAAAAAGGCTGATGTCTCTTTCAATGAGCAGAAATGCACTGGTATTTTTACCATCAGCATTATAACTCTGTTTGACCCCACAGACGGCAGCCCACCAGGCTCCCCGCTCCCTGGTATTCTCCAGGCAGGAACAATGGAGTGGATTGCCATTTCCTTCTTCAATGCATGAAAGTGAAAAAAGAAACTGAAGTTGCTCAGTCATGTCTGACTCTTAGTGACCCCATGGACTGCAGCCTACCTGCCTCCTCCATCCATGGGATTTTGTAAGCAAGAGTACTGGAGTGGATTGCCATTGCCGATTTAAATTAATAATGTTCTTAAATTCATGCAGTTATTGGAGACAGTAAAACCTCAAAGAGGGACTTTCTCGGGGAACTGCATCTGACAATCAGGGACCCCAGGTATTAATGCTGGCCCAGGAACCTTCCCCAAGCTTCACAGGGAGTGAGCAGGAAGGTGGCGATGACAGTGTTTGCTTTGTCAGCATCAAAATATGTCCTGGCTTGTGTCCTCTGAGTATACATGTTAGAAGCTGCAGACAAGAAAACCCAATCTTTAGGGGATGAAATGATTTCTCGAGCTCCCTCAGCAGCTAGTAGTGGTGGTTTCTTGTTTTTGTATTTCACTAATCATCAGCCAAGCTTGGTGTTGGGTAGGACTTGTAATCTATGTGAGTCCTTGACAGTTGACCTGCTTGTACTCATGCAGAAGTTTTGCCTGTAAATGTAAGAGCAGAACTTTGAAGGTAGTTAAAGTAAATGAAGGCCCACTTTTAAATGAGCCCAGCTCCTTTTCCAAAATAGAGATGCACAGATAGCCTACATAAGGACTACTGAATCAGAATGTTAGTGATGTGACAAGCCACAGATATTCTGGAAACTTCCCTTAGATGACACTGAAGGTTAAATGTGTGGTTAGAATTATAGCTTTTAAGAAGTCAAGAAGTTGAGGATTTAACTTCAATAATCAAATATAAACACATGAATGGGCTCTGTTCTTTATTTTTTAGTTTTTTTTTTAATTAAATTATTATTATATTACATCATGTTAGTGAGTTTTGGAGAAGGCAATGGCACCCCACTCCAGTACTCTTGCCTGGAAAATCCCATGGATGGAGGAGGCAGGTAGGCTGCAGTCCATGGGGTCGCTAAGAGTCGGACACGACTGAGTGACTTCACTTTCACTTTTCACTTTCATGCATTGGAGAAGGAAATGGCAACCCACTCCAGTGTTCCTGTCTGGAGAATCCCAGGGACGGCAGAGCCTGGTAGGCTGCTGTCTATGGGGTCGCACAGAGTCTGACACGACTGAAGTCACTTAGCAGCAGCAGTGAGTTTTAGTGAGTGTATGGGGATATGACTTTATAAGTGCTAATGTGAAATTATAAAGTTATTATAGAAGATATTAGGCATTATACATCAAAATGCTTAAAATATTTATACAACACTTTGATTCACTAATTTTACTCTGACAAGTATGTTACTAAGTTTCAGCCACACAAACAATATCAAATTGCTTTTCAATAGTAACAGTATGGTAAAGCCTTGATGTTTTAGTCAACACAAGTATCTTTCCTATATAGAATATCCATAGTTCCCTTGCATAAAAGCAAATGATATATCATATTTATCTTTGTAATCCTTTGTAGTTCCTTGAAACATGGTATTTCCTGAGTGAATGAAAATAAAAACTATATCTAATTCCTTAAATTAGTAAAGTTATATGTCAAATTGGTTTGCATATTTTCTTTCACAGAGGTTTATCATGTATATTTTATTTTTTAATTAAAAAATAGGTCCACTTTTTAAAAATGAATACCTCCAGTGATGTTTGAAATAAACTAGTGGTTTATATTTTCTCTCATGCATATATTACTTCTGCAAATTTGAACCTAAGACAGTTCTCAGTGAAGCCTGAATATGTCATATGCTAGGATGTGTTACTCCCTAAGCAATCAGTAAATTGAGCCAACTTTTCAGTTTGAATATTTGTTTTTTAATTAGCCTGGTGGATATATTGTCAGCAACCTCCTGCCTTTCAGAAATGGCTTACTGAGTTCATTTGGTTTTTATTTTAGAAGTTAAAAATTTCCAAAATTACCTAGGGATTAATTAGTTTTTTTTTTTTAATTAAAACTTTGCTCTTGATTTTTGGGATAGTGCAGGAGAGTTCTTAACTGCTTGAGGCCATATTCAGAATGCAGATGGAATTAGATTTGCCCAGAGGAGTGCAATTTGGGTACCTATGTGTCTTTTTGATGGTTCGTTAGTTTGTGAGCAATGAGACAAAAAAGAGGATGAAAACAAAATAGCCCTGCCAAGTCTTCTGCTATAATTATTTTATATCGAGACTAGATGTTTATTTGAATAATGTTTCTAGACATTTTCAAATGAACATAAAAGCATGTAACTCAGCAAGAAATAGCAAATCCTACATTGTGCTGAGGTAGGAAATAATCCCAAAACACACACATAGTGTTACCAAGTCCAAGCTGGCTCTGCTTGCCACATGAAAGGCCAGTGACTCTGAGGGAGTAGGTGTTCAGGCAGAGAATAAGATTATATTTAAAAAGGAGGCTTACAGACGAAATTCTAGACTAGTGTCTCCAAATAACCATCTTGTCAGAGTCTGGATGTCAGGTTCTTGCATGGATCAAAGATAAGGGAGGTGAAACAAAGGAAAAAGGTCGTTTAATCTTTCAAATATCTCCTATAATGGAAAGCCTCTGGCAGGGTGCTGTGATAATTTCTTCCTTCCTGTCATCTACAGGTGAATGAGATTCTGAACAAAGGCACTTTAGCTTAACAGTGAGACAGAGGGGCAGGATTATCTGAGGCAGGACATTCAGTTCAGTTATGTTCAGTTCACTTGCTCAGTCGTGTTCAAATCTTTGTGTCCCCATGGACTGGAGCATGTCAGGTTTCCCTGTCTATCATCAACTCCTTTAAATTGCTCCAACTCATGTCCATTGAGTTGGTGATATCATCAAACCATCTCATCCTCTGTCATCCCATTCTCCTCCTGCCTTCAGTCTTTCCAGCATCAGGGTCTTTTCCAATGAGTCAGTTTTTGCACCAGGTGGCCAAAGTATCGGAGCTTGAGCTTCAGCATCAGTCCTTCCAGTGAATATTCAGGATTTATTTCCTTTAGGATTGACTCATTGGATCTCTTTGCAGTCAAAGGGACTCTCAAGAGTCTTCTCCAACACCACAGTTCAAAAGGATCAGTTCTTCGACCCTCAGCTTTCTTTATGGTCCAACTCTCACATCCATACATGACTACTGGGAAAACAATAAGTTTGCCTATATGGACCTTTGTCGGCAAAGTAATACCTCTGCTTTTTAACATTCTGTCTAGGTTGGCCATAGCTTTTCTTCCAAGGAACAAGCATCTTTTAATTTCATGGCTGCAGTCACCATCTACAGTGATTCTGGAACCCAAGAAAATAAAGTTGTCACTGTTTCCATTGTTTCCCCATCAATTTGCCATGAAGTGATGAGAGCAGATGCCATGATCTCTGTGTTCTGAATGTTGAGTTCTAAAACATCATCAGAAAGATGGATTAAGGATTTACTGAGCATGGCCCAGCCTATCAAAGCAAGACCCAGATTCCCCCAAAGCCAATATTTCCCATCTGCAAGCTCCCGCAAACCTCTTACTTTTATCCATCAGAGGGCAGACAGAATGAAAATCACAATCACAGAAAACTAAACAAACTGATCACATGGATCACAGCTTTGTCTTAATGAAATTATGACTCATGCTGTGTAGGGCCACCCAAGATGGACAGGTCAAAGTGGCGAATTTTGCCAAAATGTGGTCCACTGGAGAAGGGAATGACAAACCACTTCAGTATGCTTGCCTTGAGAACCCCATGAACATTATGAAAAGGCAAAAAGTTTTGACACTGAAAGATGAACTCCCCAGGTTGGTAGGTGCCCAATATTCTACTGGAGAAATATCTTCAGAAAAATGAAGAGGCTGAGCCAAAGCAAAAACAACGCCCAATTGTGAATATGATTGGTGATGGAAATAAAGTCCAATGCTGTAAAGAACAATATTGCATAGGAACCTGAAATGTTATGTCCATGAATCAAGGTAAATTGGAAGTGGTCAAACAAAAGATAGAAAGAGTGAACATTGACATTTTAGGAATCAGTTAATTAAAATATTCTGGATGGATGGATTTAATTCACATGACCATTACATCTCCTACTATGGGAAAAAATCCCTTAGAAGGAATGGAGTAGCCCTCATAGTCATTAAAAGAATCCAAAATGCAGTACTTGGGTGCAATCTCAAAAACAACAGAGTGATCTCTGTTTGTTTCCAAGGCAAACCATTCAATATCACAGTAATCCAAGTCTGTGCCCCAACTACTACAGCTGAAGAGGCTGAGGTTGAACCTATGAAGACCTCCAAGACCTTCTAGAACTAATACAAAAAATAGTGTCCTTTCCATCATAGGAATGCAAAGTAGGAAGTTGAGATACTTGGAATAACAGTCAAATTTGGCCTTGGAGTTCAAAATGAAACACTGCAAGAGTATACACTGGTCATAGCAAACACCCTTTTCCAACAACACAAGATACAACTCTACACATGGACATCACCAGATGGTCAATACTGAAATGAGATCGATTATATTCTTTGAAGTCCAAGAGAACCTCTATACAGTCAGAAAAAAACAACATCAGGAGCTGACTATGGCTCAAATCATGAACTCCTTATTGTAAAATTCAGACTTAAATTGAAGAAAGTAGGGAAAATCACTAGACCATTCAGGTATAACCTAAATCAAGTCCCTTATGATTATACAGTGATGGTATAACATTATGTTTGATTGTAATAACAAAGGTGGGCAAAGAAACAGAAGTAACACTGAAGAGTCAAAATAAACTCTTCCAGGTTAGGTTACAACAACACTGCTGCTGCTGCTGCTAAGTCGCTTCAGTCGTGTTCGACTCTGTGCGACCCCATGGAATGCAGCCCACCAGGCTCCACCATCCCTGGTATTCTCCAGGCAAGAATGCTGAAGTGAAGTGCCACTGCCTTCTCCTACAACACATATGCAACTATATCAGCGTTGAGGGCTGGCTGACAAGTTACCTGAGACTGCATGTTATTTCTGTGGCTGTTTTAAACAGAAATGGACCAATGGACAACATTTCAGGGAGGCGGCTTTCATCTCTGTGGAAGAGAATTCTCCCAACATGCACACCTGTAGAGAAAGGTAGTGTGCATTGATGGGACTTGGCCACTGGTGACTGGAAGTTTGTGTAATTCATTTCTTTATTGATTTTCAGTAAACCACTCTGAGTGGTTTCAGCTGGGTGTTGTGACAAATGTGGTATTGCTATGTTTGTTACTATTTAGCCATTCTAACACTTACACAGTGTAACCCTGAGTTAACATTTCCATTTTTCTAATGACTTCATGGGAAATAGATGGGGAAACAGTGGAAACAGTGTCAGACTTTATTTTTGGGGACTCCAAATCACTGCAGATGGTGACTGCAGTCATGAAATTAAAAGATGCTTACTCCTTGGAAGAAAAGTTATGACCAACCTAGATAGCATATTGAAAAGCAAAGACATTACTTTGCCAACAAAGGTCCGTCTAGTCCAGGCTATGTATGGTTTTTCCAGTAGTCATGTGTGGATGTGAGAGTTGGACTGTAAAGAAGGCTGAGCGCCAAAGAATTGATGCTTTTGAACTGTGTTGTTGGAGAAGACTCTTGAGAGTCCCTTGGACTTCAAGGAGATCCAACCAGTCCATTCTGAAGGAGATCGGCCCTGGGATTTCTTTGGAAGGAATGATGCTGAAGCTGAAGCTCCGTTACTTTGGCCACCTCATGCGAAGAGTTGACTCATTGGAAAAGACCCTGATGCTGGGAGGGATTGGGGGCAGGAGGAGAAGGGGACGACAGAGGATGAGATGGCTGGATCACATCACTGACTTGATGGACGTGAATCTGAGTGAACTCTGGGAGTTGGTGATGGACAGGGAGGCCTGGCGTGCTGCGATTCATGGGGTCGCAAAGAGTCGGGCAGGACTGAGCGACTGAACTGAATTGAATTGAATGACTAATGACATGGAAATTGACTACCTTTTCAGGTTCTTATTTATTGTTCATAAATCTTTTTTGGTGGAATTTCTATTCAAATGCTTTGCCTACATTTTTATTGGGTCATTTGCTTTATTATCCTTGAGTTTTGAGAATTAAGTATTCTGGATACTTTTTACAAGTCTTTTCTCAAATATGTCTATTACAAATATTTCTCCCAGTCTGATATTTTGTTTATTATACTTTTAATGGAACACTTCACAGAGTCAAATTTTTTCTTTCCAGTAAAGCCAATTTTTTTTTCTTACATAGATGGTAGTTTAATTGATATATTCAAAATCATTTTACCTATCACAGAGTCTCAAAGATTTTCTTCAAAGTTTTCTACCAGAAGTTTTATAAATTTATAGTTTGGTTTGTGATCCAATTTTAGTTTTTTAATAGATTACAATTTATTTGTTTTGCATGTAGACTTTGCATTTTATAGCACTATATTTTTTTTCTAAAGGCAGTTTTATTCTACTTATTTTTCTTTATACCTTTGTCTAAAATCAGCTGATTGTATTTCTATGGGGCTGTTTCTGCATGTTGTACTCTGTTTCACTGAAATATGTGTGTTTTCCTTGATAATTCCCACTATCTTATTGCGGCTTCATAGCTCTTATATCATGTAGTGTTAATCCTCTTTTCTTTTTGAATAAATTCTCTTGATTGTCTTGTGTCAAAGGACAACCAGAAAAAAAGTCTCATTTCTTATCTCTTTTGAAATCTTATTTAGTTTGTTTTTTCACTCCATATGTCTTTTAAGTCTGTGTATAAGATTAAATCATATTAACTATTCTCATACATGTCTCAAGCACAGACATACACACATGCATGCACAGAACCCTAAAATGTAAATCTTTCAAAATATGAGAGGCATTTATTTTGTTACTGTACAAAATTGAAACTGCTATTATTGCTGGTAGCCAGAGCTCTCCTGATTGGTGCTACAATACTTCAGTGTTCAACAATGAGCTCTACCATACTGAATTCTTGGCTCCTAGGTCACTGTGTCTTTTAGCAGCAGGCTGGAGAACAGCATGGAAGGACACATATGGAAGGTGTTACTGGACAGGCCTGTGTGAGGCTGGGGTTCTGCCCTTTGCTCTCCAATGGAGCTCACTTAGTCACATGACTATTCCTTACTGCACAATAATCTGGTTAGACTGTATGTCTAGGAAAAGATAAGGTGGGTAGAATAGGTCTCTGTCAGAGCCACTGATGATTTCATAGTTGATTGTGAATATCAAATTTCTAGTAACCATATTTATAAATACATAATGTAATTTGGGGGGAGATTTCTTTGTTTTTAAAAACAGCATAAAACAAACAAACAGCATCCTAAAAACACACATGATAATGTTAAAGTTAAGTTTCCAATTTTAACATGAAATTCTGAATAATGTTTGAAGCAATATCACCTTATATTTTGAATTATCTATTTACACATAATATATACATATGTGTATATGTATATACAAATATATACATATATATAATTGAATATATATTTATTCAAAAAGCCATGATCATGGCATTTAGTCCCATCACTTCATGACAAATAGATGGGGAAACAGTGGAAACAGTGACAGACTTTATTTTCCTGGGCTCCAAAATCACTGCAGATGGTGACTGCAGCCATGAAATTAAAAGATGCTTGCTCCTTGGAAGAAAAGCTATGACCAACCTAGACAGCATATTAAAAAGCAGAGACATTACTTTGCCAACAAGGGTCCATATAAGTCAAAGCTATGGTTTTCCCAGTAGTCATGTACGGATGTGAGAGTTGGATCATAAAGAAAGCTGAGCGCTGAAGAACTGATGATTTGAACTGTGGTGTTGGAGAAGACTCTTGAGAGTCCCTTGGACTATAAGGAAATCAAACCAGTCAATCCTAAAATAAATCAATTCTGAATTGGAAGGACTAATGCTGACACTGAAACTCCAATACTTTGGCCACCTAATGCAGAAACTGACTCATTAGGAAAGACCCTGATGCTGGGAAAGATTGAAGGAGGGAGGAGAAGGGGATAACAGAGGATGAGATGGTTTGATGGCATCACCGACTCAATGGAATGAGTTTGAGTAAACTCCAGGAATTGGTGATGGACAGGGAGGCCTGGCGTGCTGCAGTCCATGGAGTCGCAAAGAGTCAGACACAGCTGAGCGACTGAACTGAACTGTTACTTTTACATACTTATGTGTTGCCTTTCTTATATTAAAATGCTTAAATTTTTCTTCATAATTGCATAGTTTTAAAACTAACAGAATGACTGCCTGTTTCATACATTTAAAAATTTTTTTCTCATATGTGAAGACATAAAACATATGCATACACATCTGGTATATGCTTCAATATGTCATATATGAAAGAACTAGAGACAGTACCAATGATAAGAATGAGTGGAAGTAGGACTTAGTGATGACATTTATTAAATTAACAGAAAAAATGTCTTAAAACAAAGACTTGAATAGTCAGATATCCTAAATAACTGAGCTATTACTAATATTGCCATAATATAATTAAATCATAAACTTATGCTTAGTAGAACCAAATAATTATTTTCTGAATCATAACTCTGATGAAGTATTTGGCCTCTAAGATGAGCCTAACATATTTGGATGCAGTGCTGTCAGGGAAAAAATAAAATAGCATCATTTTCAAATTATACACCGTGCAGGATTGGATTTTAATGTGCTTCAACATGATCCCAAATACAGCAATCCTATGGTAAAAATGTTAACAGGCATCTTATTTGTGCTACATGAAAGAATAATTTTTAAATTGAGATTTGGATTTTATTATGTTGGTGTTTTATTTACACTTTTGAGTTGTAACATTAGTAACACTAGGTTAAATTAAGTCTAGCCTAATTTCATTTTGCACGAACTTTGCTTTTGTACATATTTGCATAATTTCCAGCAAACAGTAATCACAGTAATTCGACTCCCTGTAACCTCCTCTAACCATGTCATTCATAATTGCAGAAAATAGAAATTAACCTTTCTGAAAGCTCAATAGCATAGTACTCTTTGCTGTCAGGGAAAAGGCAGCAGGTGTGGCAGTGGGCTGCAGTCATTTGTCAACTTAGGTAAACTTTGATGGTGGCATCTACATGAAAATTATGCTAATGCAAATGTAAGGCTTCTCAATGCTGTTATTAACACTCTGCACCAGCAGAATTATAATGAGACTCAAAGCACTTCTGAATTTCCAAGTTATTTTTTTCCAATAGTGGAGTGTTCCTTAGATTCTTTTTTAGATGTTGTGCATACGGAAATAAACACATTGAAGTTGCTTAATAAATTATAAAGTGGTTGAATGCAATCTAAAGATGAGTCACAATTAAGTAATATTAATTTAATCTTTCACATGATTAGTTTATTAATTTTTATAAATGTAACAGTTTTCAGTATTTATGTTACTTAGAGGTTTAATAGCACACTAGGATCACTTTTCTTTACATACCCATTATGTTTCTCAGTAAGCGACATGTCAAAAATATCGTCTTCTTTCCTGTTACTCAAATTTATAGCCTGTGTTTGAGCCCTGAACATGTCCTAGCAATGTGAACTTCAAAAAGTAAGTTAATTTCTCTTGATGTTTTATTTCTTTATGTATTAAAAAAAAAGAAAATAGTAACCACTCTTGATTTATTTAGGTTGTTATTGTGAAGTCAGAGATACAGCAGTGAGCAATCCCTGCCCAGGAATTGAACCTGGGTAGCCTGGATGAAAATCAGGACTCCCAACTTCCTGAGCCACCAGGGGCTAGAGGCTAGAAGCAGAATGGCCTTGACTCTTATCCCAGTGAAAGCAGAAATGTTTCAAGAAAGCAAAAGCTGTAAAAACAGGTACTAAGTTTATTATCAGAGACATAGCATAGGAAGTGAGAGAGCACACAGAGAAACAATTTATTTAATGTACCCCAGTGTTCATTGTAGCACTATTTACAATAGCTAGGACATAGAAGCAACCTAGATGTCTGTCGATAGATGAATGGGTAAAGAAGTTGCGGACATTTATACAATGGAAAATACTCAACCATAAAAAATTAATGAATTAATTTGAGTCAGTTCTAGTTAGGTGAATAAACCTAGAACCTGTTATACAGAGTGAAGTAGATTAGAGAAAACCAAATATCATATATTAACACATATATGTGGAATCTAGAAAAGTGGTGTTGATGAACCTACTTGCAGGGAAGGAATGGAGTTACAGACACAGAGAACGGACTTGCGGACACAGTAGGGAAGGAGAGAGTAGGGCAAATTAAGAAATTAGCATCAGCATATATACACTATCATGTGTAAATGGACAGCTGGTGAGAAGTTGCTGTATACCACAGGGAGCCCAGTCTGGTGCTCTGTGATGACTTTGAGGGGTAGAATGGAGGGAGGGGTGGGAGGCTCAACAGGAAGGGGATATAAGTGTAATTGTGGCTGATTTACTTTGTTGTATGGCAGACACCAACACAACATTGTAAAAATTAAAAAAGAAAAACTTTAAAAATCAACATATATTAAAAAAAAAAAGACTGAAGCAAGGCGGAAGTACACACCTGGAGAGAAAGGATGTGGACATCCTCTTTAATGAAATGGAACATTTATTTTTTCACACCTACCTGACTGATCCTAGGATCCTCCCCAAGACGCCTGTGCAACTTTTTGCTAAGAAGGATCCCACCACAGAGGCCTGTGGAAATATGTCCATACTTACTATGGGATGATGTCCCCTCCCTTTTTGACCTTCAAGGAGCCTTCCTACACATGTGCAGAAGAGAAGTCTTCCTTGACCTCAGGAGTATGCACCTTATCTCTTTACTTCAGCAGAGCTCAGCTTCTTCCACTAGCTTTGTGCTTGGAGTGTCTGGGTGAAAACAAAGCTTCACCCTTACTCCACTTGACAAACACCAGCTGTCCAGCCCAGGGACCTATCTATCTCCTACCTCAATTGTAAGGGTAGATGATATTATGTAAATAAAATCACTTTGTAGCTTTTAAAGCACAATATGCTATTAAAATACATGTGTTACTTACTATTGCTTGACAACATTTAAAATCTTCAGTATTAGGAGAAAACAGGCAACCTATCATTTGAAGAATCCAAATAGTGAAGTCTTAATTGGTTTTGCATTTCTCTGGCTAGATCTGAAACCCAGTAGATCAGAAAGAAATTAAGTATTAGAATAATCTAGCTAAATGCAGAAGCCTCCTATCTACCAGTTTTCCTTGGCAAGAGATCAGACTAAGGATAACAGAATTAAATGTCTGAGGCAGACATATGAACTCTGTCATGGAAAAATGAAGAACAGACATGTGTCTTCCTCCATCATAGAGCTAAAAATGGAAAAAATGGGGATTCCCACACTGACCACTTGAATGCCCAAGGCTGTGTTCACAATTTCTAAGCAGTTGGAGCATAACTTATCAACATCCATGAATCCATTAAATTATATTCCACAAAATTCCTGTGGTAAAATGAAGATGGCCACGATGTCTTTGCAACTCTGTTGAAAGGGGATTCTAATTCTTCTCCTGTTGAACCTATACAGGTTTCTTAACTCATTTGTCTTACAAAATTAGACAGTAGTCCAGATTTGGTTTGTAGACCATACTTTTTGAACCCTAATTAAAAAGCAAATTGAGTTTTACCTGGAAGTAAAAACTGAGAGGTTCTGCATGCCATAGAAATTTTTACTTCAGCCTTAGAGAACCCCAAAAAGTACTTCACATTTTCCAAGTGACCTTTAAGAGACTCCTAGTTTTTTGCTACTTTAGGAACATACACTAAAACCCCTACCTTGGGTTATATTCAATGCTTGTCCGCAGACCTCAGACAAACAGCCATAAGATTTCCTATGTTGCAAATATTGTTTTATTCCTGCACAATTTTACTGAGACATACAACCCAGTCATTTGTATTTCTACTAAAATACAATAATGTTAGAAAGAAATGAACCAATTAAGTTTAGATTATACAAATAGAAAAGTGAAATAGGAAGTGAGAAAATGACAAGAATAAAAGATGATTCAGACTTCATTAACTGGGTGAATTGTGGTGTCACTTAGAGAATACCAATGTGATGATTTGTAAACACAGCCAGGCTTCTATTTTCCCCTTCAAGGATTGGGATCTGTCACTCAGTTCTTAAGTCTTGATTGACCATGTGACTTGTTTGTTAGCCAAAGAAACATTAGTCAGTGTCACACCACAGAGACCTGCAAATTCCTTGCTCATTTTACTTTGCTCTCTTAAGAACTTAGAACACTGCTACCATCCAGAGAACAATTCCAGAATAACCTGTACACATGGAGCGAGGACCAAGTTGATTGATAACCCTTCCAACCAAAGCCTGTTTGATACACCCATGGCCCTGATCTTCCAGCTGAAAGATACATGAACCAATAAGCACAGACCAGAACTATCTAGTAGGATCAAAACTGATTGCAAAACTGCAAAGCTGTGAGCCAAATGAATAGTTGTTGTTTTAAACCACAGTCACTTAGGATTTGTATTAGTTATCTCTTGTAACAAAGCTGGCAAAAGTTAGATTGCTTATTTCTATTTTCATGGTTCAGGAATCAGTGCATGGCTTATCTGGATCCTCTGCTAGGGGTCTCTCAAGATTGATATTGTATCAGTAAGGCTGTGACTTTATCTAGAAGCTGGATTGGACCCAGCAATCCTACAACTGGGCATATACCCTGATGAAAACCATAATTCAAGAAGACACATGCACCCCAATGTTCAGGGCAGCACTATTTACAATAGCCAGGACATGGAAGCAACCTAAATGTCCATCCACAGAGGAATGGATAAAGAAGATGTGGTACACATATACAATGGAATATTACTCGACCATAGAAAGAAACAATTGAGCTGATTTGTAGAGAAGTGGATGGACCTAGAGACTGTCATACAGAGTGAAGTAAATCAAAAGGAGATGAATGTGCTTTCAAACACACTCAGATTGTTGGCAGAATTTGTTTCCTTGTAGGTGCAAGACAGGGTTCAGCTTCTTGCCCACTTTTGGCTGGAGGTTGCCCTCCACCACCAGGGGGTGCTCACATTCCTTGCCATGTGGGCTCTGCCGCTGTGGCTACTTCCTTACTCAGCCAGCAAAGGGCATCTCTAGAGTGAATCTGCCCATGGTAAGACCTAGTCCTCCTTAGGTAGCATCATCCAGGAAGTGACATCACATCACCCTGGCCACATTCTTTGGTTAGAAGCAAGACACACACCCCACACTCAGGGCAGGATATTATATTAATAAAAACTCTCTAATACCCTGGAGTCTGTCCACCACAAGATCATTTGTTGCACAGGAGAAGTTATCTGATACAACCAGATAAGAGGCATGTCGTTTTCTAAAAACATTATAATTTTGTCCTTAAAAGAGTAGATTCTATAGCTAGATTTCCTGATTTTGTATCCTAGGTCTGACACTTAGCTCTGTGGTATGAGACAACCATCTCACTTCATTCCTAACTGCATAAACAAATTCTATTTTAATAATGCTTGTAGATTTAAAAAAATTAATTTATTGTTTCTTGAAGGATATTATTTTAAAGTAGATATTTTTACCTATGGGAATTCTTATTAATAAGAACCAAACAAGTCACAGCCATTTGATACATTTTATTCATATCATAAAGAGAAAACTGACACAAGATGTTGTATCTATCTCAGCTTTGTACCCAACTACAGGTTCCCAGTAAGGGGGGGAAATTCTGTCAGCAACAGCACTGTGGAAAACAGCACACTGCAGTTCTGCCTCAGGCAGCTTTTAGTGACATAAATATTGAAGCTGTTGAAACATTAATTTGAATTTGGGCTTCATGCTGCAGTGCTTTTATTGTGTTGTATAATCGGCTAGGATTTCCCACCTGTTTTTTCCACAAAACTGAAAGTAGGAAACTACTGAAATTTATGTAGGCTTTTACCTAAACTTTCTCTTTTGTAACATCTAAAAAGTAAGGATGGAACAACTAAGAGAATAAACATTTAGATGTTAGCAAAGTAATTCCTTCAGACTTTACTCCTCTGTTTAAAAAGGAAAGTACAGTCTACATGGGGTTTTTCAGGTGGTTCAGTGATAAAGAACTGGCCTGCCAATGTAGGAGACACCGAAGACACTGGTTTGAGCCCTGGGTGGGGAAGATCCCATGGAGGAGGAAGTGGGTCTATAGACATTCTTGTATTGTACATATTGTTTACCCATATGATTTTCAATATGTATTACCAACATGAGTGGCAAGTGATATTGCAATTTAGACTGAGCACTAAGTGGCATATATTAAATAACAAAAATAAGGCATTTTATTCCTGCATTTTTATTTTTAAATTTTGTGTAACTCAAGAGGGCATTAAAATAAACCTGAGGTTTCACAGCTTTAGAGGATTAATTCACTCATTCAGTTCAGTTCAGTTCAGTTCAGTCGCTCAGTCATCTCCGACTCTTTGTGACCCCATGAATCGCAGCACGCCAGGCCTCCCTGTCCATCACCAACTCCCAGAGTTCACTCAGACTCACGTCCATCGAGTCAGTGATGCCATCCAGCCATCTCATCCTCTGTCGTCCCTTCTCCTCCTGCTCCCAATTCCTCCCAGCATCAGAGTCTTTTCCAATGAGTCAATTCTTCACATGAGGTGGCCAAACTACTGGAGTTTCAGCTTTAGCATCATTCCTTCCAAAGTAATCCCAGGGCCGATCTCCTACAGAATGGACTGGTTGGATCTCTTTGCAGTCCAAGGGACTCTCAAGAGTCTTCTCCAACACCACAGTTCAAAAGCATCAGTTCTTCACCACTCAGCCTTCTTCACAGCCCAACTCTCACATCCATACATGACCACAGGAAAAACCATACCCTTGACTAGATTGACCTTAGTCGGCAAAGTAATGTCTCTGCTTTTGAATATGCTGTCTAGGTTGGTCATAACTTTCCTTCCAAGGAGTAAACGTCTTTTAATTTCATGACTGCAGTCACCATCTGCAGTGATTTTGGAGCCCCAAAAAATGAAGTCTGACACTGTTTCCACTGTTTCCCCATCTATTTCCCATGAAGTAATGGGACCAGATGCCATGATCTTCATTTTCTGAATGTTGGGCTTTAAGCCAACTTTTTCACTTTCCTCTTTCACTTTCATCAAGAGGCTTTTTAGTTCCTCTTCACTTTCTGCCATAAGGGTGGTGTCATCTGCATATCTGAGGTTATTGATATTTCTCCCGGCAATCTTAATTGCAGCTTGTGTTTCTTCCAGTCCAGCATTTCTCATGATGTACTCTGCATAGAAGTTAAGTAAGCAGGGTGACAATATACAGCCTTGCCATACTCCTTTTATATATATATATATATATATATATATATAAACAAATATTTGTTTTTTATCTTTCTTACTTACTTCACTCTGTATCACAGTCTTTAGGTCTATCTACAGCTAATTTGTTAATGGCAAGTGTGTGGCTTCATAACTTTAGAAATCAGTGATCTCCTGCTCATTTTTGTACATGGAAATCTTACATAATTCTTGATCTTTTATGAAACAAAGCAGTTTTTCTATATTATCTTATGCCACTTGCTGTTGCACAAAAATCACCCTATATCATTACCCTGTACTCTTAATCGTTCATTGCCATTACTTAGAATACATGTTAATTAAAAAAAAATTCTCTTATGAAGAATATCTGATATTTAGCTTTTATTTAATCTGAGAAAAAAAATTAAGCCACTTTCTTTAAGCCAGTTAGGCCTTTGCAAACTTGGGAGTCATAAAAAACAACTTGTAGAGTCATTTAGGATGCTAAGGTGGAAGAAAGAGAGAACCCCTGAGTATTAGGCATAATGATGCACACCTGCTTTCAGTCAGCCTTTCTGCCGGCTCATCGACCATTTTGGAATACAGATTCTCCTTCTTGCACAGCTGGAATACAGTGCTGCTTTCCAGATAGTGGAAAGTCATTAAGGGCACACAAATAGACCACAACGTGATTGTGGAAGATTGAACTATGAAATTTACTAAGGGGTGAGATTGTTTAAAAAAGGTTTGAATTGTTCAGAAGGCCTTTCTTTAAATAAAGAAAAACCAGAAAGGAACATTTTATTGCCTGTCCAGAATTGATTTACACTGTCTATAAATACAAGAGTGATTATCATGCAATGTGGGAGTTATTGTTTCTGCCCTAAAATAAGCCTCCCTGTGCCTGCGAAGGTGGACATTCTGCTACCAGGGGAATAGACTTGACTTTCCACTTATCTTATAATGACTTCCTGCAGGCAAAAACCTGGAGCCAAAATCCTACTGACATCTCATTGTTGGTATGAGTCTAATTTAGAAACACAGTCCTAGGTAATTATTCACTTTTTTGTTGGCAGTAGGATTGTGGAGATCACAATGTTTTGCAACATGTAAGCTATAATAAATAAAGGAATAACAAAACTATTTTCCTAAATTCTCAGTTACATGGAACACCTGCAAGACAAACCAGAGAGCTTATACTGTTTATTGCAGAACACTGCCTAGAGTTCACACTTATCATTGGTAAATGGAAGGCAAAGCAACTGCTAACTTTTCCATCTTACATAAGGTTGGATATTTTAATGATCAAGGAAAAATTTACATTGTCATTATGCTGTTATTTAAGTCATCCTGTGGGGTATTTGTCTTTATCCTTAGTAATAATATTTTTTAGGGAGTATGTCTTCACTGAAAAACAATAGCTTTTGGCTTAGAAAAATATAGATTTGAGCTTAAACCTGATCTTGGAGATAGTAGGAAAAACTCTTAGACATTCGTAATCTCTTTATTCCTATTTTACATAGAAATATTTATCTCATAAGGGCATTCAGTCATTCAGTCGTGTCTAACTCTTTGTGACCTCAAGGACTGCAGCACACCAGGCTTCCCTGTCCATCATCAACTCCCAGAGCTTGCTCAAACTCATCTCCATCGAGTCAGTGATGCCATCCAATGATCTCATCCTCTGCTGTCCCCTTCTTTTCCTGCCTTCAATATTTCCCAGCATCGGGGCCTTTTCCAGTGAGTCAGTTCTTCACATCAGGTGGCCAAATTATTGGAGCTTCACTTTCAGCATCAATCCTTCCAATGGACATTCAGGACTGGTTTCCTTTAGGATTGACTAGTTTGATCTCCTTGCCATCCAAGGGACTCTCAAGAGTCTTCTCCAACACCACAGTTCAAAAGCAACAATTCTTCAGCACTCAGCTTTCTTTATGGTTCAACTCTCACATTCATACATAACTACTGAGAAAACCATAGCTTTGACTAAACAGACCTTTGTTGGCAAAGTAATGTCTCTGCTTTTTAATATGCTTTCTAGGTTGGTCATAGCTTTTCTTTCAAGGAGCAAGTGTCTTTTAATTTCATGGCTGTAGTCACCATCTGCAGTGATTTTGGAGCCTGAGAAAGTAAAGTCTGTCACTGCTTCCATTGTTTCCCCAACTATTTCCCATGAAGCAATGGTACCAGATTCCATGATCATTGTTTTTTGAATCTTGAGTTTTTTGCCACCTTTTTAACTCTCCTTTTTTTCTTTCATCAAGAGGCTTTTTAGTTCCTGGTGGTGTTATCTACATATCTGAGGTTATTGATATTTCTCACATCAATCTTGATTCCAGCTTGTCTGGTTTCTTGATTCCATGTCTGGTTCTAACTGTTGCTTCTTGAACTTCATACAGCTTTCTCAGAAGAGACATAAGGTGGCCTGATATTCCCATCTCTTGAAGAACTTTCCACAGTTTTTTGTGATCCACACAGTGAAAAGACTTTGTGTAGTCAATAAAGTCATAAGGGCATAGTGGAGAATAAATTTACCTCACTATGTTAATAATGCTTTATTTAATCTCTAAACACTTCCACTGCTTGATTTTAAGCATTTAGGTTTAAGCATAAATTGATGCTGCCTGAGTGACAAGTCTAATCAATTCAGTTTAAAGATAGGGAGATAATGAGCCAACCGCATAATAGAACTAGTCTGGCATTTACCAAAGTGAGAAAGATAACAATGGGACCCATGTTTGCAGGGTGCTAAAGAATGTCCCCAGGATATCAGGACCTAATTCCTACAACCTATGATTATCACCCTATATGACAAAAAGGTGTGATGATTTGTAAGGATTTTGAGATGGGACATTATGCTGGATGATTCATTGCCCTAAATGCAGTCACACGTGTTCTTATAAGAAAGTAGTAGAGAGATGGTGAACATAGAGGAGGAAAAGACACACAGAAAGACAGTGTCCATGGAGACAGGTGTGGGGGTGAGTGAGATGTAAGTCAAGAGAGCTGGCAGCCCCCTAGAAGCTGTAAGAGCTTCTCTCCCCTGGAGTTTGCTGAGGGAGCACCGCCCTGCTGACACTGGATTTCCAAGTAATGATGCCGAATTCGGACATCCTATATCCAGCTGTGAAAGTATGTTTTTCTTTTGTTTTACATCAAGTTATGGTCATTCATTACAGTAGTCTCCATGACTAGCACAGTGCTCTTGATTGTTCACAGATTAACGGGACTGACTCCCAAACAATCACTGGTGCAAGAGGAGAAAAATACCAGACTCGTGTCCCATGGGCTGGAGGACTAGGATGGAGTATCCATGCATGTGTCATCTAAGGGACATCAGAGGTTGCAGAGTGTTCACAGGAGTGACATAGATGGGAAAGGGGTGTTCCAAGTGTATTACATACATGAGGTGGAAAAAGATGATTAAAAAGTCAGATAAGCACTTGTGTTAGTCATTCAGTTGTGTCCGACCCTTTGTGACCCCATGGACCGGGTCCCACCAGGCAAGAATACTGGCATGGATAGCCAGTTTCTCCAGGGGATCTTCCTGACCCAGAGAATGAACCTAGGTCTCAGTTGGTATTGATTTCCCAAACACGCATTAGTGAAAAGAAATTAGAGGACCCTCAAAACTACATTAATTTTAGATGTTGATGTTAACAGCAGAATTTTTAAAATGATGTAACTGTGTGGTGAGTATGAATGAGTCATCATATTAAATAAATTGTTAAGTTCATTATATCTATTTAATTTCTTTTTGTACAGTCCATGTGTTTCCCTGGTGGCTTGGCGGTAAAGAATCTGCCTGTAATGCAGGAGACACTGGTTTGATCCCTGGTCAAGAAGATCTCTGGGAGAAGGAAATGCAACCCATTTCAGTGTTCTTGCCTGGGAAGTCCCATGGACAGAAGAGCCTGGCAGGCTACAGTCCATGAGGTTGTAAGAGTTGGAAACAATTCAGTAACTAAACCACCACCATCATAGTTCATGTATTTGAAATGAAATTTTCTATTGCTTTTCCCTGAGTTAAAATACTAGTTCATGTATTTTGGTGAAGATAAATATTTCTAAGGTAATGTTGTTGCTGCTGCTGCTAAGTTGCTTCAGTCAAGTCTGACTCTCTGCGACCCCATAGATGGCAGCCCACCAGGGTCCCCTGTCCTTGGGATTCTCCAGGCAAGAACACTGGAGTGGGTTGCCATTGCCTTCTCCTTCTAAGGGAATAAGACACACTAAAAAATACATAGCAAATATTTTTAATGTCAGACTATGCAAATTAAGTAAGTATTAACATTTGGGTAAAAATGTCTCAGTGACTTTAATGGCTTTCCAATTTCTGAGGAATTTTTTTCTTGCAGATGAAGAATATCTGCCATAATACTGAAATATTAAAACCATAGCCTTTAGGAAAGCATGGAAACAGATACCAGTGACTGAGTGTTTGAGGTGATGTGTAGCAATATTGAGAAGATCTTCTCTGGGAGCTGAAGAGTTTAGAGGCAATTGACCTAGGATGCAATAAAAAAGAAAAACTGGTGGCTGATTTACCATGGAAGGCAAAGGAAGCTAAACTAGGAAATGATTTTAGACAAGAGAAAACTCAAGTCTGATCTAAAATAACAACAGTGCCACAAAAAGGATATCTAACATTTAGTAACAGGCTTCATTTTGAGTGCCCTGTGGAATGACAAAACAAGGAAGTAAATTCATATTCTCCTTTCTTCCCTCAATGGGATTAATTTGATAGTACTTGGATCTGTAGGATTGACTATCTCAAGTATTTATAATCCATTGTGCTTTAAAAAAAAATACTTAATATGTAGTAATATCAAAGGACCATTCAGGAATGACCTAAATCAAATCCCTTATAATTATACAGTGAAAGTGAGAAATAGATTTAAGGGTCTAGATCTGATAGATAGAGTGCATAATGAACTATAGACAGAGGTTCGTGACACTGTACAGGAGAAAAGGATCAAGACCATCCCCATGGGAAAGAAATGCAAAAAAGAAAAATGGCCATCTTGGGAGGCCTTACAAATAGCTGTGAAAAGAAGAGAAGTAAAAAGCAAAGGAGAAAAGGAAAGATATAAGCATCTGAATGCAGAGTTCCAAAGAATAGCAAGGAGAGATAAGAAAGCCTTCCTCAGCAATCAATGCAAAGAAATAGAAGAAAACAACAGAATGGGAAAGATTAGAGATCTCAAGAAAATTAGAGATACCAAGGGAACATTTCATGCAAAGATGGGCTTGATAAAGAACAGAAATGGTCTGGACCTAACAGAAGCAGAGGATATTAAGAAGAGGCGGCAAGGATACAGATGAACTGGACAAAAGAAGATCTTCATGACCCAGATAATCACGATGGTGTGATTACTCATCTAGAGCCAGACATCCTGGAATGTGAGGTCAAGTAGCATTAGAAAGCATCACTACAAACAAAGCTAGTGAAAGTGATGGAATTCCACTTAAGCTATTTCAGATCCTGAAAGACGATGCTGTGAAAGTGCTGCACTCAATATGCCAGCAAGTTTGGAAAACTCAGCAGTGGCCACACTGGAAAAGGTCAGTTTTCATTCCAATTCCAAAGAAAGGCAATGCCAAAGAATGCTCATACTACTGCACAGTTGCACTCATCTCACACACTAGTAAAGTAATGCTCAAAATTCTCCAAGCCAGGCTTCAGTAATACATGAACCATGAACTTCCAGATGTTCAAGCCGGATTTAGAAAAAGCAGAGGAACCAAAGATCAAATTGCCAACATCTGCTGAATCATGGAAAAGGCAGGAGAGTTCCATAAAAAACATCTATTTCTGCTTTTTTGACTATGCCAAACCCTTTGACTGTGTGGATCACAATAAACTGTGGAAAATTCTAAAGGAGATGAGAGTACCAGACCACCTGACCTGCCTCTTGAGAAATCTGTATGCAGGTCAGGAAGCAACAGTTAGAACTGGACATGGAAAAACAAACTGTTTCCAAAGAGGAAAAGGAGTACATCAAGGCTGTATACTGTCACCCTGCTTATTTAACTTATATGCAGAGTTCATCATGAGAAGCTCTGGGTTGGAGGAAGCACAAGCTGTAATCAAGATTTTCGTGGGAAATATCAACAACCTCAGATATGCAGATGACATCACTCTTATGGCAGAAAGTGAAGAGGAACTAAAAAGCCTCTTGATGAAAGTGAAAGAGGAGAGTGAAAAGCTGGCTTAAAGCTCAACATTCAGAAACCTAAGATCATGGCATCTGGTCCTATCACTTCATGGGAAATAGATGGGGAAACAGTAGAAACAGTGTCAGACTTCATTTTGGGTGGCTCAAAAAATTATATAACAATGTATTCTGCCTGAGGACAGTCTCTGGATTAAACCTTCTGGCTAATTCTGTTATCTTAAAATGTAAACTATGGGAGTAGGTCTGGTGAGGTCTTTACACCTCCAGACCTTCTTTGGATTTACTGGAGAGTATATAACTTCATTGCTAACACTAGCAAGCGGGTACTCTTTCTACCCCCTTCTTATGCCTATGTCAGAAGCTTTCTCTATCTCCTTTATACTTTAATAAAACTTTATTACACACACACACACACACACACACACACAGAAATCACTGCAGATATTGATTGTAGCCATGAAATTAAAAATACTTATTCCTTGGACAGAAAGTTATGACCAACCTAGATAGCATACTCAAAAGCAGAAACATTACTTTGCCAACAAAGGTCCATATAGTCAAGGCTATGGTTTTTCCAGTGGTCATGTATGGATGTGAGAGTTGGACTATGAAGAAAGCTGAGTGCCGAAGAATTGATGCTTTTGAACTGTGGTGTTGGAGAAGACTGTTGAGAGTCCCTTGGACTGCAAGGAGATCCAACTGATCTCTCTAAAGGAGATCAGTCCTGGGTGTTCTTTGGAAGGACTGATGCTAAAGCTGAAACTCCAATACTTTGGCCACCTGATGTGAGGAGTTGATTCATTGGAAAAGACTCTGATGCTGGGAGGGATTGGGGGCAAGAGGAGAAGGGGACGACCGAGGATGAGATGGCTGGATGGCATCACCGACTCGATGGACATGAGTTTGGGTAAACTTCAGCAGTTGGTGATGAACAGGGAGGCCTGGCATGCTGCAATTCTTGGGATAGCAAAGAGTAGGACACAACTGAGTGACTGAACTGAACTGAACTGAATATTAATAAAACCTTCATCCACTGAGATAGATCAAATTTGTTCAGGATGTACTTAGAATTTGGTGTGCAATTTTTTTTTTCCAAAATCAATTACATCCATGTTCATATATGAAATTGGCCAGTCTTTTTCCTTTCTCATACTATCCTTGTTGGATTTTGGTGTCAAGGTCTTCCAGCCTCATGAAATGAATGGGGTTTTCTTCATCTATTCTCTAGAAGAGCTTCTGTAAAACTGAAAATTTTCTTCCTTATTGAGTTGGTAGAGTAGAGGTAAGATATCACGACCTTCAGTTTTATTTGTGGAAAAAAAAATATTGATGATATTCCATCTCTTTAAAACATAGAATACTCATTTAATTATTTTCATGAACAGTTTAGCAAATTACTCTTCACATCTGTTTCAAATATGTTGCTTTTGTATTGTTTATAATATCATTTCATTATCTGTTTAATGTCTTCTCTAGCTATAGTCGTCTACACTCTGTCATGACTGAAATATATATATATATATATATATATATATATATATATATATATATTTATGCTTTCTCTTTTTTTCCCTCTCTCAATAAAGAAGCCATTTTTTTCCCCCAGAGCTTTGTTGAACTGTACTGCAGGTATACTTTCTATTTATCTTTCTCTAAGATGTTTTCTTCTGTCTACCTCTTAGGCCTAGGTTGCTTTTCTTTTTCTTTTTTTTATTTTGATATTTACTTTATTGCAATGGTCGAACTGAACCCACAATATCTCCTTGATGTTACACCTGTATTTCATAAGTAGCTATTATTGCAATTTTAAATTATTTATAGAAGAAGATCTCTGCTTATTTGTACATAATGTTTATCCATTTATTGATTTATATATTTGCAAAGATTTGTTCTGAGTCAAAATGTATATGACAATGTTTATTTCTTTTTAACCCATATTATGAAAGAGTCCAGGAATGAATATCCCCAAAATATTTTGGCCCTATAAACTATCCTTACTGCTATAAAATATAAGCCCACTCAAAATGTAACATCTCTTAAAACTCAAAGCAAATAATGAGGTAATCATATGATCAAATAATAATAGTCAAAATGAGTGAAAAGCACCCAGCTTTAGGGATAGTTATGTATACATGGGAATAAGAGAAGGAAGTACCTAAGAACAGTCTTATTTATTCAGTACTTGATGCTTCTTGATATTTTCACAAAAGATGAAAACCAGCCAGTAGGGAAAATATTTATTTTGTTGTTTGCATAATTCCCACTTAGGCAAATTTCTGTTAATGGAATGTGCACACTCTGGTTTAGAAAGAGTTCTATTCATGTAGAATGTAGCTTCATTTGTTGAGCACTTATTATTTGCAAATCACTATACTAAACACTTGGATTCACTACTTGAAGCGATATCTATCCTGATTGTGTGGCTGCTTTTCATTTTGCAAATTTTTCAGCTGATACTTTATTTCTAAGTTGTATGCCTGTTAGTCGCTCAATGATGTCCAACTCTTTGTGACCCCCTAGACTGTAGCCCACCATGATTCTCTGTCCATGCAGTTCTCCAAGCAAGAATACTCGGGTGGGTTGCCATTCCCTTCTCCAGGGGAACTTCCTGACCCAGGGATCAGTCTGGCCTCCTAGATTGCAGGCAGATTTATAAATTATACATTTAAAATTACAAATTCCTTAAAATTTCTGCTTTACTTTTTCAGGTGATTTTATAAGCATCATTTTGTTATCAATTAGGATTTTTCCTAATATTCTTGTGTATTTCTTAATATTTAAAAATATGCAGTAATGGGTATTTTATATGTGGTTTTCCATTGGTTTGTAATATAATTTCATTGTATTTTTAAATATCTTAATTTCACTTCTGAAAGATTTCACAGTTTGTGCTCAGGTCTAATTGTAAATGCAATGTTTACAATACTTATAAATGTACCATATATTCTTTAAAAATCATGTATAATCTAGTTACTTATTGACCTAGTTTCATCCATTAAATCAAGATCATTTGTATTTTTCAAATCTTGTTTGGTCCACTTTATCTTTTTAAAATTAATATTTATTTTGTATAATATAATCATTTTATGCTTATAATGATAAACATTGTACAAAAATATACTATATTGTCCCTATTTCAGTTCAGTTCAATTCAGTCGCTCAGTTGTGCCCAACTCTTTGCAACCCCATGAATCACAGCATGCCAGGCCTCCCTGTCCATCACCAACTCCTGGAGTTCACTCAAACTCACGTCCATCGAGTCGGTGATGCCATCCAGCCATCTCATTCTCTGACGTCTCCTTTTCCTCCTGCCCTCAATCCCTCCAATGACAGAGTCTTTTCCAATGAGTCAACTCTTTGCCTGAGGTAGCCAAAGTACTGGAGTTTCAGCTTTAGCATCATTCCTTCCAAAGAACACCCAGGGCTGATCTCCTTTAGAATGGACTGGTTAGATCTCCTTGCAGTCCAAGGGACTCTCAAGAGTCTTCTCCAACACCACAGTTCAAAAACATCAATTCTTCAGCGCTCAGCTTTCTTCACAGTCCAACTCTCAAAGATACCTTATTGCTATCCAAAAAAAAAAAAAAAAAAAGAAGAAAGAAAGAAAGAAAGAAAAGATAAATATTTATTAAAATAAGGCAAATTCATGTATCTTCTCAGAAGCACACACATCTCAACGAGTTATAGTTTTCAGAGCAGCTTCAGATTAAAAAAGAATGAATGAATATATTTGAATTTTTTAAAGTAGATTCTAGCAGCTTCTACTTCTTTCCTAACAAAATGTTTATTTACCACACAGCAGTGAGAGAACACGGGCTTCCCTGGTGGCTCAGTGGTAAAGAACCCACCTGCCAAAGCAGAAGATGAAGGTCTGATCTCTGGGTTGGGAACATCCCCTGGAGGAGGAAATTGCAACCCACTCCAGTATTCTTGCCTGGGAAATCCCATGGAGAGAGGAACTTGTAAAGCTACAGTCCATGAAGTTGCAAAAAGGTTGGACGCAACTTAGAGACCAAACAAGAATAAGTGCTAGAAAGTGTATTCTATTCTTCAAATTTCAGATTATAGATAATGTTTTACCATAAGTATGTCTCATGCAATATTTGGGACGTCTTTAATGTCACAATTATTCATTGTTTATCTGAAGTGCAATTTAACTGAACATCATGTGCTTTTTGTTTGCTAAATATAGATGTTTCTCCGTTGCTCAAAATTCTCCACTGGCTTTCTAATCTCATACAGAGTAAAAGCCAAAGTAAAAATCAATTTTAGACATGGCAATGCAAGCTCTGGCCCGGACTGACTCTCTGATTTCATTTCCTATAATAACATCCAACATTGCTCCAGAAAATCCACAGTGACCTTCTTGTTCTGCCTGCCAGCAGAGAACACACTTCTGCCCTGGGGCATTGCTGTTTGCATCCTCTCTTTCTTAAGGTGCCTAATCAAATAGGTCGCCTTTTGAGAGTCCCTCCCCAACCAGCTTACCTCAAGTAGCAACAATATCCACTTTCCCTGCTCCTTATCCTCATTTTACTTTGGGATACTTATCATCATTTGATGTTATCTAATTTTGCTTTCTGCTTCACCCATAAATAAATAAATTTAAGCTCTACAAAATCAAAGGTTTAGTTTTGTTCACTGATGTATACATGATACCTAGAACTGTACCAACAGGTAGTCAGGGCTCAAAATACTTTTCCAGATGGAATAAATGTAGCAAGCAGTTGCTTATCCTGAACGTAACACAGATGTTTTCATTCATAATATTATTCTCCAGTGCACCATCATCCCAAGCATTGTGTTTACAAGTCAAAGGGAATTTTATGAAGAGTATTAAGGTGATTTAGATGATCATTTCAACACAAATTCTACTTAACCTTCAATTAGAAAGATTAATATTTAAATGAGAGAGATATCATATATTTTCATGTCCTCTTATGCTTTACTTAAAAATTATTGAAGCAAATAAGTAAACAGATATTAAAATTAATGATGTTATCATTTTATTATAAATAGTTTTGAAAGCAATTAAGTTTTTTTTAATGTTTCGGTTTTAAATTTACCCATGCAATTATCTTAACTCATCTCAAAATTTTTATAAAGTTGTACATAAACTTTTATTTTGTTTAAATCTGATTGCACACATTGCATGACTTTCTTTTTTTAAAAAATCAATGTATTAAAGAAAAATACTAAAAAGTCAAGGATGCATATAAACCTACCCCTGCAAATAATGGAAACTAGCCACACAGGTCCAGTGATCCCCAGTGATTATGTTTCTAGAAGCTACTCTGAGATCAAATTTGCAGCTTATTCAGATCACTGTAGCTTCTAAAGAATAATATAGTGCCAGAGTGTTTGCATCCGGGTTCACAAACTCAACTATAACATCAGTGCCAGCCTCTCCTATGTAAACAATCAGACCATTGTGTTTAAACACAGATGCCACCAAAGGCCTCCACTTCCCTCTACATGTTCTCACCATAAGGACTTGGAGATTTATCTTTCCAGAGGACATGAATTAGAAGCTTTCCATCCCATTATAGAGGCTCCAAAAATATTGAAGGAAGAGCCCTGGGGACTTCCCCAGAGGTCCAGTTGTTAGGACTCTGTGCTTCCACTGCAGGGGGAAGTTTTTTTCTTCATAGGGAAGTCAAATCCAAATCTTAGATCCAGATCTTAGATCCCTGGTCAGGGAACTAAGATCCAACAAGCCACACAGCACAGCCCAAAAAATTAAATAAATAAAAACCTAAAAGAAGAAAATAAAACTCTGTTTAAAGGTCTTCTTAATTACATTTTCCTAAAAGATCTTCATGACCCTGATAATCATGATGGTATGATCACTAATCTAGAGCCGGACATCCTGGAATGTGAGGTCAAGCAGGCGTTAGAAAGCATCACTACAAACAAAGCTAGTGGAAGTGATGGAATTGCAGTAGAGCTGTTTCCAATCCTGAAAGATGATGCTGTGAAAGCGCTGCACTCAATATGCCAGCAAATTTGGAAAACTCAGCAGTGGCCACAGGACTGGAAAACGTCAGTTTTCATTCCAATTCCAAAGAAAGGCAATGCCAAAGAATGCTCAAACTACCACATAATTGCATTCATCTCACATGCTAGTAAAGTAATGTTCAAAATTCTCCAAGCCAGACTTCAGTAATACATGAACAGTCAACTTCCAGATGTTCAAGCTGGTTTCAGAAAAGGCAGAGGAACCAGAGATCAAATTGCCAACATCCGCTGGATGATGGAAAAAGCAAGAGAGTTCCAGGAAAACATCTATTTCTGCTTTATTGACTATGCCAAAGCCTTTGACTGTGTGGATCACAATAAACTGTGGAAAACTGTGAAAGAGATGGGAATACCAGACCACCTGACCTGCCTCTGAGAAATCTGTATGCAGGTCAGGAAGCAACAGTTAGAACTGGACATGAAACAACAGACTGGTTCCAAATAGGAAAAGAAGTGCATCAAGGCTGTATATTGTCACCCTGCTTATTTAACTTCTATGCAGAGTCCATCATGAGAAATGCGGGACTGGAAGAAACACAAGCTGCGATCAAGATTGCTGGGAGAAATATCAATAACCTCAGATATGCAGATGACACAACCCTTATGGTAGAAAGTGAAGAGGAGCTAAAAAGTCTCTTGATGAAAGTGAAAGAGGAGAGTGGAAAAGTTGGCTTAAAGCTCAACATTCAGAAAACGATCATGGCATCCAGTCCCATCAGTTCATGGGAAATAGATGGGGAAACAGTAGAAACAGTATCAGACTTTACTTTTTTGGGCTCCAAAATCACTGCAGATGGTGACTGCAGCCATGAAATTAAAAGACACTTACTCCTTGGAAGAAAAGTGATGACCAACCTAGATAGCATATTCAAAAGCAGAGACATTATTTTGCCGACTAAGGTCCGTCTAGTCAAGGCTGTGGTTTTTCCAGTAGTCATGTATGGATGTGAGAGTTGGACTGTGAAGAAGGCTGAGCGCCAAAGAACTGACGTTTTCGAACTTTGGTGTTAGAGAAGACTTTTGAGAGTCCCTTGGACTGCAAGGAAATCCAACCAGTCCATTCTGAAGGAGATCAACCTTGGGCTTTCTTTGGAAGGAATGATGCTAGGGCTGAAGCTCCAGTACTTTGGTCACCTCATGTGAAGAGCTGACTCACTGGAAAAGACTCTGATGCTGGGAGGAACTGGGGTCTGGGGGAGAGGGGACGACTGAGGATGAGATGGCTGGATGGCATCACGGACTCGATGGACGTGAGTCTGAGTGAACTCTGGGAGATGGTGATGGACAGGGAGGCCTGGTGTGCTGCGATTTATGGGGTCGCAAAGAGTCAGACACGACTGAGCGACTCAACTGAACTGAACTGAATGGCATAACAGAGCAAGTGGAGAGAGGATGCGCAATAAACACCGGACCAGAGCCAGTCTACCCTTTCCTTAGAGTAATTGCTGAACGTCTTTTGTTCCTAGCTGTGCAGTGTTTCCCGCCCCCTCCCCCGGAAAAGACCTTTGAATTTTTATGATTTCAAGATTAACCAAGTGGCTTAAATTCTTATAATATTTCTATAACAAATACAAGTTACTCAAAAATTTTTTTGCAAAATGAAAGAGAGTCATTGTTTTGTCTGGGGTGTGAATTTCCATATTAAAGAAGAATTTAGGGATTGAAAGTGTGGATTTGGAAGTTCTGAAGCCCCAGGTTTAATTCTGTTGTGTGAGTTTTCACCTGTGATCTTGGGCAAGTTAAAAGTTTCTAGAAGCTTCAGTTCCTCCTCTATGGAAAGAAGATCAAATGAGCATAGTGACAAATTTTCAGAAGCTTTACACCGAACAGGCAGTTATCTTAAAACTACTTTTGAGGAACTATATACAATAAAATCTACAAAAGTAATTTGTTTATAAAGAAGAAGAAAAGGCTATAGACAGTAATGATTGTGTGATCAATTCCATCTGCTCTCAAAGGAAGAATGGATAAAGTGGTTGTGAAGATGATCAAGATGGGAAAATAAGCTATAGAGAGTTATTGTATAAAGATATTATTTTATCATAATTAAATTTTAATCAAACTTAAGACCTTGCAGTCACATACCCAATGTTTGGAGACATCAAATTTTAATTTTATAAAGTATTTGCTCTTTTCAAAAAATAATTCTAATCTTTATTCAAAAAAATATAATTTTTTTTGCTGACCACCTGTGTTTCAATGACAGCAAAAGACTATGTGGGTGTTATGATTCTCATAAATTAAGCCCAAGTCTGGCTTACTAAAGGAATAACATTCTCTCAAACATATTCCAAAACCATTCACACTTACATATTGTTGCCACCTATCTAGAAACACTTTCCAGACCCCAAAGATAAAAGGCAATGACAGAACAACAGTGAGGGAAGAAAGGAGGTTTTCCTTCATCCAGTAGGGAAGGAAAACTCAGCAGATGGAGTGGAAGCCGACTGAGCTTGGAAAACCAGGCAAGTAGGTGAATCTCAGATCCCTCTCTGCCTGAATATATCATGTTATTTCCATTTCATAGTAACTACAGCTTCTTCCGGGTTGACACTGGCAAGAATTCCAACCACAAGTTCTGCATCTCTGCTCTGGAATTCTAGACATATCTAGCCAGAGTTATCTCTAAGAAGGGTTTTTACCCCAGAGAGGGAGATTGAAGACAGGAATCATCTAGAACACCGAGCCATGACTACACACAAATCCTACTAAATGTGACAAGCCCTCCACCTACCATTTGGGATCTGACATTGATTGTGTGACAAGAAGAGAACCCTTTGGTCCACTCTACCATTTGCAGTCTGAGTCATCTTGGCTATCAACTTTGAGCTTAACATTTTTTTTCCTCTTTTTCTCCAGAAGGCAGACTTCTGCATAAGATGGTAACTCTCAAGACAAACTGCATAATGGACCTAGAAAAAGTCTCATCAAAAATGATATATGACATTTTAGTCCTATGTTTATGTGTATCCCCTAAGACACCATTTGCTATTGACTTTGTAAATCAAGGGACAGTGAGTATATAAAAAATTCAGAAAAAAGTATGTTAAACACCTTCACATGTTATTTGACTCCACTAATCTCTACATTTGTAAATAATAAAAGCAAGATATACAAGGCATTCTTAGATAACTTTTACTAAAAAGTAAAAATATCGACATGTAAAAGTTTGTCTTGATAATTTTGTGACCTTAATATAAAATAATTTCAGTACTTTATTTCATGTATATGTTGTATTGATTAAAAGCAAAACCGGGAATTCAACCTCCAGACCTAGAATCTTAATTCATTCCATTTTCCAGAATTTTAGATTTTTATTGTTTCAACTACTAAAAGAAAGATACTGTGCTAAGTACCTTGTCTAGAAAGATGACACTCTTTACAGATAAATAGGCATGTGAATATGCATAATTCAAAATAAAAAAGATTTAAAAATTAATATATATATATATATATATATATAGCTTCCCTGGTGGTCCAATGGCCAAGAATCTGCCTTCCATTGTGGAATATGTGGGTTTGATTCCTGGTCAAGGAATTAAGATCCCACATGCCTGCTGTGGGACAACTAAACTTGCCTGCAGCAACTAGAGAGCTCACACAATGCAACTGCTGAGCCTGTGCAGCCAAAAAAAAAAAGCTGCAATAATAATTATAATATAGACTATCATTGTATAGAAAGGAACATTAGATACAATAGGCCTCCTTCTAAACCAGACCCTGATATAGGAGATGCCAGACCCTGACATAGGAGATGCCATTTTGACAAATTCACTGCTTCCCTAACCATCTCCAGAGGGTTTCTTTGACTTCCCTGTGAAGAAACAAGTTTGACAGATGAAGGGTAGCCAGTCTCATGCCTACCTGTTAGGGAGGATAGGTTAGACTTACTTGCCATGACATTTTAAGGCAATCTGTGGTGTACCATGACTTAGCAGTTCCTGGACCTACCTGCCTTTGAAATCCTAAAGAGTCCTTGAGCATTTTTATGACACAAAAGAAATATCCTTAGTCTGAGAAGACTTGAATTTAATAAGCAATCACAAAGCATGGTATAACAAGGGCTGAGTCATGGAATTCCCTTGAGCGTATTCATATATTACAACAAGGAGAGGGAAATTATATATTAGAGCCCAACTTTTGCATTCTGCTCTATGCTATGCAAATTTTAGCATGTTTAATATCCTACAACATCAGAGAATACAAGAAGATTCCTCTTGCTGTCTCAAAGGAGGAAAATGAAGTTCTAATACTGATCACTATCTATCACCTGAAAAGTGTAAGGGGGCATTTCACTTCAGGGAGAAAAGCCACAACCGATTATGTCTATGGAGCATGTCTATTAACCATGGTCTTCCCCACTCCCTTCTCGGATGGTGGAGTGGTGGTGCAGGTGCCCCAGTTCTGCTGGGGCCATTCCAATATTGCATAGAAATGGATCTCATTAACAGAATGTTAAGGAACCCATGCTTTACAATGTCTCGGCACAACATAAATTTTTTTTTAATCAAAGAATATGTCAAACATACAAATTTAACCCTAGCACAGAACATATTCCATACTTCTAAAACTATTATACATTTCTTTTGTTAAGGTTTCATCATTAAATCTTCATCCATTCATTACCCTACTAAACCACAGTCTCCTCAAGAATAAGTCCTTTACTTGACCAGCTTTGTCTAACAGCCCTTAATATCTCCATCATGTAAGCTTCCTCTATGCAAAAAATTCCAAAGAACTTATAAAAGTTTATTTAACTTATAAATTTAAAACTGAGCTACTATAGGTCAAAAATATTTTAAAATATTTTTAAAATGTAGCAAAAAGTAATTAAAACAACAAACAAAAGGGAAAATAATTTTGAAATAAATTTCTATATTTGCTAGTATTTGATTATCTACATATTTATTTGAAAATGGCATAAAATTGTATATGATAATTTTAATTGGTATTCTAATTTTATATAAGACTATCATTGATTGATGTTGATGATTTTATAGCATTTAAGTTTAGTTGAAAGCTTAGTATATTCCTGACTATAGGTATATCATTGCCAGTACTAAATCATAATGATTATGATTAAGATAATACTGTGCCTTTACTTTGAGAATATAGAGAAAAGAGTAATGGTTAAGTGGATCCTCACGTATAATTAAGGAATGATAGCCTACTACTCTTCTAAATTATTTTAAGGGGATTAAAAGCAACTTAAAAGGAAAAAAAAAAAAAAAAACATTTAGATGACACGTTTCCTTAAGTAGATATTTACTAGAGTAAGACCCAGGCAGGGAGGAATGTAGGGTAGTGGGATTATCCAGTTGGCTAGTAGCATTCCTGATAACAAAGCACATAGAGAAAATGATTTTTCTGAATGTCACCCACCAAACAGTGTATATATTTGACACTCTTTAGTTTTAGTATTTTAAAAACAAAAGTTTCTTTTAAGTTTTTTGAGTAATTTATGTATATTCTATGTTGTATTTATTCCTTTCATTTAAATTTCAATGTTATTACATGAGTGAAATGTGCTGATGATAAGAAATAGGCTCCATGTAAGTAGGAATATTTCTGCCTTCTTCAGCAGAGTAGATTCAGTATTTACATATAGTTTATAGCTCATAATAATACATAGATGATGAAAGTATTTTTTAAATATTAGAGCTTGAGTAATATAAGATTCCCAAAGGTTTTGAAAATTGTTAGATCAACATTCTTGTAAAAATATAGTTTAAAAATTTTTCACTAAATAAATATAATGCATTAAAATATAATTAAATAATGTATCATGATATACCACTCAATATATGTCCTTGTGGTATATAGCCTATTACTAACAATTAATGTCTTAATGATTATGTATTTCTTCCAGCAATCTGTTCTAAATTATATTCTGAATAAAAATTCAGCTTCAGAGAACAGTTGTTAGTTAAGTGAATTCTGAAATTCCTAAAGATCTCAATTTGTATTTTCCTTTAAGTAAATGCATAGGGATAGGCATTCAAAACTTAATGTAGAAAAAATAATTTTTGACACATAAGATCAGTGAATGAATTCAAAGCAGTCCATTTCATTCTGCTACAAACTAATGAAAACCAAACTGACATAAACAGTGATTAAATTTCTGGCAATATTCTGCAAGGCATGTTTAGCTTCTGAAGAATATAACAGCTGCTTGTAAAATGTGACAGTCTCTCTTTCCCTTAAGAGAGGAGTTGAAAATCCTCATGGAAAGCAGAAAATCACATAAGTGGAATTTTTTTTTTTTAATCTTTGGCTGGATAATGAACTTTAATTTAAAAAGCAAGAAAAATATAATACTGGTTTCTATAAATATATAAATATTATGTATTGCTATTATTTTCATTTGACTGTTTCTTCTTATAAATTTTAAGATGCAGCACAAATCATTCAAATGTTTTAGAATCTGTAAATTCTCTGTTTTATCCTATATGACACAACATGTAATCTCAGCATACACAATATTCAACATAAAATCTGAAACCATCCCGATACATCACTGTAGGTAATACTCACAAGTAGTTGAACTGATTTTCAGATTAAATCTGCTGCAACAGTTTCAGAATAAAGTGCTATTTCTGAAATCTTAGCACACCTCTCATTTGAATTGAAACTATTTCAAACTGAGACACTTTTCTCTAATTAAAGCCTTGGAAACCACCACTGAGTGCTTGCTTTTAATGTGTCAATTCGGAGACTTTAAGAATTCTATTTATTCTAAAGTTCACTTAGGGTTTGACAAATAATTTTAAGATTTCAATTCAGGGGAGGAATGGTGCCAAGAGAAATCTATTTAAGGATGACCACTTTGTTTTCCTATTTATTACTCTTGTTGAAAAACTTATAAATTACAAACAAGTATGAGCTTCCCTTGTAGCTCAGTTGGTAAAGAACCTGCCTGCAATACAGGAGACCTGGGTTTGACTCCTGGGTTGGGAAGACCCCCTGGAGAAGGAAATGGCAACCCCTTCCAGTATTCTTCCCTGGATAATCCCATGGACAGAGGAGTCTGGTAGGCTACAGTCCTTGGGGTCGCAAGAGTCAGACATGACTAAGCAACTAAACCACCACCATGATTTAGAGGAGTTATCAAACTGGATTTGATTAAACCACCTAGTCTGTGGAAAAACTAAGGATGCCATCAGCAAAAGAAAGTAGCTTAGCGTGGTCCAGCACAGCAGAAGCTTCTCATATTTTCCCTTTTTACAGAAACAACACTAATTTCCAACACCATTTTAAGATGAGGCTAATGAAATGAGGAAGTACAGGCTGTAAACTTGCTTAAACTATGACAAAGCATATTGCTTAAGCTTGCATAAAATTATAACTTAAGCATATTAAAAAGCAAAGACATCATTTTACCAAAAAAATCCATGTAGTCAAAGCTATGCTTTTTTTTTTTTTTTTTTCCAGTAGCCATGTAAGGATTGAGACTTGAACCATAAAGAAGGCTGAGCACCAAAGAACTGATGCTTTCCAACTGTGGTGCTGGAGGAGAAGACTCTTGAGGTTCCTGGACTTCAAGGAGATCAAGCCATCCAATCCTAAAGAAATCAACCCTGAATATGCATTGGACGGACTGATGCTGAAGCTGAAACTAATACTTTAGCCACCTGATGTGAATAGCCAAGTTATTGGAAAAGACCTTGATGCTGGGGAACACTGAAGGCCAAAGGAGAAGGGGGCAACAGAGGATGAGATAGTTAGAACATCACCCACTCAGTGGCCATGATTTAAGTAAACTCAGGTAATAGTGAAGGACAGGGAAGCCTGGTGTGCTGTAGTCCATAGGATGGCAAAGAGTGGGATACGACTCAGTGATTGAACAAAAACAACAAACTACCTTAATATTCAATATCAGATCCCTAACACTTGCCTCTGAGGAGGGTTAAACATGATGGTTAATCCGAATTTACTTTTTACTTATAAACCATGAGTAACTGATTTCTTGTAAGGCAGAAAACATACCAAACAAATTTAAATAGGATGTTTTGTAAAAATCAGAGATGAAAACTACAAGGATGGAAATAGGCAAGTACAATTTTCCATTATAACACAATCATGTCAAAATGATAGCCTTGGTTATCAAAAGGGTGTCTGCTTAGTACATTTTATTTAAGAAATACATGATATAGAAATACTTCAATAATTGCTAAGTTTTAGATTTCTATCAGTGGGAAATTGGCAAGATAAAAGAAGGATGTGTTGTGTTAGTCACTCAGTCATGTCCAACTTTTTGTGACACCATGGACAATAGCCCATCAGTGTAGTCTGTCCATGGAATTCTCCAGACAGGAATACTAGAGTGGGTCTCCATTCCCTTCTCCAGGGAACCTTCTTGACCCAGGGCTTGAATCCAGGTCTCCTACATCACAGGCAGATTCTTTACCACTGAGCTACCTAGGAAGCCCTAACGTAAGAATGCTATCACTAAAATAAAGTAGCCCAGCTCTGTCCCACATAGCATAAGGTTCTCATATTTTAAGTTGCTTTTTAATAAAGGAGTAGATTTCTTGTTGGAAAAAGTTGGTTCTTAAGTAATCATTGGAATATTTATGTCATAAAGAGAATTGCTTTAGTGCATTTGAACCAGACTAATAATAAGAAAGGACATCAATAATGTATTACCCTCTTAGATAATTAATTTAGTCACTAGTCATCTATAAATTGAGTCAATTTCTCCCACTTTGTAGAAACACTGGAAAAAAGAGATAAATAATTTACTGCAATGGATTAAGTTTATTAAACAAATTACCTTTTTTTTTATTTTGGATTTAAAATATGAAGCAATGAAATTCAAACAATTAGAACTCAAATTGTGATTAAGATACAAGACTGTCCAGTTTTACCACTTTTATTGAACATAGGTCTGGAAGTCCAGGTTTCAGCAATCAGAGAAGAAAAATAAATAAAAGGAATCCAGATTGGAAAAGAGATAATGTTCAAATTGTTTGAAGATGACATGATACTGTACATAGAAAACCATAAAGATAGTATCAGAAATTTACTAGAGCTAATCAGGGAATTTAGCAAAGTTGCAGAATACAAAATCAATACACAGAAACCACTTGCATTTCTATATACTAACAATGAAAAATCAGAAAGAGAAATTATAGAATCAATCCCATTCACAATTGCAATGAAAAGAATTAAATATATAGGAATAAACTTACCTAAGGAGACAAAAGAACTGTACAGAGAAAATTACAAGACACTGATGAAAGAAACCAAAGATGATATAAACAGATGGAAAGGTATTCCATGTTCCTGGGTAGGATGAATCAATATTGTGAAAATGACTATACTACCAAATGCAATCTACAGATTCAATGTGATCCCTCTCAAATTACCAATGACATTTTTCACAAAACTAGAACAAAATTTTTCACAATTCATATGGTAACACAAAAGACCCTGAATAGCCAAAGCAGCCTTGAGAAAGAAGAATGGAGCTGGAGGAATCAACTTTCTTGACTTCAGATTATACTACAAACCTACAGTAATGAAGACAGTATGGTACTGGCACAAAAACAGAAATATAGACCAATAAAACAGATAGAAACCCCAGAAATAAACCCATGCACCTATGGGTACCTTATTTTCAGCAAAGGAGGCAAGAATATACAATGCAGCAAAGACAACCTCTTCAATAAATGGTGCTGGGAAAACTGGACAGCTACATGTAAAAGAATGAGATTAGAACACTTCCTAACACCATACACAAAGATAAACTCAAAGTGGATTAAAGACCTAAATGTAAGACCAGAAACTATAAAACTCTTAGAGGAAAACATAGGCAGAACACTCGATGACATAAATCAAATCAAGATCCTCTATGACTCACCTCCTGGAGTAACGGAAATAAAAACAAAAGTAAACAAGTGAGACTCATTAAACTGAAAAGTTTTTGCACAGCAAAGGAAACTATAAGCAAGGTAAAAAGACAACCCTCAGAATGGGAGAAAATCATAGCAAATGAAACAACTGACAAAGGATTAATTTCCCAAATATACAAGTGGCTCATACAACTAAAAGCCATAAAAACAAATCACCCAATCAAAAAGTGAGAAAAATACCTAACAGACATTTCTCAAAAGAAGACATACAGATGGCTAACAAACACATGAAAAGAGGCTGAACATTCCTCATTATTAGAGAAATGTAAATCAAAACTACAATGAGATATCACCTCACATCGGTCAGAATGGGCATCATCAAAAGGTCTAAAAACAGTAAATGCTGGAGAGGGTGTGGAGAAAAGGAAACACTCTCCCACTGTTGGTGGGAATGTAAACTGATATGGCCTCTATGAAAAATGGTATGGAGATTCCTTAAAAAACTAGGAATAAAGACAACCATATGACCCAGCAATCCCACCCCTAGGCATATATCCTGAGGAAACCAAAATTGAGAAAGACACTTGTGTGCCATTGTTCATTGCAGCACTATTTACAGTAGCTAGAACATGGATGCAACCTAGATGGCCATCGACAGATGAATGGATAATGAAGTTGTAGTATGTACACACAATGGAATATTGCTCAGTCATATAAAGGAACACATTTGAGTCAGTTCTGATGAGGTGGATTAACCTAGAAACCATTATACAGAGTGAAGTGAGTCAGAAAGAGAAAGATAAATATCGTATTCTAATGCATATATACGAAATCTAGAAAAGTGGTATGGAAGAATTTATTTACAGGACAGCAGTGGAGAAACAGACATAAAGAACAAACTTATGGAGATGAGGAGAGGGGAAGAGAGGAGAGATGTATGGAAAGAGTAACATGGAAATTTGCATTACCTTATGTAAAATAGACAATGGGAATTTTCTGTATGGCTCAGGAAACTCAGACAGGGGCTCTGTGTCATCCTAGAAGGGTGGGATGGGGAGGGAGATGTAGGGGAGATTCAAAAGGGAGGAAATATATGTATAATTATAGCTGATTCATGTTGAGGTCTGGCAGAAAACAACAAAATTCTGTAAAGCAATTATCCTTCAATAAAAAATAAAACAAATAAAGAAAGATACCCAATATAGTTTCTAGTTTAGATAGATGTAGTCATTGTGGAAAGGAAAAAAAAAAATGTCCTTTTTCCTACTTCATCTCTATCAGTTCAGTTCAGTCGCGCAGTCGTGTCCGACTCTTTGCGACCCCATGAATCGCAGCACGCCAGGCCTCCCTATCCATCACCAACTCCCGGAGTTCACTCAGACTCACGTCCATTGAGTCTGTGATGCCATCCAGCCATCTCATCCTCGGTCGTCCCTTTCTCCTCCTGCCCCCAATCCCTCCCAGCATCAGGGTCTTTTCCAATGAGTCAACTCTTCGCATAAGGTGCCCAAAGTACTGGAGCTTCAGTTTTAGCATCATTCCTTCCAAAGAAATCCCAGGGTTGATCTCCTTCAGAATGGACTGGTTGGATCTCCTTGCAGTCCAAGGGACTCTCAAGAGTCTTCTCCAACACCACAGTTCAAAAGCATCAATTCTTCTGCGCTCAGCCTTCTTCACAGTCCAACTCTCACATCCATACATGACCACAGGAAAAACCATAGCCTTGACTAGACGGACCTTAGTCGGCAAAGTAATGTCTCTGCTTTTGAATATACTATCTAGGTTGGTCATAACTTTTCTTCCAAGGAGTAAGCGCCTTTTAATTTCATGGCTGCAGTCACCATCTGCAGTGATTTTGGAGCCCAAAAAAACAAAGTCTGACACTGTTTCTACTGTTTCCCCATCTATTTCCCATGAAGTGATGGGGCCAGATGCCATGATCTTCGTTTTCTGAATGTTGAGCTTTAAGCCAACTTTTCCACTCTCCTCTTTCACTTTCAACAAGAGGCTTTTTAGCTCCTCCTCACTTTCTGCCATAAGGGTGGTGTCATCTGCATATCTGAGATTATTGATATTTCTCCCAGCAATCTTGATTCCAGCTTGTGTTTCTTCCAGTCCAGCATTTCTCATGATGTACTCTGCATATAAGTTAAATAAGCAGGGTGACAATATACAGCCTTGACGTACTCCTTTTCCTATTTGGAACCAGTCTGTTGTTCCATGTCCAGTTCTAACTGTTGCTTCCTGACCTGCATACAGATTTCTCAAGAGGCAGGTCAGGTGGTCTGGTATTCCCATCTCTTTCAGAATTTTCCACAGTTTACTGTGATCCACACAGTCAAAGGCTTTGGCATAGTCAATAAAGCAGAAATAGATGTTTTTCTGGAACTCTCTTGCTTTTTCCATGATCCAGCGGATGTTGGCAATTTGATCTCTGGTTCCTCTGCCTTTTCTAAAACCAGCTTGAACATCAGGGAGTTCACGGTTCACATATTGCTGAAGTCTGGCTTGGAGAATTTTGAGCATTACTTTACTAGCATGTGAGATGAGTGCAATTGTGCGGTAGTTGGAGCATTCTTTGGCATTGCCTTTCTTTGGAATTGGGATGAAAACTGACCTTTTCCAGTCCTGTGGCCACTGCTGAGTTTTCCAGATTTGCTGGCAAATTGAGTGCAGCACTTTCACAGCATCATCTTTCAGGATTTGAAACAGCTCAACGGGAATTCCATCACCTCCACTAGCTTTGTTCGTAGTGATGCTTTCTAAGGCCCACTTGACTTCACATTCCAAGATGTCTGGCTCTAGATTAGTCAACACATCATCATGATTATCTGGGTCATGAAGATCTTTTTTTACCTCCTGTTATAATCTCTGCTCCTCAGTTTGGCTCCAGATCACAGTGGCAAGTTCAACCAAGGCAGTCTGATAACTATATTTACACAGAACATAAGTGTACCTTTGTACCATTGTGCCAGGGTTTCAACTTTTAAGCATTTTGTGGATAAGTTTAAGAACACCTGATTTTCAAAACTTACTGAGAAATAAAAAAGGCAGAATCAGTGATTCGATATTTTAGTAACATTCATCACCCTATACAATTACAAACATTTTCTTCCTGTGATGAGAACTTTATTTATAAACTCATGATCTCCTCATATCTCAAAACAATGAAGTCATAAAAATATCAAGATTATTAACTCCCCTGGGTATATTCTCTGTTCATTAAAAGAAGACTATTTGAACATGTTCTTCTTTTGGAAGCAAATGTTCTAAGTGAGATTCTTTTGCTTTGTATATACTGAGAAAAGAAGATTCTGCATTGCTTTAAAAATTCAATGAAGCCTAAATAATACTAACTTAAAAAATAGACATTATAGAATGAAAATAGTTTTGACCCATACAATATTGTCACATCTTCAGTATCAGGAAGAGATCATTATTCTCAGCATGGTATCATATATATTGCAAAATGCAGTGTCCAAATAATTTTTTGTAGACAGCAATTTTGTCAAACTATATGCTTAAGAAAATTAGCTGTTTGATATGAGAAAAGTCTAACTTGTGAGTTAACTTTTGGCTCACTTGGATTCTAAATCAAAACTGAATGTGGTAAAGGATGAAAATAATATAACTTCATAAAATTCTCAGAAGCTCAAATGAATGCCTTGAGTGTGCGAAGTATCTTGGAAAAAACAAAGCACTGCAAAATACATTGACTTTGTGATGAAGATCACAAGGATAAGGATTTTTTTAAAAGTGTTTTTTTCATGATTTTTACTATCATAAGACATGGCAAGATTTAGAAATATAACAGTTACAAGACCATCTGAAAATACCAAGTTGTTTAAAATGAACAATTCAATATAGCCTTCATGTAATGATCAGGCTCCTAAGAATCAGCAATGTGAATTAAATAAAATTTAGTGCAAAATAAAAATAACAAGAAATGAATCAAATAAGGTAAAAAACCTTTCAAGGTTTTTTTTTCTACATTACAGTAATGTAAGTAAAACTATAGTAACCATATGTATAAATTTACATATGAAATAATAAAATAACTCATCATAATGCTATATTTAAACTCTGATGGTATTAATAACATAACATTCCAATTTACCTAGACTTATAGAGGCCCTCCCTGTTGGCTCAGTGGTCAATCCACCTGCCAACACAGAAGATACAAGAGATGAGGGTTTAACACTTGGGTTGGGAAGATCCCCTGGAGATGGAAGTGACAACCCACTCTGTTATTCTTGCCTGGGAAATCCCATGGACAGAGGAGCCTGTGGGCTACAGTCCATGGGTCACAGAGTCAGACATTATTAGCAACTGAGCATGAATCCACATGTCTCTTAAAGGTGAATTCATGGAGATTGTCTCATTTTAATTCAAACTGTGATAATTGATTTTAGTTCTGGTCTGCTTCAACTGTATAGTTAGTTTCATATGTAGAAGTTCATTTTACCTTAAAAGTATCTTGTTATGTATCAACAGCAACTGTTTTAATAAGTCCATTTTAGCCATCATGAAACCAAGGCCATGGGATTTATAAGAAATAAAGACTAGGATAGGATGTGCATCCTCCTGTTTCAGCATTCTCTCCTATGTGTCAGTGACTTATGAGTTGTCTTCTTTCAACCCTAGGGCTATGAGATGATTAGATAGCATCACCAATTCGATGCACGTGAATTTGAGCAAACTCCAGGAAATAGTGAAGAACAGGGGAGCCTAGCATGCTGCAGTCCATGGGTTCACAAAGAGTGGGACACAGCATAGTGACAGAACAGAACAGCAACCCTTTGGATACAGAGCCCTTGAAAACATGTTTTTTGTCTCTGATTACCACTGATTATAATGTAGATGTGGTTGGAAACTTTGCTTTTAGATGATTGATGCATTTCAAGATGACTAGAAGTCAAAGAGTTTAGTGTTTACTGAAATTTAAAATAAATATGTGTTTAATAGCTTCTGTCAGCTCCAGGATTGGAACTGTGAGTAGATTTTGTGTTAAGTATTAATGAAGATTTCTGACAGACAGCTATCCCCTTGAGTCCTACTTGATTTTCAGCAGAGACTTAAATGATGATATTCTTTATTCATGTTTCATTCTGTCTTTATATTTCACTGCATTTAAACATGCAGGAAATCACAGAGTTGACTTCCCCTGATAGGCTTATATCAATATCCCTATTGCAGATTAGTTAAACATGGATAAGTATACAAATAGGATGCTTTTGGGAAGTTTAACTATAATTAACAGCGGGTTATTTAACTAAATAGCATATAAATAGCATAGAGCTTCCCTGGGGGCTCAGACAGTAAAGCGTCTGCCTGCAATGCAGGAGACCTGGGTTTGATTCCTGGGTTGGGAAGATCCCCTGAAGAAGGAAATGGCAATCCACCCCAGCACTCTTGCCTGGAAAATCCCATGGACGGAGGAGCCTGATAGGCTACAGTCCATTGGGTCGCAAAGAGTCGGACACGACTGAGCGACTTCAGACTCAGAGCATATAAATAAAGAAAATATGTTGAGCCATGAGTGTCAATGTGTAACAAAACGAATACAGTATTGTAAAGCAAAACAAACTAAAAAATAAAAATTAATTTAAAAAAAAAGAAAAGAGAAAAGTCCAAAAAAAAAAAGAAAGAAAATATGTTGAATATTTCAATAATATATTATATATCATATGGTGTGTTTGAAAATTATAATTTATATAGATAAATATCAATTGATGTGGCTTGATATAGATTTGTATAACTTTTCATAAATTATGCATTATTAAATTCATTATTTTGGAATTAACCCCACAGGTTTTCTTTTATGTTCAAGAGTAGAGGAAAACACAAAACTTTAAAGACACTCATTTCATTTTGTTTGAAATCATATTATCTTATTCAAGAAAGTGTCACAGATAAATGACAAGCCAATTTTCATGGTCTTATCTAATTAAAAAAAAAAAAGTAAGGGAAAGGTCAGTCAGTTCAGTTCAGTCCCTCAGTTGTGTCCAATTCTTTGCAACCCCACAGACTGAAGCACAACAGGCTTCCTTGCCATCCAACCATTTCATCCTCTGTCGCCCCCTTTTTCGCCTGCCTTCAATCTTTCCAAGAATCAGGGTCTTTTTGAATGTGTCAGTTCTTCTCATCAGGTATTGTAACTTCAGCTTCAGCATCAGTCCTAACAATGAATATTCAGGACTGATTTCCTTTAGGATGGACTGCTTAGATATCCTTGCAGTCCAAGAGACTCTCAAGAGCCTTCTCCAACAGCACATTTCAAAATCATCAGTTCTTCAGGGCTCAGTTTTCTTTATGGTCCAACTTTCACATTCATACATGACTGCTGGAAAAACCATGGCTTTGACTAGATGGACCTTTGTTGGCAAGGTAATGCCTCTGCTTTTTAATATGCTGTCTAGGTTTGTCATAGCTTTTTCTTTTCTTTTTTTTTTTGTTCCCAAGGCACAGGGGTCTTTTAAATTCAAGGCTGCAATCACCATCTGCAGTGATTTTGGAGCCCAAGAAAGTAAAGTCTGTCACTGTTTCCACTGTTTTCCCATCTATTTGCCATGAAGTGATGGGACCAGATGCCATGATCTTAATTTTCTAAATGTTGAGCTTTAAGGCAGCTTTTTCACTCTCCTCTTTCACTTTCACCAAGAGACTCTTTAGCTTCTCTTCACTTTCTGCCATAGGGTGATATCATCTGCATATCTGAGGTTACTGATATTTCTCCCGGAAACTTGATTCCAGCTTCTGCTTCATCCAGCCTAGCATTTCACATCATGTGCTCTGCATATAAGTTAAATAAGCAGGGTGACAATACTGGACGTACCTTGACATACTCCTTTCCCAATTTGGAACCGACTGTTGTTCCATGTCTGGTTCTACCTGTTGCTTCTTGACCTGCATACAGACTTCTCAGAGGCAGGTAAGGCAGTCTGGTATTCCCATCTCTTGAAGAATTTTCCACAGTTATTTGTGATCCACCCAGTCAAAGACTTTGGCGTAATCAATAATGCAGAAGAAGATGCTCTTCTGGAATTCTCTTGCTTTTTCTATGATTCAATGAATGCTTGCAATTTGATGTCTCATTCCTCTGCCTTTTCTAAATCCAGCTAACATCTGGAAGTTTATAGTTCATGTACTATTGAAGCCTGGCTTGGAGAATTTTAAGCATTACTGTGCTAGTGTGTGAGATGAGTGCATTTATGTATTAGTTTGAACATTCTTTGGCATTGCCTTTCTTTGGGATTGGAATGAAAACTGACATTTTCCAGTCCTGTGGCCACTGCTGAGTTTTCCAACTTTGATGGCTTATTGAGTGCAGCACGTTATCAGCATCATCTTTTAGGATTTGAAATAGCTCAACTGGAATTCCATCACCTCCACTAGCTTTCTTCGTAGTGATGTTTCCTAAGGCCAGCCTGATTTTGCATTGCAGAATGACTGGCCCTAGGTGAGTGATCACAGCATCATGATTGACTGGGACATGAAGATCTTTTTTATACAGTTCCTCCATGTATTCTTTCCACCTCTTCTTAATATCTTTACTTCTGTTAGGAGATACAACAGTACACAAATTAAGTTTGTCAGGCAGCCTTTTCTATAAGCCAGTCCACACAAAAGGCATTAGTCTAATTAAATTAGGGGCTATTAAATCCACAAATTAGCAAACAAAGTTAGAAAAATAAATATCTTATTAGTTTCAAAACCTTACATCTAGCTCCTCTTGAATTTTTTCCAGAAATTATTTTGTAGTAAAAACTTTGATTTAAAGCTTTCCAAAATTTGGTGATCAATAATTGTTTTCTAATCACTAAGAAATACATTAACCTTTGTACTCATTGCATTGCCACATAGCTGTATTGAACTCTCTTCTAATTTAATATATGCAAAGTTTAGAATAGATAGTTCCTATTTTTTATATGAAATGCTTACATATTTAGGGTTACATTAAGTGAGGGTTTATAACAATAATGATAGTGCTCCTAGTGTCCATTACTTTCAGTTGCCATAGTATTAATCTAATAATCCAGAAGTTTTTAAACTCATAAGACTTGAATTAAGTCCTCAAAACTAATCAACTATATTTTCTTTGTACTCAGCTCATATTCAGGCAGTCTTACTTTAGAGCCATTAATCTAATTTTCTTTAATTATGCTTTTATTCTTGAATTTTTTACTCTGAAATTTTCTTATAAATATAGAAAATTTGACAAGAAACCAGGAAGAAACTTCAAATATCAGCAATCTAGTGTACTAGATATGAAACACAACTAGTACTGTTTTATTTACTTCTTTTTATTAATTTTAATTGGCATATAGTTGTTTTACAGTGTTCTGTTAATTTCTACTGTACAGCAAAGTGAATCAGCTGTACATGTACATATATCTCCTATTTTTGGAATTTCCTTCCCATTTAGGTCACCACAGAGACTCATCTCACATGTTAGTAAAGTAATGCTCAAAATTCTCCAAGCCAGGCTTCAGCAATAAGTGAACCGTGAACTTTCTGATGTTCAAGCTGGTTTTAGAAGAGGCAGAGGAACCAGAGATCAAGTTGCCAACATCCGCTGGATCATGGAAAAAGCAAGAGAGTTCCAGAAAAACATCTATTTCTGCTTTATTAGCTATGCCAAAGCCTTTGAGTGTGTGGATCACAAGAAACTGTGGAAAATTCTGAGAGAGACAGGAATACCAGACCACCTGACCTGCCTCTTGAGAAATCTGTATGCAGGCCAGGAAGCAACAGTTAGAACTGGACGTGGAACAACAGACTGGTTCCAAATAGGAAAAAGAGTACGTCAAGGCTGTATATTGTCACCCTGCTTATTTAACTTATATGCAGAGTATATCATGAGAAATGCTGGATTGGAAGAAACACAAGCTGGAATCAAGATTGCCGGGGAAATATCAATAACCTCAGATATGCAGAGGACACCACCCTTATGGCAGAAAGTGAAGAGGAGCTAAAAAGCCTCTTGATGAAAGTGAAAGAGGAGAGTGAAAAAGTTGGCTTAAAGCTCAACATTCAGAAAACGAAGATCATGGCATCCGGTCCCATCACTTCATCGGAAATAGATGGGGAAACAGTAGAAACAGTGTCAGACTTTATTTATTTATTTATTTTTTGGGGCTCCAAAATCACTGCAAATGGTGCCTGCAGCCATGAAATTAAAAGATGCTTATTCCTTGGAAGAAAAGTTATGAGCAACCTACATAGCATATTCAAAAGCAGAGAGATTACTTTGTTGACTAAGGTCCGTCTAGTCAAGGCTATGGTTTTTCCAGTAGTCGTGTATGCATGTGAGAGTTGGACTGTGAAGAAAGCTGAGCACCGAAGAACTGATGCTTTTGAACTGTGGTGTTGGAGAAGACTCTTGAGAGTCCCTTGGACTGTAAGGAGATCCAACCAGTCTACTCTGAAGGAGATCGGCCCTGGGATTTCTTTGAAAGGAATGATGCTAAACCTGAAACTCCAGTACTTTGGCCACCTCATACGAAGAGTTGACTCATTGGAAAAGACTCTGATGCTGGGAGGGTTGGGGGCAGGAGGAGAAGGAGACAACAGAGAATGTTGTCTCTGACAACAGAGAATGTTGATGGCTGGATGGAATCACTGACTTGATGGACATGAGTCTGAGTGAACTCTGGGAGTTGGTGATGGACAGGGAGGCCTGGCATGCTGCGATTCATGAGGTCACAAAGAGTCTGACGCGACTGAGTGACTGAACTGAACTGAGCATTGAGTAGAGATCCCTGTGCTCTACAGCAGGTTTACATTAGTTATTTGTTTTATATTAATACACACATTGTTATCAATAGTGTGCATTTATCAACCCCAGGCTCCCAATTCATTCCATGACTCCCTTCCCCTTTGATATCCAGACACGTATTTCCATGTCTGTGTCTGTATTTCTGGCTTGCAATAGTATCATCTATATTATTTTTCTAGATTTCACATATATGTATTAATTTAAGATGCTTGTTTTTCACTTTCTGACTTACTTCACTCTGTATGAAGGTTTATAGGTACCACCAGTTTAACAGCTTATAGCAGCACCTATTCAATCTAGGTGGACTCAAATATGTTCTTTGCTTAGGGCTTCAAAAGTCCAAGATGAAAGTGATGATCAGGCTGACATCTTACATGGAGGATCTGGCAGGGAGAATCTGATTTCAAACTCTGTTGGGTTTTTAAGTAAATCTATTTCCTTGCTGTTTGTCTCCTATAGCCTGAGATTCAGAGAAAGCAATGGCAACCCACTCCAGTACCCTTGCCTGGAAAATCCCATGGATGGAGGAGCCTGGTAGGCTGCAGTCCATGGAGTCGCTAAGAGTTGAACAGGCCTGAGCAGCTTCACTTTCACTTTTCACTTTCACATATTGGAGAAGGAAATGGCAGCCCACTCCACTGTTCTTGCCTGGAGAATCCCAGGGATAGGGGAGCCTGGTGGGCTGCCATCTATGGGGTCCCACAGAGTTGTACACAACTTAAGCAACTTAGCAGTAGCAGCAGCCTGAGATTCTCATTCTGCTACAGACTGATGGTTGAGAGTCACTGTCTGTTCATAGGACCAACTCTCAGGTCCTTCCCCTCTTGCTTCTTCCATCTTAAAGTCCACAACAGAATATCCTTTCATGCCAACATTTTCTCAACACATCCAGTCTCTTTAATTTCTTCTGCTACCAAAGAAAGTTTGCTTTTAAAGAGCTTATGTGATTAGATTAGGCCAATCTGTCCATCTGGTACTTTTTACTTCTGCTTTTTAAAATAATTTCCTGCATTTCTCAAGCTTTGTATATTCATATTTTTCTTATATTAAAAAATGCTTATTTTGAAATAGAGTTTGATCTTCCTTTGTATACTTTTTAAAAGACTTTTTTAAAGTGAATCATTTTTAAAGTCTTTATTGAATTTATAAAAAACATTGCTTCTGTTTTATGTTTGTTGTTTTTTGTTTTTGTTTTTATTAATTTTTGGGGGTGGTTTTGAAACCTGTGGAATCTTAGCTCCCTAACCAGGGACTGAGTTCACACCCCCTGAACTGGAAGACAGAGTCTTAATCACTGGACCATCAAGGAAGTCCTTTACCTTGTATACTTTTAAATTGGGCATTTAAATGAATAAGTCATATTATTTTCAGGTTGCAAGGCTTCCTTGGTGGATAAGATGGTAAACAATCTGCCTACAATGTGGGAGACCTGGATTCAATCCCTGGATTGGGAAGATCCCCTGGAGGAGGACATGGCAACCCACTCCAGTATTCTTGCCTGGAGAATCCCATGGATAGAGGAGCCTGGTGGGCCAGAGCCCATGGCATTTCAAAGTCAGTTATGTAACAGGAGAAAATTGACAATTTTGTGGAAGCCCAGCTTGTGAACTACTAGTTAGATGGGAAAAGTATTTCATTATCCAGGGCTTGTTGAGAGACAAATATTTCTGATACTTCATTTCTTAACAACCTGTGGGTGGTGGATAGTTACACCTAACTTAGACTCATCTTACCTGATGACCTGCCCTGGAATATTGTATCCAAATACTGAACATGTTTAAATCTAATTATGCAGAGAAGGAAGAGATATTTTACTTTGACAACACAGAGTTAGCAGCAACCCTATAGTTTCCAAACAATCAGATGTATTATAACAACTACCCAATTTTCTCCCCAAATTGTGACAGTTTTAGAAAAATAATGTCAAAGAATTTCCTCAGGGCCAATTCAATGAACAAGGATTTTATTACCATCATTATGACTATGCAAACATCAGTTTTTCAAGTATAACACCTAAAAACTCTTGACAATATTTTTTTTAGCTACTGAAAACACTTCAGAATTACCATAGACATTCTGGTGAAGAGTGGAAATGGAAAACAGAAATGACAAAATGGTGAAACTTAAAATATGTTTAACTCTGATTATACTAACACCCATGTTAGCTGATCACTTCCTATAATTTCAGATGTTTATTAAGAAAAGTGCTTAATATCAAAATTTGATTTAAAAATACTAGAATTATTCACATGAGCCCTTCAATAATGAATTCAAGTTTTTAGCTTCAAAAGAAAAGTCACAAGGAATCAGAGTATTATTATTATTATTATTGGAGAATTGCTTTGGAATATTCTGCGGGTTTCTACCATACACCAATATGAATTAGCCACAGGTATACATATGTCTCCTCCTCCTTGAACCTCCCTCCCATCTCCCTCTATGTTGTCACAGAGTACGGGATTAAGCTCCGTGTGTCAAAAAATGGGGAGAGTATTTCTGAAGTTAGTTCTCATGTTTTGTTCTTCTCTTTTTTTTGTCTCTTTCCCCTATTAATATAAAATTTTACATTTTATTTTTCACTGAACTCTTATCTCCTCAGTTAGAAACCACTCACTCTGTCCTGTTGTTTCTACTGCAAGTAAAATTTGGTCTAAAAATGCCCTGATTATTCGTGATGTAAAGGAAACTTTATTGAAATATTCTTTTAATATGAAGTAAATGAAATGTGGTAGAAAACACCCTGGATTTAGGTGTTCTTTGTCTTCACAGAGTTGTGTAACATTAACTGGGACACCTTAACTCTCAAATTTTACTTAGTCATGAAATAAGTATTAAAATAGTCATACCATAAGCTTACTGTAATATATGTCAAATAATTCTCTGGTGGTCCAGTGGTTGACTCAGCACTTTCACTGCTGGGATGCAAGTTCAAATATTTTATTCAATAAAAATATTTTCCCTGCAGCAGACTTTTATTTGCTGTTGTGATATTTGATTTTAAATGACTTTGACTCTCTGAGTGGACAGCAGTTGTTTATTTTAAACCTGGATAATGATCCTAAAACTTAAATATTGTACTTTCCTATTTAGGAGTGAATGATGAACGAACCCACCAGTTTAGCAGGATTCAACTCAGAGTTCACTTACCTTAGAGTTTTAAAATCATAGTCTTTTCACATGTGAGGGACAAAGAAGCCTGGCATGATGCAGTCCATGAGGTACAAGGAGTCAGACACGACTGAGTGATTGAATAACAACAAAGTCTTTTCACCATACTGAACCCCAAATAGGAAATGTTCTTATCTAAATTATTTAAATCTCTAAAGAATTCTGTCAATTCTTAGAATATTTGTAAAAGAACAGACCATCTGAATTATTTATCTCCTGATAGGTCTTAACCTTAGAAATATTTTAACCTCTCGTTTAATATTGAATAACACTAAAATATGTAGGATGTTGATTGCTTTGGAAGCAGAAGAAAATGGCAGAAGAGTAAGACAGGAAGATCGCCAGCCTCCCCACAAATACATCAAAAACTCATGAAGATATAGAACAACTCTTACAAAGGAACCTCTTGGTGACAGCAGAAGACCCCAGGTCTCCAAGGGAACAGTCTAAGCAACCTGAGAAGAGGTAGGAGAGAGGATGGAGACCTAAAAAGGGGAAAGACAGAGAAGTTCTGGGCAGGACCTTCTGCCCTGAAGGAGGGAGGGAGTCCTGAAACAGGAGGAGTTCCCATGCACAGGGAAGCACCCTTGCAGGCGGGCCCAAGGAGATGTGGAGTCTCCCAAACCAGGCAGAGACTTACAGGTCTGGGAACAGAGAAAGCTGCACTTCTCAGCCCATTAACAGCTCACAGACTGTGCCCCCAGCTGGACAGTGGACCCAGGGAATTGAGAGTAGGGAGACATACTAACCTCTCCAGCACATACAACCCTTCTGGCACAGAGGGGGGCCATGGCATACAAATCCCTGAAAGGCACACAACCCTCGTGGTGCAAAGGGCAGCCCGGGGTGCAGAGAAAGAGAGAGAGAGAGAGAGAGGCATACAAACTTGGGCTGTGCACGCAACCGTCGTGGCACAGAGGGCAGGCCAGGGGACCCGAAAGAGGAACACATAAATCCCTCAACAAACAAGGCAGGCTGGTGAGACAAAACAAGGACACACAAACCTCGCAACACAGAGGGCAGACACAAGGAGCTGACAGAAGTGAACACAAACCCTGAGAAGCTGAAGGCAGCCAGGGGAGCCAAGACAAGAGCACACAAGCCCCACAATGCAGAGGGTGGGCTTGGAAAGCTGAGACAAGTGAACAAAAACCCCACAAAGAAGAGGGCATGCCTGGGGAGTGGAGACAAGTGCTCACAAGCCCCTTGACCCAGAGGGTGGGCCTGGAGAACAGAGAAAAGTGTGCACAAGCTCTGAGATATAGAGGGTGAACTCAGGGGGCTGAGGGAAGCCCATACAAGTCTCCACGATACAGAGGCTACAAGAAAAGATCCACACAAGCCCCTACCTATGAAGCTTTGGTCAGCAGTGCAGGGTAGGGCAGGGGAACAGAAGCACCAGCAATGATCCCAGGGACAAGTAGGCGTCTGGCAGCAGTGAAGATATGCTGGCAGGGAAAGTTTGAAGCAGCTGTAGAAATAGATGTGTCTAAACTGCCAAAGCCAGAAGGACTGCCCAAAGGCATAAAGAACCCATAGACACCCCAAAACCTACTACTGGATACTGCACTGCCCTCCAGAGACACGAGGTCTAGCTCCATCAACTAAAACACAGGTACAAGCCCCCCCAACCAGGAAAACATCACAGGGCACTAACCCAACCCTATCCACGGGGGCAGATTCAACAAACAAGTAAACCTTGAGAACCTTTTTTCCCCCTTTTATCTTATAAATCACACTGTTTATTTCTCCGACATATTTCCACCTTCATGTTAGCCTTTTGTGGTGCTGTGGAGTACCCCCACCCTTTTTTTTAATAATCATTTTATTTTATTTTTTTTCTTTTTCACCCTCTTTTTCTTTTTTTGATGATTTTTTTTTTCTTCTGCCTTTGATATATTCAGTTGCTTTTCCTATAGTTCTTTACTGGGTTGTCTGATAGTTCTTTACATAATGATCTAAAACCTATGAGATTCAGCGAAAGGTGTTCTAAGAGGGAAAGTTATAGAGATACAACCATACCTCGAGTCAATTCAGTTCATTTGCAGACTCTTTGCGATTCCATGGACTGCAGCATGCCAGGCTTCCTGTCCATACCAACACTCGGAGCTTACTGAAACTCATGTCCATAGATTCAGTGATGTCCCCTTCTCCTCCTGTCTTCTATCTTTCCCAGCATCAGGGTCTTTTCCAATGAGTCAGTTCTTCACATCAGGTGGCCAAAGTATTGGAGTTTCAGCTTCAGCATCAGTCCTTCCAATGAATATTCAGGACTCATTTCCTTTAGGATGAACTAGTTGAATATCCTTGCAGTCCAAAGGACTCTCGAGTCTTCTCCAACACTACAGTTCAAAAGCATCAATTCTTCATCACTCAGCTTTCTTTATAGTCCAGCTCTCACATCCATATATGACTACTGGAAAAACTAGCTTTGAAGAGAACAAGATGGTGGAGGAGTAGGTTTACCTTGATTACATCTTTCTACACAGATACATCAGGAATACACCTTCAGTCACAGAAGTGCACGCAGAACACCACATGAGAATGGACAGGAGGACCTGACCAGTCAAAAAGAATATATAGAACTCTGCAAAACTCGGAAGGATGAAGGAACTAGGGGAAAAAACTGGAGTGTTAGTAGGACAGGACCTACCCTTGGCAGATGGGGAAACTGAAGCAAAGGTCCAATCCCCACAGCAGGGTAATTGTCTGAGTCAGAAGAGAAACATTTAAGGATGAGAGTGAAATAGCTTATCTGTGGCAGCCTAAATGAAATGAGAATCAAACAGTCCTTGCTGTAGTCATACATACACCGGTCAGGAACGCAGGTCTCCTGGAAGAGTGGCTGGGAGCTGGAGTTTAGGGATTCTGGAGCAATCCCAGTGGGAGGGCTGCTTTTCACTGCAGAGACTAGAATCCAGGGGATATGAGGGAGGAGATCGTGGTGGGAAATGTCAGTTGAGGAAAGTCAGGAAGCCATGGAAGCAAGGCATTACTGCTGAGTCACACATAGAGGGTGGAGCCATCACCATAGCCTCTCTCCCTCCACAGGCCAGATTGGCAGTTGAACAGTAGAGAAGCTGGCCCAGCACACACCTGATGCACTGAACTTCAGAGAGGACACCACCCAGTGTGCCCCTTTGAGTACCTGATGTGCCAATCTACAGAGTAGGACTCCAGTTGGGGGGGGCCCTCTATGTGCCTGAATGGGTGAAGCTATGGAGAAAGACTGGCCAAAGAGGCCTTCTGATCACCAGCTACAAGAGGCTTGAAAAATGACTCTGATAAGGCCATAAGTCCTGCCATGGAGGCAGTTTGTGTCCCTGAACACTTGGCGCCACCAGGGTCCCTGCAAGTCAAGCAGCTGCACCACTTTCAAGCATAACTCTCACTGGAGCAGAGCTGCCCCAGGCAAAAAAAAAAAAAAAAAGTCTTGTGTTTATGCATGCAGGGTCACTTCGTCCTCTCTGACTCTTTGCGACCCTGTGGACTGTGGCCTGCCAGGCCTCTGTCAGAGAGGGCATTCTTTAGGCAAGAATACTGCAGCGTGTTGGTAAATACTGGTTGCCATACCCTTCTAGAGTACTATATTACCTCCTACCCTAGCCGCCAACCCCTCTAAGTACCTGGTACTGCCAGAACCACTGTGACCCAAGCAGATGCACCACTTCCACATCTGGCCCTCACGGGGCCAAACCCAAGCCCTCCAGGGCAGCTTCAGGAGCTAAACCCCAGTGAATGACCCATATGTAGAGGTGGAAATAAAACCACAATTGAAACCCAGGGGTACCGTGGCTAAGGAAGAAGACCCAAAACCTTCCCACCAGCTGTACCAGCTGCAGATTAAATCCACATGATAACCTAAGATGACTCTGTGTCTATGGAATATATAAAAGGACATTGAGAGCTCCCACAAAAGAAAACACACTAGCTCTGATAGCGTGGACATTGGAGGCAAGAACACACAAGAGTAGGACCAGATTAGAATCTGAGCAGCTCCCACAGCAGATCCAGAGATCAGTATAGTGTTGGAGGGCATCCTAGGGAGGTGAGGTGGACTGTGATTCCCACCGTGGGAAAGGACTCTGAGAGCAGTGACTCAAGAAAAGCATTATTATTCTAATTTTTTAAATTTGTTCGTATTTTTTTTTCTGTTTTCTTCCCTTTTTCCCCCCTCTATTGTAGTTGTCAATTTTATTGGCACTAAGAAATCCAACTAAGCATTAGAGGTTTTTTTTTTTTTTTTTTTCCTTTTCCTCAGTCACATTTTTTGTTGTTGTCATAAACCTCTGCCTCTATGTTGGGCTTTTGCCGTTCTCTGGAGTTCTCCTCTTTTTCTTTTTAAAAATTATTTTCTCTTTTTTTAATTTTAAATTTTTAAGCCTATTATTACTTTTTTCTACATTTATTTCTTTGTTTGCTTTTACTTTGCCTGGAAGATCCTATGGACAGTGGAACCTGGAAGACTTTAGTCCATGGGGTCGCAAAGAGTCAGACACGACTGAGCAATTTGACTTTCTCTTGCTTTTCCTACTGTTCTTTTCCCCTTGCAGTTAATCTTTAATGTATATAAATTTTCTTTATCTACCTCTATTTAACTTTGCATGTCTTTTCTTTCTCTCTTTTCCTCTCAAAATATTTGTTAGTTTTGTTTTCATTGCTTTATTATCCAACTGGCACTTTGATTTAGTTTTGTTTCCCAGTTTGTGCTTTAAATAGTTTTGTTCTGGTAAATAATTTTTGGTTTCCTTTGTTCACTCGGTCAAACTATTGTATTTAATTTTTGTTGGACTGTTTTGATTTTGCTTATGGGTGTATATGTATATATGTACATTCAGTCACACTTTCTATTGTTCTTATAAACCTCTGCCTCTATATTGGGCTTTTGCAGTTCTGAAGAATTTTCCTTTTTTTTTTTTTTTGCCTTTTTTCTTTCTTCTTTCTTTTTTTCTCTTTTATTTATAATTTTAATTTTTACTTTTTAAAATCCTATTATATTTTTTTCTACATTTATTCCTTCATTTGCTTTTCCTACTGTTCTTTTCCCCTTGCAGTTACTCTTTAATGTATATAAATCTTCATCTACCTCTATTTAACTTTGTATATCTATTCTATCTTTCTTTTCTTTCTTTCCTTTCCTCAACATATTTGGTAGTTTTGTTTCATTGCTTTATTTCCCCACTTGGCACCTGGCTTTAGTATTGTTTTCCAGTTTGTGCTTAAGTTAGTTTTGTTCTTAACTGGTAAATATAATTTTTGATTTCCTTTCTTCCCCAGATCAATTTACTGTGATTTATTTTTGTTGGACTATTTTCACTTTGCTCATAGGTGTATATTTATATGCATATATTCCATTGTTTTAAGTATTATTTGCCCGATTTTGTAACTGCCATTTGTCTGGGATTCATTTTTGGTTTCTCATTTTTGAATATTTGTTTTACTCTCCCTTAATGTCATAACAAACCACTTGAATTTTTGTTCCTGACCAGAGATCAAACCCTGAGCTTTTGGAATGGGAGCACTGACTCCAAAACCCTACACCACCAGAGAACTAACCCTTGGAGGGTATCAAATAGTGATAACTCACATAAAGGAAACCACTTGAATACAAGACCCAGCATCACCCAAACACCAGTAACACCCTGTGAAAGACACCTCATCTAAACAACAAACAGAACAAAAACACAAACCAAATCATCAGCAGACAAAAGTACCACCTCACTCAGCCTTGCCCATCAGAATAAAAACAAACAAATATACAGTACAAATCTCACCCTATAAGAAGCTTAAAGAAACCACTGGATCAACCTTAGGGAGGCATAAACCAAAAGGAAGAAAGAATTCTACCTTTTTCAAGGAAATATTTCAACTTTACTGAAGCCTGGGAAAAGCAGACCTGAAACACAATAACTTAAAAAAAGAAAGAATGAATGAAAGAAAGAAAGAGCAGAGAAATAGTGCACAAATGACGGAACAAATTAGAAACAAAGAGGTCCAAATAAATGAAGAGGAAATAGGAAAATTAGGTGAAAAATAATTCAGAATAATGATAGTAAAGATGATCAAAAACCTTGAAAGCAAAATTAAGAAAAGGCAAGAATCAGTTAACAAAGACATAAAAAATTAAAGAATAAGCATACAGAGACAAACAACACAATTACTGAAATCAAAAATACTCAAGAAGAATCAATAACAGAATATCTGAAGCAGAAGAATGCATCAGTGAGCTGGAAGATAAAAAGGTGGAAATAAATTCTGATGAGCAGAACAAAATAAAAAGAATGAAAAGAGCTGAGGAAAATCTCAGAGAGCTCTGGGACCATATCAAATGCACCAACATTCAAACTACAAGAGTCCCAGAAGAAGAAGAGAAAAAGAAAGGGTATAAGAAAAATTTTGAAGAGATTATAGTTGAAAATTTCCCCAACATGGAAATGGAAATAGCCAATCAAGATCAAGAGACACAAAAGTTCCATACAGGATAAACCTAAGGAGAAAAACACCAACACACACACTAATCAAACTAACAAAGACTAAACACAAGGAAATAATATTAAAAGTAGCAAGGGAGAAGCAACAAGTAACATACAAAAGAAACCTCATATGCTGAACACCTTATCTTTCAGCAGAAACTCTGTAGGCAAGAAGGGAATGGCAAAACATATTTAAAGTGCTGAAAGGGAAGAATGTACAACCAAGATTTCTGTATCTGGCAAGGATCTCATTCAAAATTGAGAGAGAAATCAACAGCTTTTCAGACAAGCAAAATTTAAGAGAATTTAGTACCACCAAACCAGTTTTACAACAAATGTTAAGCAGATTTATATACTCAAAAATACAACAGAAGAAAATAATCTACAAAATCAACTCCAAACAATTAGAAAATGTCAATAAGAACATATACATCACTAATTACTTTTAATGAAAATAGATTAAATGCTCCAACCAAAAGATACAGACTGGCTGAATGGATATAAAAATAAGATCCATATATATGCTGTTTATATGAAACCAACTTCAGACCTCAAGATACATACGGACTGAAAGTGAGAGGATGGAAAAATATATTCCAGGCAAATGGGAAGCAAAATAAAGCTGGAGTAGCAATCCTCATATCAGACAAAATAAACCTTAAAATAAAGAATATTACAAGAGATAAAAGAGGGCACTACATAATGATCAAGGGATAAATCCAAGAGGGAGGCTTACAGTTGTAATTATTTAAATCATTCAACATCACAGTAATCCAAGTCTATGCCTCAACAAGTAATGCTGAAGAAGCTGAATTTGAACGGTTCTATGAAGACTTACAAGAACTTTTAGAACAAAGACCCCAAAAGATGTCCTTTTTATTATAGGTGACTGGAATGCAAAAGTAGGAAGTCAAGAAATACCTGGGGTAACAGGCACATTTGGCCTTGGAATAAGAAATGAAACAGGGCAAAGTCTAATAGAGTTTTGCCAAGAGAACACACTGGTCATAGCAAACACCCTCTTCCAACAACACAACGGAAGACTCTACATATGTACATCACCAGATGGTCAACACCGAAATCAGATTGATTATATTCTTTGCAGCCAAAGATGGAGAAGTTCTATACGGTCAACAAAAACAAGACCAGAAGCTAACTGTGGCTCAGGTCATGAACTCCTTATTGCCAAATTCAGACGGAAATTGAAGAAAGTGGGGAAAACCACTAGACCATTCAGGTATAACCTAAATCAAATCCCCTATGACTATAAAGTAGAAGTGAGAAATAGATTTACGGGACTAGATCTGATAGATAGAGTGCCTGATGAACTATGGATGGAGGTCCATGACATTGTACAAGAGACAGGGATCAAAACTATCCCCATGGAAAAGAAATGCAAAAAAGCAAAATGGCTGTCTGAGGAGGCCTTACAAATAGCTGTGACAAGAAAAGAAGCAAAAAACAAAGGAGAAAAGGAAAGATAAAAGCATCTGAATGCACAGTTTCAAAGAATAGGAAGGAGAGATAAGAAAGCCTTCCTCAGCGATCAGTGCAAAGGAATATAGGAAAACAGAAAAGTGGGAAAAATTAGAGATTTCTTAAAGAAAATTAGAGATACCAAGGGAACATTTCATGCAAAGATGGGCTCAATAAAGGACAGAAATTGTATGGACTTAACAGAAGCAAAACATATTAAGAAGAGGTGACAAGAATATACAGAAGAAGTGTACAAAAAGATCTTCATGACCAAGATATCACGATGGTGTGATCACTCACCTCAAGCCAGACATCCTGGAATGTGAAGTCAAGTGGGCCTTAGAAAGCATCACTATGAACAAAGCCAGTGGAGGTGACGGAATTCCAGTTGAGCTATTTCAGATCATGAAAGATGATGGTCTAAAAGTGCTACAATCAGTATGCCAGCAAATTTGGAAAACTCAGCAGTGGCCAGGGGACTGGAAAGGGTCAGTTTTCATTCCAATCTCAAAGAAAGGCAATGCCAAAGAATGCTCAAACTACCACACAATTACACTCATCTCACACGCTAATAAGTAATGCTCAAAATTCTCAAAGCCAGGCTTCAGCAATATGTGAACCATGAACTTCCAGATGTTCAAGCTGGTTTTAGAAAAAGCAGAGGAACCAGAGATCAAATTTCCAACATCCGCTGGATCATCAAAAAAGGAAGAGAGTTCCAGAAAAACATCTATTTCTGCTTTATTGACTATGTCAAAGCCTTTGACTGTGTGGATCACAATCAACTGTGGAAAATTCTGAAGGAGATGGGAATACCAGACCACCTGACCTGCTTCTTGAGAAATCTATATGCAGATCAGGAAGCAACAGTTAAAACTGTGCATGGAACAATAGACTATTTCCAAATAGGAAAAGGAGTACATCAAGGCTATATATTGTCACCCTGCTTATTTAACTTAAATACAGAGTACATCATGAGAAACACTGGACTGGAAGAAACACAAGCAGGAATCAAGATTGCCAGGAGAAATATCAATAGCCTCAATATGCAGATGACACCACCCTTATGGCAGAAAGTGAACAGTAACAAAAAAGCCTCTTGAAGAAAGTGAAAGAAGAGAGTGAAAAAGTTGTCTTAAATCTCAACATTCAGAAAATGAAGATTATGGCATCTGGTCCCATCAGTTCATAGGAAATAGATGGAAAAAGAGTAGAAACAGTGTCAGACTTTATTTTCAGGGGGTCCAAAATCACTGTAGATGGTGATTGCAGCCATGAAAATAAAAGACACTTACTCCTTGAAGGAAAGTTATGACCAACCTAGATAGCATATTCAAAAGCAGAGACATTACTTTGTCAACAAGGGTTGGTTTAGTCTAGGCTATGATTTTTCCACTGGTCATGTATAGATGTGAATTGGACTGTGAAGAAAGCTGAGTGCTGAAGAATTGATGCTTTTGAACTGTGGTGTTGGAGAAGACTCAAGAGTCACTTGGCTTGCAAGGAGATCCAACCAGTCCACTCTAAAGGAGATCAGTCCTGGGTGTTCTTTGGAAGGAATAATGCTAAAGCTGAAGCTCCAATACTTTGGCCACCTAAGGCAAAGAGTTGACTCATTGGAAAAGACTCTGATGCTGGGAGGGATTGAGGGCAGGAGGAGATGGGATGACAGAGGAGAAGATGGCTGGATGGCATCACTGACTCTATGGACATGAGTTTGAGTGAACTCTGGGAGTTGATGATGGACAGGAAGGCCTGCCATGCACAATTCATGGGGTCACAAATAGTCTGACACGACTGAGCGACTGAACTGAACTGATGCACATGACATAGGTGTACTTAAATACATAAGACAAATGCTAACAGACATAAAAGGAAAAGGTGACAGTAACACAATAATATTAGGAGACTTTTACATCCCACTCACACCAATGGCCAGATCATCAAAACAGAAAATTAATAAGAAAACAGAAGTCCTAAATGATACGTTAGATGAGATGGATCTCATTGATATGTTCAGGACATTCCATCCAAATACAGAAATATACACCTTCTTCTCAAGTGCACATGGAACGTCCACCAGAGTAGACCACATCTTTGGTCACAAATCAAACCTCAGTAAATTTAAGAAAATTAAAATAGTATTAAGCATCTTCTCCAACCACAGTACTATGAGTCTAGATATCAATTACAAGGAAAAAAAAAAAAAAAAACTAGAAGAAATACAAACTCATGGAGGTTAAACAACACGTTTTTCAATAACCTGCAGGCTACTGTAAAATCGAAAGACAAATCAAAAAATGTCTAGAAACAACTGACAATAAAACACGACAACTCAAAATGTATGGGATGCAGCAAAAGCAGTTCTAAAGGGAAATTTATAACAATACAATCCTACCTCAAGAAACAAGAAAAACTTCCAATAGGCAACCTAACTTTACACCTAAAGCAACTGAAAAAAGAAGAAGAAAAACCTCCCAAAATTAGTGGAAGGAAAAAAAATCACAAAGATCTGAGCAGAAATAAGTGAAAAAAAAAAAAAGAAGAAGAAGAAGAAAGGAAGAAACAATAGTAAAGATTAATACAAGCAAAATTGGTTCTTTGAGAATATATTAAAAAAAAAAAGATTGACAAACATTTAGCCAGACTCATCAAGAGAAAACGAGAGAAGAATCAAATCAACACAATTAGAAATAAAAAAGGAGAGGTAACAACTGACTGCAGAAATACAAAAGATTATAAGAGACTATTATTAATAACTATATGGCAACAAAATGGATAATTTGAAAGAAATGGACAGATTCTTAGAAAGTTCAATCTTCCAAGACTGAACCAGGAAGAAATAGAAATCAAGAACAACCCAATTACGAGCACTGAAATTGAAGATGTGACCAAAACTCTCCCCAAAAACAAAAGCCCAGGACCAGATGGCTTCACAGGAGAATTCTAACAAACATTAAGAGAAGAGAGAATGCCTATCCTTCTAAAACTCTTTCAAAAAATCTCAGAGGGAGGAACACTTCTAAAGCCATTCTACAAGGCCACCATCACCCTGATAACAAAATCAGACAAAAACAACACAATAAAGAAAACTACAGCCCAATATCACTGATGAACATCGATGCAAAAATCCTCAACAAAATTTTAGCAAAAATAATTTAGCAACACATCAAAAAGCTCACACACCATGATCAAATTTAGTTTATTCCAGGGATGCAAGGATTCTTCAATATACAGAAATCAATTAATGTGATATACCATATTAACAAATTGAAAGATAAAAACCATATGATCATCTCAATAGATGCATAAAAAGCCTTTTGACAAAATTCAGCACCCATTTAGATTAAAACTCTTCAAAAAAATGGGCATAGAAGGAACCTTCCTCAAAACAGTAAAAGCCATGTATGATAGGCCTACAGAAAACGTTATTCTCAATGGCGGAAAACCTGAGTGCATTCCCTCTAAGATCAGGAACAAGAAAAGGGTGTCCACTTTCACCACTACTAGCCAACATAGTTCTGCAAGTCCTAGCTACAGCAATCAGAGAAGAAGAAGAAGGAGAAGGAAGGAGGAGGAGGAGGAGGGGGGGGAGGAGGAGAAGGAGAAGAAGAAGAAAAGGAATCTAGATCAGAAAAGAAGAAGTTAAGCTCTCACTGTTTGCAGTGAGACTGCATGATACTGTATGCAGAAATCCCTAAAGAGTGTATCAGAAAAATTATTAGAGCTAATTAGTGAATTTAGCAAAGTTGCAAGATACAAAATCAATACTCAGAAACAACTTGAATGTCTATATACTAACAATGAAAAATCAGAAAGATAAATTAAGGAATCAATCCCACTTACCATCACAACAAAAAGAATTAAGTATCTAGGAATAATCTTACCTAAGGAGACAAAAGAACTGTACACAGAAAAGTATAAGACACTGATGAAAGAAATCAAAGATAACAAAGAAATCAAAGATAACAAAAAATCAAAGAAATAAACAAATGGAGAGGTATTCCTTGTTCCTGGGTAGGAAGAATCAATATTGTGAAAATGACTATAATACCAAATGCAACCTACAGATTCAATGTGATCCCTATCAAATTAACAATGGCATGTTTCACAGAACTAGAACACAAAATTTCACAGTTCATATGGAAAACAAAAAGAATGAAAATAGGCAAAGTTATCTTGAAGAAGAAGAATAGGGCTGGAAGAATCAACCTTCCTGACTTCAGGTTATGCTACAAACCTGCAGTCATCAAGATGATATGGTATTGGCACACACACACACACACACACACACAAACAACAAAAACAAACAAACAACAACAAAAACAGAAATATAAACCAATGGAATCAGATAGAAAACCTAGAATAAACCCATGTACCTATGAGTAACCTTATTTTTCACAAGGGAGGCAAGAAGATACAGTGGGGCACAGACAGCCTCTTCAATAAATGGTTCTGGTAAAACTGGACAGCTACATGTAAAGAATGAAATTAAAACTTCCTAACACCATACACAAAGATAAACTCAAAATGGATTAAAGAGCTAAATGTAAGACCAGAAACTATAAAATGCTTAGAGGAAAACATAGGCAGAACACTCAATGACATAAATCAAAGCAAGATCCCCTATGACCCACCTCCTAGACTAACAGAAATAAAAATAAAAGTAAACAAATAGGACCTGATTACACTTAAAAGCTTTTACACATAAAAGAAAACTATAAGCAATGTGAAGACAACCCTTAAAATGAGAGAAAATAATAGTGAATGAAACAACTGACAAAGGATAAATTTCCAATCTACACAAGCACTCATACAACTGAATACCAGAAAAACAAAACAAATAACCCAATCAAAAAGTGGGGAAAAGATCTAAACAGACATGTCTCCAAAGAAGATATACAGATGGCTAACAAACACATGAAAAGATGCTCAACATAACTCATTATTCAGTTCAGTTCAGTCGCTCAGTCGTTTCCGTTTGTATCTCCATGACCGCAACACATCATGCCTCACTGTCCATCAGCAACTCCCGGAGTTCACCCAAATTCATGTCCGTTGAATCGGTGAGGCCATCCAGCCATCTAATACTCTGTCGTCCCCTTCTCCTCCTGCCCTCAACCTTTCCCAGCATCAGAGTCTTTTCAAATGAGTCAACTCTTCTCATCAGGTGACCAAAGTATCGGAGTTTCAGCTTCAGCATCAGTCCTTCCAATGAATATTCAGGATTGATTTCCTTTAGGATGAACTGGTTGGATCTTTGCAGTCCAAGGGAATCTGAAGAGTCTTCTCCAACACCACAGTTCAAAAGCATCAATTCTTCAGTGCTCAGCTTTCTTCACAGTTCAACTCTCACATCCATACTTGACCACCAGAAAAACCATTGCCGGACTAGATGGACCTCTGTTGGCAAAGTAATGTCCCTGCTTTTGAATATGCTGTCTAGGTTGGTCATAACTTTCCTTCCAAGGAGTAAGTGTCTTTTAATTTCATGGTTGCAATCACCATGTGCAGTGATTTTTTCCCAGAGAAATAAAATCAGCCACTGTTTCCACTGTTTCCCCATCTATTCCTCATGAAGTGATGGGACCAGATGCCATGATCTTAGTTTTCTGAATGTTGAACTTTAAGCCAACTTTTTCACTCTCCTCTTTCATCTTTGTCAAGAGGCTCTTTAGTTCTTCTTCACTTTCTGCCATAAGGATGGTGTCATCTGCATATCTAAGGTTGCTGATATTTCTCCTGGCAATCTTGATTCCAGCTTGTGCTTCTTCCAGGCCAGCGTTTCTCATGATATACTCTGCATGTAAGTTAAATAAGTAGGGTGACAATATACATCCTTGACATACTCCTTTTCCTATTTGGAGCCAGTCTGTTGTTTCATGTCCAGTTCTAACTGTTGCTTCCCAACCTGCATACAGGTTTCTCAAGAGGAAAGTCAGGTGGTCTGGTATTGCCACCACTTTCAGATTTTTCCATGTTTTATTGTGATCCACACAGTCAAAAGCTTTGGCATAGTAAATAAAGCAGAAATAGATATTTTTCTGTAAATTTCTTGTTGATAGAATGTGGTCCACTGGAGAAGGAAATGGCAATCCACTTCAGTATTCTAGCCTTGAGAACCCCACGAACAGTGTGAAAAGGCAAAAAGATAGGACACTGAAAGATGAACTCCCAGGTCAGTAGGTGCCCAATATGCTATTGGAGATCAGTGGAGAAATAACTCTAGAAAGAATGAAGGGATGGAGCCAAAGCAAAAACAACAGCCAGTTAGGGATGGGACTGGTGATAGAAGCAAGGTTCAATGTTGTAAGAACAATATTGGATAGGAACTTAGAATGTTAAGTCCATGAATCAAGGCAAATTGGAAGTAATCAAACAAGAGATTACAAGGGTGAATATCGACATTCAGGAATCAGCAAACTAAGATAAACAGGAATGGATGAATTTAATTCAGATGACCATTATATCTACTACTGTGGCAGGAATCCCTTTGAAGAAATGGAGTATCCATCGTAGTCAACAAAAGAGTCCAAAATGCAGTGCTTGGATACAATCTCAAAAATGACAGAATGATCTCTGTTCATGCAAAGCAAGCCATTCAATATCATGGTAATCCAAGTCTATGCCCAACCAGTAGTGCTGAAGAAGCTGAGGATGAACACTTCCATGAAGACCTGCAAGATCTTCTAGGACTAACACCCCCAAAAAAGATGTCCTTTTCATTATAGGTGACTGGAATGCAAAAGTAGGAAGTCAAGAAACACCTAGGGTAACAGGCATATTTGGCCTTGGAATAAGGAATGAAGCAGGGCAAAGGCTAATAGAGTTCTGCCAAGAGAATGCACTGGTCATAGCAAACACCCATTTCCAACAATACAAGAGAAGACTCTACACATGGACATCACCAGATGGTTGACATTGAAATCAAATTGATTATATTCTTTGCAGCCAAAGATGGAGAAGCTCTATACAGTCAGCAGAAACAAGACCAGGAGCTGACTATGGCTCAGGTCATGAACACCTTATTGCCAAATTCATATAGAAATTGAAGAAAATGGGGAAAACCACCAGACCATTTAGATATAACCTAAATCAACTCCCTGATCCCCTGGAGAAGGAAATGGCAAACCACTCCAGTATTCTTGCTTGGAGAATCTCATGGACTGAGGAGCCTGGTGGGCTGCAGTCCATGGGGTCACAAAGAGTTGGACACGACTGAGTGACTTTACATTACATTACATTACATATGACTATACAGTGGAAGTGAGAAATAGGTTTAAGGGACTAGATTTGATAGAGTGCCTGATGAACTACTGATGGAGGTTCGTGACACTGTACAGGAAACAGGAATCAAGACCATCCCCATGGGAAAGAAATGCAAAAAAGCAAAATGGCCTTACAAATAGCTGTGAAAGAAGGGAAGTGAAAACAAAGGAGAAAAGGAAAGACATACCCATTTGAATGCAGAGTTCCAAAGAAGAGCAAGAAGAGATAAGAAAGCCTTCCTTAGCAATCAATGCAAAGAAGTAGAGGAAAACAATAGAATGGGAAAGACTAGAGATCTCTTCAAGAAAATCAGAGATACCAATGGAACATTTCATGCAAAGATGGGCTCAGTAAAGGACCAAATGGTACAGACCTAGCAGAAGCAGAAGATATTAAGAAGCAGTGGCAAGTATACACAGAAGAACTCTACAAAAAAGATATTCATGACCCAGATAATCATAATGATGTGATAATTCACGTAGAGCCAGACATCCTGGAGTATGACATCAATGGGCCTTAGAAAACATCACTATGAACAAAGCTAGTGGAGGTGATAGAATTCCAGTGGAGCTATTTCAAATCCTGATGATGCTGTGAAAGTGCTGCACTCAATATACCAGCACATTTGGAAAACTCGGCAGTGGCCACAGGACTGGAAAAGATCAGTTTTCATTCCAATCACAAAGAAAAGCAGTGCCAAAGAAGGCTCAAACTACCACACAACTGCACCCATCTCACACGCTAGTAAAATAATTCTCAAAATTCCCCAACTCAGGCTTCAGCAATATGTGAACTGTGAACTTCCAGATGTTCAAGCTGGTTTTTGAAAAGGCAGAGGAAGCAGAAATCAAATTGCCAACATCTGATGGATCATCGTAAAAGCAAGAGAATTTGCTCATTATTAGATTAATGCAAATCAAAACTACAATGAGATATCACCTCACACCAGTCAGAATGGCCACTATCAAAAAATTTACAAACAGTAAATGCTTTAGAGGGTGTAGAGCAAAGGGAATGCTCTTGCACTGTTGATGGGAATGTAAATTTATATAGCCATTTTGAAAAATTGTATGGGGATTCCTTAAAAAAAAAACTAGGACTATAACAAGCATATGATCCAGCAATCCCACTTGTAGGCATATACCCCGAGGAAACCAAAATTGGAAGAGACACATGTATTACATTTTCATTGCAACACTAAAATAGTTAGAACATGGACACAACCTAGATGCCCATTGGCAGATGAATGGTAAAGAAGTTGTGGTATATATACACAAAGGAATATTATTCAGCCATAAGAAGGAACATATTTGAGTCACTTCTAATGAGATGGATGAACCTAGAAACTATTATACAGAGTGAAGTGATTCAGAAAGAGAAAGAGACAAAATTGACAAACCACTAGCCAGATTCATCAAGAAAAAAAGGGAGAAAAATCAAATCAACAAAATTAGAAGTGAAAAGGAGGTTACAAAAGACAACACAGAAATCCAAAGAATCATGAGACTATTATGAGCAACTATATGTTAATAAAATGAACAACCCAGAGGAAAGGGACAGATTCTTAGAAAAGCTCAACCTCCCAAGCCTGAACCAGGAGAAATAGAAATTTTGAACAAGCCAATTACAATCACTGAAATCAAAACAGTGATCAAAAGTCTCCCAAAAAACAAGAGCCCAGAGCCAGAAGGCTTCACAGGGAAATTCTATCAAACATTTAGAGAAGAGATAATGCCTATTTTTCTGAAACTATTCCAAAAAATTGCAGCCTGGGGAACATTTACAGACTTCTTCTACAAGGCCACAAGTACTCTGATAACAAAACTAGGCAAAGATAACACACACAAAATGAAAATTACAGGCAAATATAACTAATGAACATAGATGCAAAAATCCTCAACAAAATTTTAGCAAACAGAATTCAACAGCACATTAAAAACCTCATACACCGTGATCAAGTTGGGTTTATTTCATGGATGCAATGATTCTTTGATATATACAAGACAATCAATGTGATACACCATATTAACAAATTGAAAGATAAAAGACATATGATAATCTCAATAGATGCAGAAAAAGCCTTCAACAAAATTCAGCACTCATTTATGGTAAAATGCTTCAAAAAAAGGAATATTGAAGGAACCTACCTCAACCTAGTAAAAGCCGTATATGAAAAACCCACAACAAACATTATTCTCAATGGTGAAACTAAAAGCATTCCCTCTAAGGTCAGGAACCAGACAAGGATGCCCACTCTCACCACAATTATTAAACATATTTTTGGAAGTCTTATCTACACAAATTAGAGAATAAGAGTAAATAAAAGGAATTTATTTTGGAAAAGAAGTAAATTTCTCATTTTTTTGCAGATGCTATGATACTATACATAGAAAGCCCAAATGATACTATGAGAAAATTACTGGAGCTAATTAGTGAATTCAACAAGCAACAGGATACATGGTCAGTACACAGAAATCACTTGGATTTCTGTATACTAACAATGAAAAGTCAGAAAGAAAGATAGAGGAATCAATCCCACTAACCACTGCAACAAAAAAAGTAAAATATCGAGGAATAAACATACTTAAAGAGACAGTTCAGTTCAACCACTCAGGCATGTCTGACTCTTTGTGACCAATGGACTGCAACATGCCAGTCTTCCCTGTCCATCAGCAACTCCCAGAGTTGCTCAAACTCATGTCAATTGAGTCAGTGATACATTTCAACCATCTCATTCTCTGTCATCCCCTTCTCCTCCTGCCTTGAATCCTTACCAGCATCAGGGTGTTTTCCAAGGAGTCAGTTCTTCCCATCATGTGGCCAAAGTATTGGAGGCTCATCTTCAGCATCAGTCCTTCCAATGAATGTTCAGGACTGATATATTTTAGGATTGACTAGGTTGATCTACTTGCAGTCCAAGTGACTCTCAAGAGTCTTCGCCAACACCACAGTTCAAAAGCATCAATTCCTCGCCACTCAGCTTTCTTTATATTTCAACTTTCACATCCATACATGACTCCAGGATAACCATACCTTTGACAAAATAATGTCTCTACTTTTTAATATGCCGTCAAGGTTGGTCATAGTTTTTCACCCAAGGGGCAAGCATCTTTTAATTTCATGGCTACACTCACCATCAGCAGTGATATGGGAGCCTCATGTACAGCCGAGACGGATTCATGTCAATGTATGACAATATCAATACAGTATTGTAAAGCAAAATAAAGTAAAATAAAAATTTTTAAAAAAAAGAAAAAAAAAAGAAATAAATATGTCTCTTTCATTTATTTCCCCTTCTATTTGCCATGAAGTAATGGGACCAGATGCCATCATCTTAGCTTTTTGAATGGAGCTTTAAGGCAACTTTTTCACTCTCCTCCTTCACTTTCTTCAAGAGGCTCTTTAGTTCTTCATTTTCTGCCATAAGGGCAGTGTCATCTGCATAGCCGAGGTTATTGATATTTTTCCCAGCAAACTTGATTCCAGCTTCTGCTTCATCCAGTCTGGCATTTACATGATGTACTCTACAATAAGCAGGGTGACAATATACAGTCTTGATGTATTTGTTTCCCAATTTGCAACCAGTGTGTTGTTCCATTTCTGGTTCTAACTGTTGCTTTTTGACCTGCATACAGATTTCCCAGAGTTAGGTAAGGTGGTCTGGTATTCCCATTTCTTGATGAATTTTCCACAGATTTTTTTGTGATTCACAGAGTCAAAGGCTATGGCATAAATCAATATAACAGAACAGAAGCAGATTTTTTTTCTGCAACATTTTTGATTTTTCTATAATCCATTGGATTTTGGCAATTTGATCTCTGGTTCCTCTGTGTTTTCAAAATACAGCTTGAATATCTGGAAGTTCATGATTGACATACTGTTGAAGCCTTGCATGGAGAATTTTGAGAATTACTTTGCTAGTGTGTGAGATGATTGCAATTGAGTGGTAGTTTGACATTCTTTGCCATTGTCTTTCTTTGGGATTGGAATGAAAAGTGACTTTTTCCAGTCCTGTGGCCACTGCTGAGTTTTCCAAATTTGCTGGCATACTGAGTCTAGCACTTTAAAAGAATCATCTTTTACTATTTGAGATAGCTCAACTGGAATTCCATCACCTCCACTAGCTTTGTTCATAATGATGCTTCTTAGGATCACTTGACTTCACATTTCACGATGTTGGGCTCTAGGTGAGTGAGCACACCATCATGGTTATCTGGGGCATGAAGACCTTTTTTTTGTACCATTCTTCTGGTATTCTTGCCACCTCTTCTTAATATCTTATGATTCTGTTAAGTCCATACCAGTTCAGTTCAGTTCAGTCACTCAGTCGTGTCCAACTCTTTGGGACCACATCGACTGAAGCACACCAGGCCTCCCTGTCCATCAACTATTCCCAAAGTTCACCCAAACCCATGTCCATTGAGTCAGTGATGCCATCCAATTATCTCATCCTCTGTCGTCCCCTTCTCCTCCTGCCTTCAGTTTTCCCAACATCAGGGTCTTTTCAAATGAGTCAGATCTTCGCATCAGGTGGCCAGAGTATCGGAGTTTCAGCTTCAACATCAGTCCTTCCAATGAACACTCAGGACTGATCTCTTTTAGGATAGACTGGTTGGATCTCTTTGCAGTCCAAGGGACTCTCAAGAGTCTTCTCCAACACCACAGTTCAAAAGCATCAGTTCTTTGGCACTCAGCTTTCTTTACAGTCCAACTCTCACATCCATACATGATCACTGGAAAAACTATAGCCTTGACTAGATGGATACTTGTTGGCAAAGTGATGTCTCTGCTTTATAATATGCTATGTTGGTCATAACTTTCCTTCCAGTGAGTAAGCATCTTTTAATTTCATGGCTGCTGTCACCATCTTCAGTGATTTTGGAACCCAGAAAAATAAAGTCTGCCACACTTTCCACTGATTCCCCATCCATACCTTTTCTGTCCTTTATTGTGCCTATCTTTGCCTGAAATATTTCCTTTGTATCTCTAATTTTCTTGAAGCAATCTCTAGTCTTTCCCATTCTATTGTTTTCCTCTATTTCTTTGATTTGATCACTGAGGTAGGATTTCTTATCTCTCCTATTCTTTGGAACTCTGCATTCAAATGGGTATAACTTTCCTTTTCTCCTTTAACTTTAGCTTCTCTTCTTTTCTCCCTTATTTTTAAGGTGTGCTCAGACTACAGTTATGCCTTTTTGCATTTCTTTTTCTTGCAGATGTTCTTGATCCCTGTCTCCTGTACAATATCACAAACTTCCTGTCCATAGTTCTTCGACACTCTATCAGATCTAATCCCTTGAAACTGTCACTTCCACCGTATAATTTGATTTAGGTTATACCTGAATGGTCTAGTATATGGTTTTCCCTGCTTTCTTCAATTTAAGTCTGAATTTTGCAATAAGGAGTTCCTGATCCATGCCACAGTCAGTCCCTGGTCTTGTTTCTTCTCACTGTATAGAGTTTCTCCATCTTCAGCTGCAAAGAATATAATCAATCTGATTTTGATGTCGACCATCTGGTGATGTCCATGTGCAGAGTCATCTCTTGTGTTGCTGGAAGAGGGTGTTTGCTATGGCCAGTGCATTCTCTTGCCAAAACTCTGTTAACCTTTGCTGCTCTACTTCATTTTGTACACCAAGGCCAACTTTGTCTCTCCAGGTATCTCTTGACTTCCTACTTTTGCATTCCAGTCCTCTATAATGAAAATGACATCTTTTTATGGGTATTACTTCTAGAAGGTCTTGTAAGTCTTTATGGACTTGTTCAACTTCTACTTCTTTGGCATTAGTTGTTGGGGCAAAGACTTGTGACTTGCTTTGGAAACAAACAGGGATCATTCAGTGGTTTTTGAGTTTGCACCCAAGTACTGCATTTAAGATTCTTTCATTGACTATGAGGGCTACTCCATTGCTTCTAAGGATTCACACCCACAGTAGTAGATATAATGGTCCTCTGAATTAAATTCACCTATTCCAGTCCATTTTAATTCACTGTTTCTTAAAATGTCACTGTTCACTCTTGCCATCTCCTGTTTGACCACTTCTAATTGACCTTGATTCATGGGCCTAACATTCCAAGTTCCTATGCAATATTGTTCTTGTAGCATCAGATTTTACTGCCATCACCAGTCACCTCCACAAGAGGGCATTGGTTTTGCTGTGGTTCCGTCTCTTCATTCTTTGTGGAGTGATTTCTTCAGTCTTCTCCAGTAGCATCTACTGACCTGGGGAGTCCATCTTTCAGTGTCCTATCTTTTTGCCTTTTCACAGTATTCATAGGGTTCTCAAGGCAAGAAACTGAAGTGGTTTTCCATTCCCTTCTCCAGTGGACCACTTTTTGTCAGAAATCTCCACCATAGCCCATCCATTTTACATGGCCCTACTGGCCTGGCTCATAGTTTCATTGAGTTATAGAAAGGTATGGGACATAATTAAACTTAAAAAGTTTTGCACAACAAAGGGAACTATAAAGAAGACTAAAAAAAAAATGGTCAGAATGGTAGAAAATGATAGCAAAGGAAACAACTGGCAAAGAATTAATTTCCATAATATGCAAGCAGCTCAGACAACTTAATACCAGAAAAACAAACAATCTAATCAAAATACGCAGAAAAGATTTCAAAGAACATTTATCCAAAGAAGACATACAGATGGTTAACAAGCACATGAAAAAAAAAATGCTCAACATCATTCATTATTAGAGAAACGTACATCAAAACTACAATTAGATACCACCTCACACCAGTCAGAATGGTCATCATCAAAATTTCTACAAACAATAAAAGCTGGAAATGGTATGGAGAAAAGGGAACCATCTTGCATCACTGGTAGAAATGTAAACTGATATCACCACTATGGAAAATGGTATGGAGACTTCTTTAAAAGCTGGAAATAAAACCACTATATGACTCAGTAATCCCACTCCTAAGCATATACCCTGAAGAAATAAAAATTGAAAAAGGAACATGTACCCCAATTTTTATTGCAGCACTATTTACAATAGCTAGAACATGGAAGCAACATAAATGTTCATCAACAGATCAATGCATAAAGAAGCTGTGGTACATATATAGGGGAATACTAATTAGCCATAACAAGAACATTTTTGGGTTAGTTCTAATGTGGTGGACTAACATAGACCTTATCATACAGAATGAAGTAAATCAGAAAGAGAAACATAAATATTGTATTCTGATGCATATATGTGGAATCTAAAAATATGGCAGTGATAAATTTATTTTCAGGGCAACAGTGGAGAAACAGTCATGGAGAACAGATCTGTGGACCTGAGAGGAGGGCCAGAGGGAGAAGGTGAGATTGTGGAGAGAGTAACATGGAAATTTACAATACCATATGTAAAATAGATAGCCAATGGGAACTTGCTGTGTGAGTCAGGGAATGCAAACAGGAGTGCTATGCTAGACTGAAGGGTGCGATGGGGAAGGAGATGAGAGGGAGATTCAGGAGAGAGAAGACATGGGTGTACCTATGGCTGATTCTTGTTGATACTTGCCATAAAACCACAAAATTGTCTAAAGCAATTATCCTTCAATTAAAAAAATTAAAAAAAAGATGTAAGATGTCTTATTCTTACAATTTTAGCATGGTTATAGTTTTTTTAAACAAAAATTTCAGTTCTCTAGTGTTCTTGCCTGGAGAATCCCAGGGATGGGGGAGCCTGGTGGGCTGCTGTCTATGGGGTCGCACAGAGTCAGACACGACTGAAGCGACTTAGCAGCAGCAGCAGCGGTAGTCTAGAAGCGTAAACAAACTGTGAAAACACTTCTTCAACCTTACTGTAGTTACTTTCCAGAAGTTAGCTTTACATGTATACATATTATTAAAAAAAAGATGTAAGATGTCTTATTCTTACAATTTTAGCATGGTTATAGTTTTTTTAAACAAAAATTTCAGTTCTCTAGTGTTCTTGCCTGGAGAATCCCAGGGATGGGGGAGCCTGGTGGGCTGCTGTCTATGGGGTCGCACAGAGTCAGACACGACTGAAGCGACTTAGCAGCAGCAGCAGCGGTAGTCTAGAAGCGTAAACAAACTGTGAAAACACTTCTTCAACCTTACTGTAGTTACTTTCCAGAAGTTAGCTTTACATGTATACATATTTTGCTTCATTCATCATAACTCTTTTAATGAATAACTTTATTTGACAAATGAACATTTCCTGTAAGATGACTGCAGGTTGCAGTATTAACTCACCTGATAGTTTTGAACTGGAGAGAGAGTTATCACATAGGATCCTAAATCAAGTGAAATCATATTTCTAAGTATGCATTCATCACTTTTAGACAAACAGCCTATTAGTACAATTCTGTTTACCAGTGAACAGGATTCTGATCCTACTGTTTCAAATAGACCTCCTGTAGTTAATGATTCTACACAGGCATTAATCACATTCTTTATCAAGTAGCCTAATGATGCTGAGGAAATGGGATCATTATGATGCTAAATTATATTTTTCCTGACAGAGAATTAAAATTCTCCTTTATTTTATTTAGATTCAGTCACTTTTATTTTTTTTAATTTTAATTTTTACTTTATTTTACTTTACCGTATTGGTTTCGCCATACATTGACATGAATCCATCTCGGATGTACATGAGTTCCCAATCCTGAACCGACCACCCCCCCACCCCCCAACTCCCATCCCATATCAACTCTCTGGATCATCCACATGCACCAGTCCCAAGCATCCTGTATCCTGTATCAAACATAGGCTGGCGATTCGTTTCTTACATGATAGTATACATGTTTCAGTGCCATTCTCCCAAATCCTCCCACCCTCTCCCTCATAGTCCAAAAGTCCGTTCTATACATCTGTGTCTCTTTTGCTGTTTCGCATATAGGGTTATCGTTACCATGTTTCTAAATTCCATATATACGTGTTAGTATCCTGTATTGGTGTTTTTCTTTCTGGCTTACTTCACTCTATATAATCGCTTCCAGTTTCATCCACCTCATTAGAACTGATTCAAATGTATTCTTTTTAATGGCTGAGTAATACTCCATTGTGTATATGTACCACAGCTTTCTTATCCACTCATCTGCCATGAAATTAAAAGGTGCTTACTCCTTGGAAGAAAAGTTATGACCAACCTAGATAGTATATTCAAAAGCAGAGACATTACTTTGCCGACTAAGGTCCGTCTAGTCAAGGCTATGGTTTTTCCTGTGGTCATGTATGGATGTGAGAGTTGGACTGTGAAGAAGGCTGAGCACCGAAGAATTGATGCTTTTGAACTGTGGTGTTGGAGAAGACTCTTGAGAGTCCCTTGGACTGCAAGGAGATCCAACCAGTCCATTCTGAAGGAGATCAACCCTGGGATTTCTTTGGAAGGAATGATGCTAAAACTGAAGCTCCAGTACTTTGGGCACCTTATGCGAAGAGTTGACTCATTGGAAAAGACCCTGATGTTGGGAGGGATTGGGGGCAGGAGGAGAAAGGGACGACCGAGGATGAGATGGCTGGATGGCATCACAGACTCAATGGACGTGAGTCTGAGTGAACTCTGGGAGTTGGTGATGGACAGGGAGGCCTGGCGTGCTGCGATTCATGGGGTCGCAAAGAGTCGGACACGACTGCGCGACTGAACTGAACTGAACTGCTGATGGACATCTAGGTTGTTTCCATGTCCTGGTTATTATAGACAGTGCTGTGATGAACATTGGGGTGCACGTGTCTCTTTCAATTCTGGTTTCCTCAGTGTGTATGCCCAGCAGTGGGATTGCTGGGTCATATGGCAGTTCTATTTGCAATTTTTAAAGGAATCTCCACACTGTTTTCCATAGTGCCTGTACTAGTTTGCATTCCCACCAACAGTGTAAGAGGGTTCCCTTCTCTCCACACCCTTTCCAGCATTTATTGCTTGCAGACTTTTGGATTGCAGCCGTTCTGACTGGTGTGAATGGTACCTCATTGTCGTTTATTTTTCTGGAATTGAGCTGCATAAGTTGCTTGTATATTTTTGAGATTAATTGTTTGTCAGTTGCTTCATTTGCTATTATTTTCTCCCATTCAGAAGGCTGTCTTTTCACCTTGCTTATAGTTTCCTTTGTTGTGCAGAAGCTTTTAATTTTAATTAGATCTCATTTGTTTATTTTTGCTTTTATTTCCAGTGTTCCTGGAGGTGGATCATAGAGGATCCTGCTGTGATTCATGTCGGAGAGTGTTTTGCCTATGTTCTCCTCTAGGAATTTTATAGTTTCTGTTCTAACATTTAGGTCTTTAATCCATTTTGAGTTTATTTTTGTGTGTGGTGTTAGAAAGTGATCTAGTTTCATTCTTTTACAAGTGGTTGACCAGTTTCCCCAGCACCACTTGTTAAATAGATTGTCTTTACTCCAGTGTATATTCTTGCCTCCTTTGTCGAAGATAAGCTGTCCATAGGTGNTTTATTTTTGTGTGTGGTGTTAGAAAGTGATCTAGTTTCATTCTTTTACAAGTGGTTGACCAGTTTCCCCAGCACCACTTGTTAAATAGATTGTCTTTACTCCAGTGTATATTCTTGCCTCCTTTGTCGAAGATAAGGTGCCCATAGGTGTGTGGATTTATCTCTGGGCTTTCTATTTTGTTCCATTGATCTATATTTCTGTTTTTGTGCTAGTACCATACTGTTTTGATGACTGGGGCTTTGTAGTAGAGCCTGAAGTCAGGTAGGTTGATTCCTCCAGTTCCAGTCTTCTTTTTCAATATTGTTTTGGCTATTAGAGGTTTTTTGTGTTTCCATACAAATCTTGAAATTATTTGTTCTAGTTCTGTGCAAAGTACCTCTGGGAGCTTGATAGGGATTGCATTGAATCTGTAGATTGCTTTGGGGAGTATACTCATTTTCACTAATTTGATTCTTCTGAGCCATGAACATGGCATATTTCTCCATCTATTAGTGTCCTCTTTGATTTCTTTCATCTGTGTTTTATAGTTTTCTATATATAGGTCTTTAGTTTCTTTAGGTAGATATATTCCTAAGTATTTTATTCTTTTCGTTGCAATGGTGAATGGAATTTTTTCCTTAATTTCTTTTTCTACTTTCTCATTATTAGTGTATAGGAATGCAAGGGATTTCTGTGTGTTGAATTTATATCCTCCAACTTTACTATATTCATTGATTAGCTCTAGTAATTTTCTGGTGGAGTCTTTAGGGTTTTCTATATAGAGGATCATGTCGTCTGCAAACAGTGAGAGTTTTACTTCTTCTTTTCCAATCTGGATTCCTTTTATTTCTTTTTCTGCTCTGATTGCTGTGGCCAAAACTTCCAAAACTATGTTGAATAGTAGCAGTGAAAGTGGGCACCATTGTCTTGTTCCTGACTTTAGGGGAAATGCTTTCAATTATTCACCATTGAGAATAATGTTTGCTGTGGGTTTGTCATATATAGCTTAACAAGAACAAAAAAAATGATATATCAAAAATATTTTTTAATTGTCATTTGGAGAAAAAAATTGGAAAATGTGAGCTGTCCTTTTTATTGCTTTCCCCTTATTTCTTGTCATGTTATCACATGGTTTGTGTTACCAAGTTCACACATATTGTTGGATATGTTGGAGTATTGTATTTTTCTTACACTAAGTATCACTTGTATAACTTAGCTGGATCATATCGTCAAAGCAAAGGAATATTATACTGGTTTTATATATGTGAAAGGGATTCTCAGGTGTCACAGTGATAAAGAATCTGCATGCCAATGCAGGAGATGCAAGAGATGTAAGTTCAATCTCTAGGTCAGGAAGATCCCTTGGAGAAAGAAATAGCAACCCATTTTAGTATTCTTTCCACAGACACTGCAGTCTGATGGGCTACAGTCCATGGGTCACAAAGAGTAGGACACTACTGAGTGACTGAGTGCACACAAACACACACACACATATGAAAATACTTTCACAGCTAAAAAGTCCTATATAAATGGTGTTTAACTCATTGCATTTTAAATTTTTACCTCTCAACTAATTGAAGTCTATTAAAGAAAAGGCACCAAGAGAAATAAATTAACTAAAATAGAGTTCAGAAGAATTGTATTCAGAAGAGATTGAATACTGCAGAAAGACATCTGGGAAAGAGTTCTGGGAGAGAATTACAGTTGGGGATTAGCAATAGATTGTCTTTGCTTTAAAGTGAAGGAATAGAAAAGCTTCGATTTTTAAATCAAATTAATTATGGATGAATTGGATTCTTTTTTTGCTACATCAAATATAGCATCATTTACTAACCCTTGTTAGCCTTATCTCCTTTGATCCTTCAAACCATCCAGATAGTTCTCTCTATCAAACCAGGAACAATCTAACTTATCTCTATCATCTGTGATGTTTATTCAGGCATCCTTCTGCTGGTGACATACTCACATTCATCTGTGTTCTCTCTTCCCCATGTCCTTCCATTCTCCAAAGTTATCTTCTGAAACTGATGAGATACTCAACATGATGGCTAATGTTCTGTGTCAACTTCTAGGCTATAGTGCTCAACTGTTATCAGTTCAGTTCAGTTCATTTCAGTCGCTCAGTCATGTCAGACTCTTTGTGACTCCATGAATTGCAGCATGCCAGGCTTCCCTGTCCATCACCAACTCCCGGAGTTCACTCAGACTCACATCCATTGAGTCCGTGATACCATCCAGCCATCTCATCCTCGGTCGTCCCCTACTCCTCCTGCCCCCAATCCCTCCCAGGGTCTTTTCCAATGAGTCAACTCTTCGCATGAGGTGCCCAAAGTACTGGAGCTTCAGTTTTAGCATCATTCCTTCCAAAGAAATCCCAGGTTTGATTTTCTTCAGAATGGACTGGTTGGATCTCCTTGCAGTCCAAGGGACTCTCAAGAGTCTCCTCCAACATCACAGTTCAAAAGCATCAATTCTTCGGCACTCAGCCTTCTTCACAGTCCAACTCTCACATCCATACATGACCACAGGAAAAACCATAGCCTTGACTAGACGGACCTTAGTCGGCAAAGTAATGTCTCTGCTTTTGAATATGCTATCTAGGTTGGTCATAACTTTTCTTCCGAGGAGTAAGCGTCTTTTATTTTCATGACCACAGTCACCAACTGCAGTGATTTTGGAGCCCCCCAAAATAAAGTCTGACACTGTTTATATTGTTTCCCCATCTATTTCCCATGAAGTGATGGGACCAGATGCCATGATCTTCGTTTTCTGAATGTTGAGCTTTAAGCCAACTTTTTCACTCTCCTCTTTCACTTTCAACAAGAGGCTTTTTAGCTCCTCTTCACTTTCTGCCATAAGGGTGGTGTCATCTGCATATCTGAGGTTATTGATATTTCTCCNTAACATGTTATCTCTTGCAGCTCAAAGTAGCTCTCATAGTTGGCTTATTCAGTTGACGTGACCTGTATTCAGTGAGGCTGAGATATCAGCATTTACCTGGTGAATGTGTTTGATGTCTAAAAAGATAGGAATGTTAGGACGTTCCTGGTGGTCCAGTGGCTAAGACTCTGTGCTCCCAATACAGAGGGCCTGGATTCCCTCCCCAGTGGGAGAATTAGATCCCACAGGACCCAACTGAAAAAGAGAGATCCTGCATGCTGAAATGAAGAGCCAAGATCTGGTGTGATACAACTCCGGCACAGTCAAATAAACAAATACATAAAAATAAATATTAAAAAGATAGGAAGGTTGGAGAAGATTTAGCACATGAAATTGCACATACTCCCTATTCCCACCAAGGACATTCCCAAGGGCACTCAGAGGGTAGTTTTTCACCGAGGTGCTGAGATAAGCATGAGAGACAGCAGCATCAGTAACCTTGAAAAGTGTTATGGTGGATGTCCTCTGTGGTTTGGATATTGAAAGAGGTGCCCCTGAAATGGGCTCCCTGACTTCACTGGAGATGACAGGATCCTAGAGGAACACAGGAAAAGTGGCTGAACTGCTAGAGACACTGTTCCCTGTGGCAGGATGAAGTGATAATTAGACTCTTTTGGGTTGTAGCAATCTTTGATCAGAGTGTCTCTAAGAATGAAACAGATAAGCAACTTAATAAATATGATAGTTACATTACAGGAAAACAACAGCGACAACAAAGCTATGTCTTATGGCCAGAAGCCTAACTTAAATTGTCACAATGGAGCATCTCAAGCTGTCAGCTAATTTCCATGTCTAAGCCGATTCATAGACCTGAAGTCCTAGGAGGCCAGGTCCCTTCAGGGAGGACTTCGTGGCACTGCCACAAGTGTATGCCGGGAATCTTCCTCCAAGAGAGGGGGATGGGAAAAGCCAGACCTTTTAGGGATTACTGAACATTAGCTTTGAATGGATGCTAATATCTGGGAACCCAAGGATCAACGAGTGCAAAACAAAACTACTGCTCTATCTCCTGTTCCCCCATATCTCTCTCACTACTGCCTTTCTCAGTCGATCCCTCTCTATCCCCGTGTCCTTCCAATTAATTGCTCAGGCCAAAACCTTGGAGTAATTTTTTGGACATCTCTCTCTCTCTGACATTCCACGTTTCATTTATCAGCAATATCTGCTGGCTCCATCTTCAGAAGACATGAGATTTAATCTTTTTTTTTTAATTATATATTTGATTATGCTGGGTCTTAGTTGCAACATTGTGGGATCTAGTTGCCGGGCCAGGGATTGAACCCAGGCCACCTGTATTGGGAGCGTGGAGTCCTAGCCACTGGACCACCAGGGAAACTCTCCAGATTTAATCACGTCTATCTTCCTCCACTCTGACCACCCTGGTCCATCTCTTAGTTGGATTATTGCAGTAGTCTGTAAGTCTCCCTTTTTCTTCTTCTTTTTTAAAAGATTTTTTTTTTAAATGTGGACCATTTAAAAAAATATTTATTGAATATGCTACTGTCTTAAGTTCTGATTTTTTGGCTGAGAGGTATGTGGGTCTTAGCTTCCCAACTAGGGATCGAACCCACACTTCCTGCTTTGGAAGGCAAAGTCTTAACCACTAGACCACCAGGGAAGTCCCTAAGTCTCCCTTCTTCTAACCTCATCCCTAATAGCTTGCTCTTAGCATAACAGTTTGATCAGTCCTTTAAAAACCTAAGTCAATCCTGTCACTTTATCTGCTCAAATCCCAGGAAAAAAGTCTCCTCATTTCACTCAAGAGAAAGCCAGAGTCCTCACTGACTTGCAAGGCTTTCCATGACCTGGCCCTGCTGGCTCTCTGACCCAATGTCCTATTCTTCTCCCTCTCATTCACTTTGCCCTAGGTACTTTTGGCCTCTGGCCTGTTCCTTGAACACACTGACTATATCCACCTCAGGGCCTTTGACCCTCTGCCTGGAATGCCCTTTCTTTAGGTCTCTGCTTTGATGCCTCTTTCAACTTCCTTTAGGACTTTATTGATATCTCACCCAGTGAGACCTCCCCTGACCTTTACTAAGTTTACTAAGTCAGTCAGCCCCTTTCTGCAGCATTCCCAATCCTTTTTAGAAAATTAATTTTTGTTCGAGTATATAGAGNACTGTCTTAAGTTCTGATTTTTTGGCTGAGAGGTATGTGGGTCTTAGCTTCCCAACTAGGGATCGAACCCACACTTCCTGCTTTGGAAGGCAAAGTCTTAACCACTAGACCACCAGGGAAGTCCCTAAGTCTCCCTTCTTCTAACCTCATCCCTAATAGCTTGCTCTTAGCATAACAGTTTGATCAGTCCTTTAAAAACCTAAGTCAATCCTGTCACTTTATCTGCTCAAATCCCAGAAAAAAAGTCTCCTCATTTCACTCAAGAGAAAGCCAGAGTCCTCACTGACTTGCAAGGCTTTCCATGACCTGGCCCTGCTGGCTCTCTGACCCAATGTCCTATTCTTCTCCCTCTCATTCACTTTGCCCTAGGTACTTTTGGCCTCTGGCCTGTTCCTTGAACACACTGACTATATCCACCTCAGGGCCTTTGACCCTCTGCCTGGAATGCCCTTTCTTTAGGTCTCTGCTTTGATGCCTCTTTCAACTTCCTTTAGGACTTTATTGATATCTCACCCAGTGAGACCTCCCCTGACCTTTACTAAGTTTACTAAGTCAGTCAGCCCCTTTCTGCAGCATTCCCAATCCTTTTTAGAAAATTAATTTTTGTTCGAGTATATAGAGTACATCATGAGAAACACTGGACTGCAGTGATTTTGGAGCCCAAAAAAATAAAGTCTGACACTGTTTATATTGTTTCCCCATCTATTTCCCATGAAGTGATGGGACCAGATGCCATGATCTTCGTTTTCTGAATGTTGAGCTTTAAGCCAACTTTTTCACTCTCCTCTTTCACTTTCAACAAGAGGCTTTTTAGCTCCTCTTCACTTTCTACCATAAGGGCGGTGTCATCTGCATATCTGAGGTTATTGGTATTTTTCCCGGCAATCTTGATTCAAGCTTGGGCTTCTTCCAGTCCAGCGTTTCTCATGATGTACTCTGCATATAAGTTAAATAAGCAGGGTGACAATATATAGCCTTGACGTACTCCTTTTCCTATTTGGAACCAGTCGGTTGTTCCATGTCCAATTCTAACTGTTGCTTCCTGACCTGCATACAGATTTCTCAAGAGGCAGGTCAGGTGGTCTGCCATTCCCATCTCTTTCAGAATTTTCCACAGTTGATTGTGATCCACACAGTCAAAGGCTTTGGCATAGTCAATAAAGCAGAAATAGATGTTTTTCTGGAACTCTCTTGCTTTTTCCATGATCCATCGGATGCTGGCAATTTGATCTCTGATTCCTCTGCCTTTTCTAAAAATCAATATGCCAGCAAATCTGGAAAACTCAGCAGTGGCCACAGGACTGGAAAAGGTCAGTTTTCATTCCAATTCCAAAGAAAGGCAATGCCAAAGAATGCTCAAACGACCGCACAATTGCACTCATCTCATATGCTAGTAAAGTAATGCTCAAAATTCTCCAAGCCAGACTTCAGCTCAACTGTTTACTCATACAATAATTAGATTTTACTTCAAAATCTTTAAATGTGGCTAGCAATCAAATCAGGAGACTTTGAGTAGAATGTATACTCCATAGCCTGGGTGGGATTCATCTTAACAATTGAAGGCAAAGACAGATTTCCTAAAGAAAAAGCAATTTTCAGAAAAAGCAATTTTAATATAGAAACCTTGCATGCTTGAGTTTCTAGCTTTCTCTCTCTCTCTTTATGTGTATACATATTTTTAACATATGTATAGATCTGTGTATGTATACTTTTTTTCTGGTTCTATAAAGAATGAGGCCTAATAAATCTACCCATAATGCTCTGTGGCCACTTCCACATTCAACTCATTTCTCTTGCATTACCTAGCACAGCACTCTGGTCTTGTTGAATTTGCTGTATTTCTTTCTCATCTTCTGTCTATGTACTTGGCCTTGGCACATTTTCCCCTGTTTAATACCTGGTTACTGTCCTTCAGTGCTCAACCAGCCATCATTTGCTTTTCCTTCTCCATCCTCCATGGCTGCAAAAACTGGACTAGGAAGTTTCTGCTCCTAGAACATCCTTTGTGGACCATTTGTAATGCCTTTTATCTCACCATAATCATGGACTTATTGTCTAGTTCACCACTGTAATTTTCTCAAAGGCAAAGCCAACATTGTATTTTTCTCTTCATCCCCAGAGTCTGTTGATATTCTAGGCACATATTAATTTTTGAATAAATCAATTTGTTGTCAATTCATTGGACGATGTAATTTTAACAAGTAAAGGCTATCAAATAGGTGATTTTTTTTCTGTTTATTTTATTCATTTGAATGTATACTTAAAGTACTTGTAATATTTTATTCTTTGAAAGGGATCTGTAGCTGCCATAGTCTTAATATAGAAGGAGAAAGAAGAGTGACATCAAAGTATTTTATTCTGTGAATCAATGGACTCTGTCAGTTCTCAATATAAAGAAGCAAATGTTGTCTAGTGATAAATTAGAGTGTTTATTGTGTGTCAAACACTGGTTTAAATACTTCATAAACTCAGAGATAAGAAAGCCTATGAGGCAGATAGTGCTGTTATCATCTGCATTGTGTAGGCAAAAACTAAGATACAGAGAGTTTGAAGGAATTGCCAACGGTCATAGAGATAGATAGTAACAGAGGTGTAAAGATGAGCCCATAAAGTTTAGATTTACCATCTATGTGTTCGCCACTTTATACTGTCTCAATGAGTGACAAATTTGGAGAAATATAAATATGTGTAACTAACTAGCCTCTACAACTTTTAATTCAGCCATAGATTATATAATAGCTTTTAATAAATTTAGCCAATTTAAGTGGTTAACAAATAATGGTAATTTTGACTACTGGAAAAATCAAAGATTATTTTTAGAATAAAATATGTATTAGATGCTAAATGAATTGTGATGTCATGAATAAATTAATTGGGCCAAATAATGAATGAAGATTTTTATCATGTCATCAAAATAAAAACTTTTGTTTCGAGGGTATGAATAAGAACAAATATTTGCTAGCTTAAAAAGAAAAAAAAAATCAGAGATGGAGCCAAAATGTTAAGTTTTAGTTTCATGATTTATATCAAAATAAAGATTACTGCTGTATTAAATTTTTACCAAGTATACTACTTTCCTAAGGCAGCTACAACAAAATGCCACAAACTGGATGAGCTAAAACAACAGAAGTTTTATTCTGTCTTGGTCTGGAGCCTAGAAGTCTGAAATCAAGAGGTGAGCAGGGCCATGCTTCTGCTGAAGTCTCAGGGACAGTCTGTTCTCTGTCTCTCTCCCAGCTTCTGCTGGTTACTGACTGTTCTTGGCATTTCTAGTTACATCACTTGCATCTCTGCCCCTGAGGTCACATGGCCCATGTGTCTTTGTTTGTGTCTGTACCTCTGTGTTCAGATTTCCCTCTTTATATAAAGATACCTGCCATTGGATTCAGGCCTGTCTAAATCAGTAGAACCTCACATCTGCATAGACCCTTTCAAACAAACAAGGTCACATTCACAGACTTAGAGTGGACATAAATTTGCTGGCACACTGTTAAACATAGCACCCTAAGTTTACCTTGTAAATAGGCTGGTTTTCAACCAGACTCTATTACTAAGTTTCCTTTTAGGAGTATTTTGTTGTGGCTAGCATTTCTTTACAATATAAATTAGATGTATTTGAAAAGCATTTAAATTCATGATTTGTTTCTTGTGTTTAAATACTTTCTCTCTTAATTCTTATATAACTAGTAACTTAAAATATGTAAATATAAATATATTTTTAGTGTCTTTATGATAACTCTTAGACAATAACTACGTCCTCCTTTAAGTGAATAATTTTGTTCAAGCTGCAGCCTCATTTTCCCCCAAAGCTTTTTAATACTACACCAGCTTCAGATGATTTTTTTTTTACTTTTATATTGATCCATCTCTAAAATAATATACTTTTCAGAGTACTGGAAACCACACCATCCACTGCAGTACTACAATTTCTTTGAGTGTTAATGGATGTGCAGTTGAGAATAACTTTTCAAAATAGATTTGGAGCCAGCATCTCTTATTATTATTGTTTTTTTTTTTCTCATTCTATGTCTAGACAGAAGGAGCTGAAATGCTATAATATTCCAATCATAAAATTATTTTTGCTGATTTTAGTAAGATGATAAAAGTAATACTTAGAAAGTCATATTATCTCTGTGGCATTTTTAACAAAATGTTCTATAGTAATATTTAAAATTCTTTTGGAAAATACAAAGGCTTTTAAATATATTTTTTGTTTAGTCACTAAGTCATCTCTAAATCTTTTGAGACTCCATAGACTGTAGCCATTCAGGTTCTTGTGTCCATGGGATTTTTCAGTCAAGAGTATGGAATGAATTGCCATTTGCTTCGCCAAAGGAACTTCCAAACCCAGGGATCAAACTCAGGTCTCCTGCAATGCAAGTGATTGTTTACCACTGAGCCACCAGAGAAGTCCTTTTAAATGTATAGTTGATTTCAAACTAAAACTCTTATTTCATTTTCATCGTATGAAAATAAAGACACATTTCCATTTTAAATATTTTTCTATATATCCAGGGGTTATATTAATTTTAAAAAATGTCTTAAAGTACATCTTTTTATGGCTTAATAGCCTATTTCCTTTTAGTGTTGAACAATATTTCATTGTTTAGATATACTACAATTCATTTATCCATTCACCTACTGAAACACCTTTTGGCTGCTTTCAAACTTTAGATATTAAGAATGAGGTTACTATAAACCTCTTGTGTGCAGGTTATCATGTGGCCATACATTTTCATCTCCTTTAGATAGATACCAAGCAGTGCAATTGCAGGATTGAATAGTAAGAATGTTTCGTGTTTTCAGAAAAAAAAAAAAAATAGTTTTGCAGAATTTTTAATTTTAATGAAGTCCAGTCTATTATTTACTTCATGGATTGTGCCTTTAGTGCAGTATCTAAAAAGCCATCTCCTTATCCAAGGTCATCTAGGTTAATTCCTATTCATATTCTGGAAGTTTAATGATTTTGTATTTTATATTTAGGGCTATGATCCACTTTGTTATTTTTTGTTAAGGAGATAAATTTTTTGCCTAGATTATCATTATCATTATTATTATTTTTGTTATAATAATGTCTGATTGCTGTAACATTTGTTAAAAAGATATATTACTCTTTTAAGTGGAGAAATTTGTTTTAGTTAGAAATATAATTGTAAGCATTCAGCGTTTTTGTTTATTTAGTTGCTCAGTCATGTCTGCTTCTTTTGTGACACCATGGAGCTTGCCAGGCTTCTCTGTCCATGGGATTTTCCAGGCAAGAATACTGGAGTGAGTTAACTTTATTTGTAGTTTATGTGTGATTTGGTGAAAATATTTCTGTAAAATGGTTGAGGAACATAGGGTCTAACTATGCTGTCCATGGTGGGAATTTACCTACTTACCATACTCTTTTCTAGCTTGCATATTGATAATGGACTAGGTCATCTCCAATCTTTGAGTCTTTTTATCTCTAAAATTCTTTGAAGATGAAACATAGAGAACTTATTCATACAAGTGCTTGGGAAGAGTCAATTAAGAAAAACAAAATGTTGTCTAGCATAGTGCAGATACAATCTTTGAATTGATTAATTAATTGAATATTTTAGGAAAACTGAAGAAGCCCTTGGTGTTGAGATGGGTCATTGAGTTCTACTTGTACTTTTTTATCTGTATTTTCCTATTTTTATTATACTTTAGCTTATTCCCCTCTGTCAATAGTCTAATTTGAAAATTATCTTAATGATGGCAATTTTCATGAAATATTTCTTAATATTAGAATTCTTCACTTAGCACAAAAATGAAATGTAAATCACCAGTGTTTATACTGCTTACAAGAGAGAAGTTCAAGGACTATTTGACACATCTATCCAAAGTATTCAGATAATTAACACAGAATTTTGAGGCTCATAAAAATTCACTACATTCAACAGATCTTCTTGGCATCACATAATAGATTGATTTTTAATGTAGTGTAAGGTTTAGTCTCAGTCAGTAGAGATTTCTGACTATAATTAGCTTTGGTGAGTTAGAAAAATATTATCTGTGGTGATTGATGATACTCTAGTTATGTTTGTGTGAGTCAGTAATGAAATTAAATTACATTCAGAGCATAGAGGGATTTATGGCATTGTATTTGTACATCATGTAGAATTCTTCAATCATGTTTTGGCCACTCCAAATTTACTTTCATGGATTTATATGAAAATTTTACTTTCAACCGATTCACTGGAAAATTTCAAATCTCAGGTGAAGTACTGCTTTACATATACATTTTTTTTATAGAATATTTCCAAACAATTATTCTGACTAAGGGCTATTCTACAAAGCATTTTCTATTTCAAACAATCTTGTTTGTTTTTTCTCTTGAGACTTTGATTTAATTCCCTCGATTCAAGCTATAGAAGCCTTGGCCTAACATAGAAAATCAGACAATTTGTTGTCTTCATTGACTCTGCCTTCCAGATACTGAAATAATAGCCTAGGATATTTCCAAATTTATTTGGAAACAATTTATATAATCTCCCTTCATTAAAGAAGCTACAACAGGGTAGAATGATTAAATTATGATATTCCAAAAATGTAGGCATTCTCAAGTCTTGTTCCTTCTAGATTTCTTCTATGTGTGTGTGCTCATATGCTTGATTTGTGTCTGACTCTTTGTGAACCTATGGATTGTAGCCCACCAGGCTCCTCTGGCCATGGGATTCCCCAGGCAAGGATACTCGAGTAGGTTGTCATTTCCTCCTCCAAGGATCTTCCCAACCCAGGGATTGGACCTGTCTCCTGAATTGCACACAGATTCTTTACCCACTGAGCCACCTGAGAAGACCTCTTTTCCTATGCCTCCCTTTCAGTTCTAAGAGAAGGACACCAGAAAATTCACATGCCATGCACTCCTCACTGAGTCCAACCTCATAGGTGTTTCCACTGAATCCTAGAATACACCTCAAATTCACCTCACATTAGACAAACAACCTCCAACACTCTGTGCTCTTTCATGTTCTAATTCCTTTACTTAGTTTGGTAGTCATAAACAGGTCATATGTGTTCTAGTTCCCCTTCTTTTCCAAGAAAATGGTAACACTGTACTTTTCTGCTCCCTTTGAAGAGGGACGTTGACAGACATCATAGCTTGACCACTTAAATGTGAGCAGAGGTCAGTTGCAGGAAAGAGTTAATAATTATACAGTCTCCATGTTCCTTTGGGGAACTTCATATATGTGTAGAAGGGAATCTCCATCAGCCTTGACCCTGAGCATCTGCAGTGGGGAGAGCTTCTTCATCAGTCAGGTTTCTGGCTGGAAATAAAATTCAGCTCATTTGATTCAAAGAAGATAATGTAATGAAGGTTCTAGGGCTAAGGGGAATCACCATAAATATGAAGGCCTTCAGAGGTGAAGGTGGGGAAAAAAGACTCCAGATAGAAGAGGTAACAGGTAGCAAAGAAGGCAGAGCTGGTAGGCGGGGTGCTAAGCATGGGTTTTCAGCACTAAAACAACAAAAAAATTATTGTGACTAAGCTACAGAAATTGAGAGCGAGATAATGATGAAATTAGAATGAAAAGTAACACTGATACTATGGTAAATTGATTGAGTGAAAAGTACTGCTGAAAATCCTTTATCTATATTAGCTTATTTGATTTTTGAAAACAATTATATGAAGTAGGTATATGGAATAAATTCTCTAAGAACTGAGGCTCAGAGTAGAAACTATCCTGCATAGTTCTTCCAACTCAAGTGTGGTGTGTTTGAGTCTGAATGCAAGCAGTATAGGCGCACAAATCGTGTCTTTAACAACTACACTAAAGCCACCAGGCAGCTGATGAAAAATCGTGCAAGATTTGTAGGGTAAATGATTTTTTTTTCTCTTCCTTCTAAGAGAAATAAGAATCCATTGAAAGGCTTTCAAGGACAACCTGAAAAAATATGTTTTCTAAAATGGCTATTATTTTTGTAATGTGGAGAACTAAATGGAGAGCTGAAAGGACAGATTGGAGAGACTAATTAGATAGAATGTGCATTAGTCAAGGAACAAAATGGTGGTATTTGGCTTAGAGTAATAGTGGTATTGAGGTTGCAAAATATGAATGACTTTTACAGAGATTTAGAAAGTGAATTTGACAATGTCAATGTTCATTATATATGGAAGAAAGAGAGAAAGAGGACAAATATTAAGGACAATACCTATGTTACTATTTTACTCAACCAGATTATCATGGGTTTCTTCATGAAAATGGGAATAGTGGAAGAGAAGCAGCAAAAGAGAGATGAGTTTGGTCTAACGACTGGTTGACTTTAAGTTGACTTTATGTATGCATGTGTAGATACTGATTCAGCAACTTTTGCTAATGTCTGATTCTCACTCAAACTACTAATTTGGAGTCTGTTTTCTAGAGATGACATTTAGAGCAAGAAACATGGATCAGATTTCCAGAACAGAGAATATGGAGTGAAAAAAAAAAAAGATCTCATACCAAATCTTAATTGCTCTGAAATTTAACATCTCAGAAGAGGTAAGATTGGGCAGAAAAGAGGTAAATTCCCTTTAAAGAATATGAGAAAAGACTATACATAGTGCAAAGAATAGTACAAAGATGAACATAACCAGAACTGAAGCATGATAGTTGTCAATCATTCCCACATTCTAAGGTGAGTTGTGATTCTACTATTTGAAGTAGAATGAAAAGCAAACTTTCCCTTTGCTTGCTTTTTTTTTTTTTTTTTTTAAATCTGAAGCTCCTCAACTATATAGAGACAAGAACGTTGTCAGGATTCAGTGACTAAGAGAAGATTTTCAGAGAGAGTTCTTGAAGTGCTGAGTCCCAATCACAATTCCCGAGTAAACAAAGTGGAACATATTTACCTCTCCATGTAAGCATGATAAAATAACACATTTAAGAAGACCACTCAGATAACTCACTACACTTTCCCTCCCTCTCCACTCCAGAGCTTCAGAAGCATAGTGGAGTCTTGTCTGATGTCCATGCTTCTATAGAACAAAAGATTGAATTGCTAGCTGGTGTTAGATCAGATCAAGGACAGAGGTGTCTGAGTTGAAATCACTCTTCTCCCAATTTCTACATGTGAGACTAGAGGCTTCTGATTATTAGAGGTCCATGAGTGCTATAAATATCCTCTCTCAAAGTCCCACAATCAGGTGAGATGCTACGGTGAAAGCAAGGCTTAGACCAAATTCTACCACTCATAGAAAAATTGACAGTCCTGAGCTACACTGTTGCAGCTGTATTCAGTTCTACATCCAATGAGTTCATCAGTATTCAGTTCTACATGTAATTCCTTCTCTAGTATGATGACAGATGCCTCCACATCATGGTAGCACTGATGGAATAAGCACCTGGGTGAGAACATTGGTTGGAAAGATGTTATGCCTTGAACTCTCTAGAATGTGTCCAAAGGCCAAGTGTCTGTACAAGTTTGCTAGTTAATAAACATATCTTGACCACTATCCATTTAGCAAATATATCCAGTTTAAAAAAAATGTATTGGAGTTCAGTTGATTTACAAAGTTGTGTAAAGTGAATAGTTATACATGTACATATATCCACTTTTTTTTTTTTTTTTTTTATTCTTTTCCCATACAGGCCTTTGCAGAGTATTGAGCGGAGTTCTTTGGGCTATACAGTAGGTCTTTATTGCTTATCTATTTTATACATGGTAGTGTGTGTATGTCAATCCCCATCTCCCAGTTTATCACTCCCTTCCCTGGTGGCTCAGAGGTTAAAGCGTCTGCCTCCAATGCGGGAGACCCAGGTTCAATCCCTGGGTCGGGAAGATCCCCTGGAGAAGGAAATGGCAACCCACTCCAGTACTCTTGCTTGGAGAATCTCATGGACTGAGGAGCCTGGTGGGCTGCAGTCCATGGGGTCACAAAGAGTCGGACACGACTGAGTGACTTTACTTACTTACTTACTTTACTTACCCACTGGTAACATAAATTTGTTTTCTACATCCATGACTTTACTTTTGTTTTGTAAATATGTTCACTTGTACCTTCTTTTTAGATTCTATGTTTAAGCAATATCATATGATATGTCTTATGCTAATTAACAAATCCTCTATTGCAAACTGAGATAATGATAGCTTAATGGTTTGAAATCTACCTCTTTACAGTTCTTCCAGGGATTCCTTACTTCTGTCAATAAAAGTAGAAAAAGTTCATAATTTTAAAGTGCTGAGTCATTACCCCTAGGGTGAGTATTGATTTCAGTATTTCAAGCTTTAACCAAGTATCTACAGCATATAATACAAATACATATTATGTAAATGCACCACTTATGATGATTAGTTATTTTTAACAGATTTCTGACAATATTAGGACCTGAAGTTCTACAGAAGTTCCTGGTAACAGATCGGTAAGCTGTTTGCATTGGTCAGGATATAGGGAGTGGCGCAAAGTAACCATGCAGAATTGAGTTGTTCTAGGTACCCCTTAGGGAACCTTGAGTGAGAGATTCCCAGTCATGGGGCAGGGGCCCTGAGGAACCCATACAACATAAGAGAGAGTGTCACCTTCCAGCATCTACCAGACATGTACAACATTATTATCAAGTAAGAACTTTCACATCACACTCCAACACCTTGTGTGGATTGAAAACTTCTCCATTAATGGGTAGAGGAATTTCAGCTTTAAAGGAAGTTCAGTAAGTAAAAATTAATACAATGGCTTGAACTAAATAGTCATTGAACTGAGACTGTGCGGAAGGAAGCTGGAAGTTACTGAAGGAGTCTTGTTTTCTGAGAATGACATTGGCAGATGTATGATGTGCACTGATTTTCACCCAAGGAAGCAAAGACAAGTCTCATAACACAGGGGGAATGGACAGTGGAGGATACAATAAGGCTCCTTGATATTTGCACTCAGTGAATCTCATTCTTCAGCATAATAATTTCTGTCATTCAGGTGATTCAGAGTGAGGCACCTTTGGAACAAACTTATTTTGTTTTTATCATTCAGACTTTTATAGCATAGATTTAATGAGTTAAAGCAAGGTTCTCTTTCAATTCTGGTGTCCTCGGTGTGTATGCCCAGCAGTGGGATCGCTGGATCATAAGGCAGTTCTATTTGCAATTTTTTAAGGAATCTCCACACTGTTCTCCATAGTGGCTGTACTAATTTGCATTCCCACCAACAGTGTAAGAGGGTTCCCTTTTCTCCACACCCTCTCCAGCATTTATTGCTTGTTGACTTTTGGATCGCAGCCATTCTGACTGGTGTGAAATGGTACCTCATTGTGGTTTTGATTTGCATTTCTCTGATAATGAGTGATGTTGAGCATCTTTTCATGTGTTTGTTAGCCATCCGTATGTCTTCTTTGGAGAAATGTCTATTTAGTTCTTTGGCCCATTTTTTGATTGGGTCATTTATTTTTCTGGAGTTGAGCTGCATAAGCTGCTTGTATATTTTTGAGATTAGTTGTAACCCAGAAAGAAAAACACCAATACAGTATACTTACACATATATACAGAGTTTAGAAAGATGGTAATGATAAACCTGTACGCGAGACAGCAAGAGACACAGATGTATAGAACAGCCTTTTGGACTCTCTGGGAGAGGGAGAGGGTGGGTGATTTTGGAGAGTGGCATTGTAACATGTATGATATCATAAGTGAAATGAATTGCCGATCTAGGTTCGATGCGGGATGCAGGATGCTTGGGACTGATGCACGGGGATAATCCAGAAAGATGGTGTGGGGCAGCAGGGGGAAGGTGGGGGTCGGGATTGGGAATTCAGGTACACTCGTGGCTGATTCATGTTGATGTATAGCAAAACGAATACAGTATTGTAAAGCAAAACAAACTAAAAAATAAAAATTAATTTAAAAAATAAATAACTTAAAAAAATAATAAATAATAAAAGTAAAGCGACGTTCTCTTCCTGCAAGAATGAGGAACGTAAAAAAAGATAAAGCAAGTGAGAGAAACCAAAGACACCATCCTGCCTCATGTGATTTAGGACCTATTAACTGCAGATGGTGACTGCAGCCATGAAATTAAAAGACACTTACTCCTTGGAAGAAAAGTTATGACCAACCTAGATAGCACATTGAAAAGCAGAGACATTACTTTGCCAACAAAGGTCCGCCTACTCAAGGCTATGGTTTTTCCTGTGGTCATGTATGGATGTGAGAGTTGGACTGTGAAGAAGGCTGAGGGCCAAAGAACTGATGCTTTTGAACTGTGGTGTTGGAGAAGACTCTTGAGAGTCCCTTGGACTGCAAGGAGATCCAACCAGTCCATTCTGAAGGAGATCAGCCCTGGGATTTCTTTGGAAGGAATGATGCTAAAACTGAAACTCCAGTACTTTGGCCACCTCATGCAAAGAGCTGACTCATTGGAAAAGACTGTGATGCTGGGAGGGATTGGGGTCAGGAGGAGAAAGGGACGGCAGAGGATGAGATGGCTGGGTGGCATCATCAACTGAATGGATGTAAATGAATGAAATCCGGGAGTTGGTGATAGACAGAGAGGCCTGGTGTGATGCGATTCATAGGGTCGCAAAGAGTCGGACACGATTGAGTGACTGAACTGAACTGAACTGTCATTTTTCGAAATTTATATTTTAAATGATGTATTAATTTATGGACTAATATTATTATCCAGTAAGCCTGTCCTTAGCTACCTACTGGGCTTCCCAAGTGACTCAATGGTAAAGAACCTGCTTACCAAGAAGGAAACCCAGCAGACGTGGATTCAGTCTCTGGATCGGAAAGAAATGCCTTCCCCTGGAGGAAGAAATTGCAACCCACTCCAGTAATCTTGCCTGGAGAATCCCCTGGACAGAGGAGCCTGGTGGGTTACAGTCCATGGGGTCACAAAGAGTTGGACATAGCTTAGAAATTAAACAACAAAAACAACAAACTACCTATAACATGTAGGTTCTCTCTAGGCTATAATCCCTAACAATCTTGAAAATGACCATTCTAAGTGCTTAAAAGACTATATTCCAGAAAATAGTATAATTGGAGAAAGGACTGAAGATAATAATGTTTTAACTTCTATATATTTCATTTCCATTTCTTTTTTTAATTAGTTCCAATCTTCCAGTATTTAATATCACTATATTTACATACCATGTACATTTCTTTGCAGTTTATCAAATGTTCCAGTAAAATTATGGGGAAATTATGTCAGCTAATTTTAGAGTAAAATAAGTGATTTATAAAATATGATCCGTGATCAGTTAAAATTAGTTTTTACCATCTCAATAATACTTTTGTTCACATACATAGAACTACCTAAGGCAACCGGATCTGCCATGGAGCAAAGAGTAACTACTAGATTCTAGAGGAAAAATGAATGATTATAGAGATAAACAGTTGGCTGGTTATGCCATTCAGCTATTCACACTCCCTTTAAATAGCTGAAGATTTGTGCACTAGAGTTATCCCGTCAGAGATGCCAAACGCCATCCTGACATTGTTTAAACCAATATCATCATTAATCAAGTTTCCCCCATTTATGTATAAAACAAAATTATGAATTAGAAATAGAACTGTAATGAGCTTTTTCATGAATTTGTAAGATGTGTGTGTGTGTGTGTGTGTGTGTGTGTGTGAATGTAAATGTGGTTAAGAAATGTTAAAAGAAAAAGAAGAATCTGTGAACTTTTGTATTCCTTTCTAAAAAGAATGTATTCAGGAGGTTCTGAAGGTTCTTCACTAAAAATATATATATTGATATAAAGACTAGTAAAACTCCCAGTTGGATAAAATGTAATTTTTAGGAATTACCCAGTAGGAACATAATAAGTAGACAAATACTTGCAAAAAATACAGAATCATTTTGGCAGCTTAGTAATCATGAGAATTTTTTCCATGAAGACTTTCTGAAATGAGTTGAGGTTTTTATTGAGTTGCTGAAATGAGGAGGTTTTTATTTGTCATAAATAAAACAAGTACTTATATAAAAATTTGAGAGAAGTATCACCTTCTTCTTATAGCTTGGTAAGCTGCGATCAATACACTGCTTGCCTAGTAGTTGAGATATTTTTATCAATTTATCTGCAATTACCAAAGAAATATCATGCAGAATAATTATGTGCTGTTCTCATTTTTTGAAAGAAGTGTTTTATCATCTAGTATTTGGTTGTATCTATTGGCCCTGCACAAACTCAAAGGGAATTTGGAGAAACTACTGAGGGGAGTACCTTACAATTCTTTTCAAAGTTAGAGTTAAGGACCCACTGCTAGTTGTAAAACAGTTATGTGCAGCTATTGATCTGACATTTATTATTTCAGCAATAACTCTGCATAGAAGACTATATAAAAGATACCTTTATTAATTAAGATCTTCATTCTTCTTCTTCTTCTTCTTTTTTTTTTTTTTTGGTTAATTATAAGCTTTGTCTTCCTCCCCATACCAAATGTAGGATACAGGATTTTAGTTCCCAGATCGAGGATTGTACCCACGCTTCTGCATTGGGACCATGGTGTCTTCACCACAGGACCATCAGGGAAGTCCCATCTTTGTCCTTTTGATCCATCTGCTCTCATAGTTTATTAGCAAGAAGACAATATTATGGATGATGTCTATTGTGCACTTACCATATTCCAGGCACTCCATGAAGGACTTTATATGAACTAGCTTATTTAATCTACAAAACAAAACTTGAAAGGAGATATTTTTTTATTCCCTAGTTTTTCCAATGAAAAGAAATAAGAAACAGAGAGGTTAAGTGGCTGTTGGTGGCAGATCAGTTTGGGAGCAGAGTTAGGCTTTGAAGCCTATAGTTATCTCTGAAACCTGAACCTGATGCCTGACCACAATGCCATGTTCCCTGTGCTACAAAACTCTCAGTCAAACAAAAGGAGAAAACTGTTTTTTGATAAAGAGTTGGCCTTCCAGGAAAAATCACCAGCAGCTTCAGAAAGGTGATATTATTTAATATGAATAAGTACAAATTGCTATAAAGCAAAATGTTTCACATATTTTAGGAAAAAGAAAATAAAAAGACAAGTATAAATTAAAATTTTATGTAGGTCTATAATATACTGAGATAAAGCCAAAAGCTCACTAATGGTATTCATAAAGTATTGTTTTATTCATAAAGTATTGTTTTCAAACATAATGCATGGATAATTTAACACATTAGGGACTTATTTTTCCTTTGACTTGATGGCTGACAGTTAGTGCAAGGGTAACTTTATCCCAGGCAAACCACTGTTTTCCAAAGACTACAGATTTATTTGCTTCCATATGGCACATATGCTTATTTTAAAACAAAAATAATCTGTGTTTAAACCTGTGTATAAATAATGTTTGCATATTTTAGGACTCAAATTCTTTGCAAATGAAGAATTAGTCATGAGAATAGGCTTCCGTTTAGATCAGCTGGTGAAGAATCTGCCTGCAATGTGGGAGACCTATGTTCAATCCCTTGGTTGGGAAGATCCTCTGGAGAAGGAAAGGCTTCCCACTCCAGTATTCTGGCCTGTAGAGTTCCATGGACTGCAAAGTCTATGGGGTAGCAAAGAGTCGGACAGGACTGAGCAGCTTTCACTTTCACTGACACTTTCACTTTCAAGTGTGAGAGCACCTCTCTGTGGTGGGAAGTTATTACTGTTTTAGAAAGAGAAAAACTGACTTTTTCAGGAGCTACCAATTTTTGTGTGTGCATGGATTTTCTGAGCCATTTGTCCCTCTCCTGACTTCTAATTTTCCCTCCTTTTTTGAAAAAATAAGTACCATTTAGGGTGTTATGCTAGTTCTGACTTTCAGAGAAAAAGGCATAGTACAATTCTAGATCTTGAGGAAAATTGAGGATAAATTAATGAATCATATTTATTTTTTTCTGTATTTATAGTAAAGAATATCCAAATATTCATTTCCAGAATGCAAAGGAAATATTTCAGTGTAGGTTCAACAGAGGAAGCAGAACAATGAAGAAGTGATGTCCATCTGTCCATCTTACCTCCCTGATGGCACATTCTGGGGACTCCAAGCTCCAGTATCAGACACAAAGTGACTACAATCAGGAACTCATAAAAAAATAGAAAGTTAGAGGCCATGAAAACAGACTGAAACCTATTTGAATCCTTATTGCCTCTGACTTTCACTGTGTGGTTTTCCTGTATGAGTAAAGCTCCTTCCTCATGGAATTAAATGCCCACATTGGGCCAAGAGTAGAAGAAGCTGAAGGAAGACCCAATGGGAGATGGGCAATGGCAGACCTGGCCACCATCACTTGCCTATGAGTTGAGCTAGTAGATCAGTGAGGATACACAATGACTGTTGTTTCACTTCCCTTCCAGTCCCCTGGAAGAAACTGTAGTACCTCACCCTCAACAGAAACATACAGAAAAGAAAGTCTGGAACGTGTAGTTAGGACTAGCCAAATGGTCACATCACAAAGCCAAAACAGCTTACGCCTTGTTAATTTGGCACATGTGCATAGATCCTTAAATTGTATTGAAAACAGCCAAGTGATGCTTCCCTCTAACTTGGTACTACTACCACCCTGGATACAGCTGAAAACAGATGAGTCCACTCCACTGGAGTATATAAAATCCACTGAAGGGATATAAAATCCCCTTTTGTCTTTGTGTGATACCATTTTCTCCTGATTCATTCATACTCTCTCATTGATACCTTGCAGCTTAAACATGGAGATATAAAGTTAGGTATTATTAAAACACATCTTATTTTACATGATTAGAAGATGAGAAAGGGAAGAAACTGAGGGAAAAAATTGTGTAATATGATGTGAGAGAATAAGATATCACACACACATGCATACAAACATATTCATATCAAGATAGGGGCAAAATACTGGTAACTCTCACAATTCACATTTCTGCAGATAACCACATGATCATAGCTGGTATGTATAACAAGCTTCATACACTATCACTTCTTGTCCTTAGTAGGCACTCCTGCTGGTCATAGATTCTTGCCTGCTAAACTTACCCAAACCTTCCTACCTGAAGACTCTCGATTATTAGCAGCCCAATCTGAACTGAGTTATGAGAGTTTTCTACTGACTTTAATCATAAGAAATGAAAGTATGAAAAGGCACCCTGGAGGACCCCCTACATTCCACACAGACCTTCCTTTACCTATATTACTTAGCCAATTTCACCTTGCCAGAAGAGTCCTGTCAACTGTCAGGTTGACCAAAAAGTTTGTTTGGGTTTTTCTGTAAGAGGTAATGGAAAAACCCAAACTTCTAGGCCAATCAAATAGTACAGAGATCTCATTCTTTGCCTATTAATTCAGAAGTCTAATCTGACTAAGTCTAACTCTCAACTTCTAGTTCAATGAAACTATTGTCATGTTCCCTGGCAGAAGTATTATTTTCTTTGGAACTATGGAAGATGAGAAGCAAACATTTTGCTTGTGAAACACTTGCAGTGATAGTGGAGGAGCCCCTTCCATTATTCTCCCTTGAATCTCTGATCCAGGAACTCTGACAGTGGGAGATGTAGCGTTATGCATGAAGGGATGGTGTGCATACAGAACACTCTGAAGATATTATTGTACCTCGGTACAGTAACCTGAAAGTTACTGCCATCTAGCTGGCACCATAACTGAGTCTCCCTAAGACCAATCAACCATTCCACCAGCTGTTCTATAAGGCAAATAATGGTTAGAATAATTAATTCCTTGAGAATGGATCCAGTGCCACATTTCATTTGCTGTGAAATAAATCCTTTGGTCAACAGTGGTGCCTTGGGGAAGAGCAGGATGAAGGACAAGGCTTCTGTAGTACATAGAAGAGAGTCTATAGGAAGATTGGACACCCAGCAGTGTCTATAAGCAGTAAACCTTGGTCAGTGGAAAACTCATACTACTGAGCCCATGCAAACCTCCACCCCTGTCACCATATCCCATTTTTTCTTTTCTTTTCTTTTCTTTTTTTTAATCCCATTTTTTCTTATGCGTGCTTGTCAATGACAGGAGTGGCTAGAGAAAGAGGTTAACTGGTATCCACAGAAGAGCTATTAAAATCCTCTTTTGTTGAGGACACTTTTTGGTGAGTTCACTTAAACACAAATATGTTCAAACCATGTGTCTATTTAGGGGATTTTGAAACCAGTTGATCATCTGACCAAACACCTGGCCATAGCTCATGTGTCACAATAGACCTAAACTCTGTTTTTTTCTCCTTCCAAGCAAAATGAACAACAAGGTGCACTTTTCTAGTTCTGCCCATTGGAAAGATTTCTTTTCACCACTGTCCTTTGGGGCTATCCCATAATAAAGCTGGAGGACAGCTGCTGTCCTCTTTGTTGTTGCTGTTGTTCAGTCACTCAATCATTTCCCACTCTTTGTGACCTCATGGACTGCTGCATGCCAGGCTTCCCTATCCTTCATCATCTTCCAGAGCTTACTCCAACTCATGTCCATTGAGTCAGTAATGACATCCAGCTATCTCATCCTCTGTCATCTCCTTCTCCTCTTTGAGAGGTACTAAAATATTGTGCAACACCACAGATAATAGACATGAGGTTTTTTTTTTTTTTTTTTCACTCATTCAATTGATTACAGTGATCTTTCTATGAGACCATAAATGAAGGCTGGGAGAGAAGTGTCAATATAGCGGCAGTTCATGGGTACTCGGGGAATTCCCGTGTCTTCAGGACGGGTCCAGCCTCATCTCATATATGCCACTACAATCTGTTAGTGGAGTGCTGCTATGCATGTCCAGTTTTATGACTGTTGGGTCAGACATACCTAGCTCATGATGAACACATCACTGTTGTATGGTAGCATGGTGGTCATGGTCAAGTTTTCAGTCTCTACTAAAGACAAGTAGCAGGCCAAAAGCTGTCTTTTTAAAGGAGTATAGTCATCCACAGTGCTTTGGGTCAAAATTCTAATAGTCTGCATAGTGATTCACTTATGACAGGTTGTGCAAGGCTTCAGTCAGCATCACCATCTTAGGACCCAAGGGTTGGAGAAGACTGCTATACAGTAGCCTGGACCTGTGGCAGAAACTCCTGGACCTGTGGCAGAAACTCCTGGACCTGTGGCAGAGACTTCTTTTATTTTATGCCTGACTCAAAACTGCAGTTTCTGAGGCACTTGGTAAATGAATTGGAGTAGCACACCAGAATGTGAAATTCCACTAATTTCTAAAGTCTTTGGAGTAATTGAAACAATTTCCTGTGTGTGTGCTAAGTCGCTTTAGTAGTGTCTGACTCTGCATGACCCTATGGACTGTAGGAGCCCACCAGGCTCCTCTGTCCATGGGATTTCCCAGGCAAGAATAGTAGTGGTTTAGTAGCTAAGTCATGTCCAACTCTCAGATTCTCCAGGCAAAAATACTGGAATGGGTTGCTATTTCCTTCTCTAGGTGACCTTCACAATCTAGGAGTCAATCCCACATCTCATAGGTCTCCTGCATTGGCAGGTGGGTTCTTTACCACCGAGCCACCTTCCTTGTTATTGTTCAGTCACTGAGTCATATCTGACTCTTTGCACCCCTGATGACTGCAGCATGCCAGGTTTCACTGTCCTTCACTGTCTCTTGAAGTTTGCTCAAACTCATGTCCATTGAGTCAGTGGCCACCTACCTAGAATCATTGGCATTTAATGTTGATTAATTATACTCTGATTCCCAAATCATAGACAGGAGTTCAAATCAGATTTGGAGACATTTATAAAGATTTGTGATCAAGAAATTTCAAAATGTCCATGTGCCACTATTTAAAGATTTGATTTGTTTCCCAATCAAAAATAGTATATTTCAATCAGTGTGTCCATTTATGGTCCTTGTGGTAGTATGTGCCTATGATTCTATTATGTGATCATTTTTTTGGTTCAAATTTGGAAATATTGATGCAGTAATTTCATTACCTTCAATGAAATCAGTTCATGCTGGTTTCTAGAGGTGAAATATTAAGGTAGACTATAAAGAGCTGTAAATGAGAATCCATCAAATGCGGCCCTATATTGACAAATGTAAATGATGAAGAAAAGTGAATGTTGACGATTTAGTCTATAAAAAAGAAAGCTAAGTAACTGTGTTTCATTATTGTTTAGTCACTAAGTTGTATCCAGCTCTTTTGCAACCCCATTGACTGTAGCCTCCCAGGCTCTTATGTCTACAGGATTTCCAAGCAAGAATACTTAGAATGGGTTGCTCTTTCCCTTCTCCAGGGAAACTTCCTGACCCAGAGATCAAACCTGCATCTCCTCCATTAGCAAGTAGGCCTTTACCACTGAGCCACCTAGGAGGACCTTATGTTTGGAAGAGTATGTAAAAATTTCTTCTAAAGTGAATTTAAAAGAAAATTAAATAAACTGAAAGGAAAGGAAGGAGAGAGAAAGGAAAGCAGGAGTTAAAGTATAGGTTTTCAGCACTGCAAGTGTACTACATAGAACCAAAAATGACACAAGAGAGAGATGAAGTAGGTCTCCTTTATTTTCATTTTTTATGATTCATATTTATAACCTTGAAATTATAAATGTTTGTATTCATCACTAATATTTAATAGAAAGGTGAAGTAAACAGTTGGCATCTACTACAGGAAAGAGTTCTTGGCTCCACTTCTGTTTGCCTACATCTACTTCCAACTTGGATTCTTTTTGGCTTCCTTCTGTGCTGTATGTACACAGGTTTAGCAATTTTATTCAAAAGTTGTTTATTCAAGTTAATATCTGGTTAAGGTACAGTAAATTCACTATTTGTGTGTGCGTGTGTGTGTGTGCTATATTTAAGACCAATACCTTATTGTATGAGGCAAGTTTTAGTCCATATTTTCAAAAGAGGTGCTGATGCAAAGGCTGAGCTACCAAGTTAACTGTCAATAACCCCTCTTCTTTTGTTTAAGTGCTGGTTCCCACTTCTCCTGTTGTGACTTTGACTGTGTTTTTCATGGAGACAGCATGGCATCTTACCCTTCAGGAAGCCCTCTTTTGTTACTCAGGTTGGTGAGCCCGACTCCTGGCAGGAGGGGAGAGGATTAACTGCAGGCCCTCCTGCTGTTCTCAGTCAGCAACTAGCTGGATCACTGCTTCAAGCAGATGTTTCTGTTTAAGATCTTTAAGAACTATAATTAGGTGGAAAAATTGCATGTTTCACTTAATTCAATTTGCTAGTTGCATTCATTTGTTGGAAACTCATTGAAAATCCACATAAACATGTTGGTTTGAATACATGAAGGGTTTGTGAGGTATACGATTCTGTCTAAATGTCAATAAAATATATTGCACCATAGTTAACACTAGTAAATGCAGCTTAACTCATTGAGAGACTTCTCTGTGAACTTATGCTTAATTCAGTTGATAACAAAGGTCTTGATGTAGTGTCTAAAGTTCTTAAGGTCAAGTAATTCTATGTGGGTTGCTGCTGCTGCTGCTAAGTCGCTTTAGTCGTATCTGACTCTGTGCGACCCTATAGACAGCCTCCTACCAGGCTCCTCTGTCCCTGGGATTCTCCAGGCGAGAACACTGGAGTGGGTTGCCATTTCCTTCTCCAATGCATGAAAGTGAAAAGTGAAAGTGAAGTCTCTCAGTTGTGTCCGACTCTTAGCGACCTCATGGACTACAGCCCTTCTAACCTTGAATATTAAATAGCCAATAAAACTTAATGTTATATTTAAGTATAGGGTATACATTTATATGGACTTCCCTGGTGGCTCAGGGATAAAACAATCAAAGAATCTGCCTGCAGTGCTGGAGACACGGGTTTGATTCCTGGGTCTGGGTGGGATGGAGAAGGAAATGGCAACCCACTCCAGTATTCTTGCCTGAAAAATCCCATGAATAGAGGTGCCTGACAGACTACAGTCCATGGGGTCACAAAGAGTCGGATATGACTTAGCAACTAAACTACCACCACATACATTTTTCAGGCAAGTGTCTAATTTTCTTTGTTGTCTTGCTGCAGGAAGGATTTGAAACTGTGGACCAGTGTTACTGCTCAGTTACAGCTCAGGGTCTTATTCAGCAAGCAAAGGAAAGTACATCCTCAAGGTTTGAGGTTGGGCTGACCCCAAAGGAGACTCTTCAATCCGTCTTGGCTTCCTCCTTTTATTCATTTGTCTCCTCCTCTCCTGAGCCTGTCCTATGTAAATTGGGCTAGCCAGGAGGGCTTTGTTTCACCTGAGGTTCTCACTCTGGTGTCCTGTGATTTTCTTTTGTTCCATTTTTGCAGGCTTTTTCCTTTCTTTGTCTTTTAGCCACTGCCATTTTGGACTCCTTCCTATTTTAACTACCTAACACATTTATATACATGTTAAATACATATTATACTATTACATTTATTTAGCTGTATGATGTGATATACAAAAGAATAATTAAAAGTATAAAATATAATTTAATGATTATTTCTATGTATATAGCACGTTTATTATATGCAAATATCTTTAAGTTCTTTTCATTGACTCTGCATTTTATTAGGCACCAAAACCAATGTAAATGGATATATAGGAAGAACCCAACATATTTTAAATAGTAATTTATGTGAAAGAAACTAAAGAAATTATATGCTTGAGAGATTTTTTTTTTTATGTGATCTGTCATTTTGAAATTTTTATTGATAGATGAGAGTTGTGGAACCAACACGGCAAAGTCCCCATTTATTGTACCACTGAGAAATTTATATTTTTTCCATGTTACATACTTTTTTAAATATTTGCATGAATTTGAACCAGTAGAACACCTTAATTTATCAAAATAGTGTAGTTATATTTATGGGTGATTGGCCATTTTGAGCAGTAGGACTCAATAATTTTCTTTTGGATTTTTTATTAGATAGATGTTTAAGATCATTCATTATGTTTTCCATATTATTAATATGATGTGGAAAATGGTATTATAACTTAGAATGTGTTTTAGAACACATTAGGAAATTCTGTGGAGCATAGTCTTAGAGTTGGCCTTGGAGTAAAAGCTCAGTTTTTAAATAATTTAATAATTTAACATTAGGATTTTACCTTATGAGACTGTTGTACTTATAAACATTTTCTCTGTATTATTTCAGGGATAACTTACAATTAAATTTGTTCTTAAAAAGTTCATTTTGAGAGTTAACTATAAACTCAGGGACTCAACTTTAATTTCCTTCATTATTTTGTATGTTATATATCAACAAAAGTATCCATCTTGCTGAATGAAGAATAACTGTATATAAGGCACAAAATTTTCTTCTTTAATAAATACCTTGTCATATACAAAACTTTGTAGGGCATATCAACAAGTTCAAAACACATGGGGAAATCTATTTTTTCTAACTTAATAAAGTCATATAAAATCTTTCACTGGACCAGTGGAAGTGACACAGTAACAACCTAAATAATTATAAATATTAATCTTTATTCAAAGCATATCATCTTGCAGATTCAGCAGGAAGGAAGGTGCATTCCTAAAATGCTTAATCAGAAATGTGGCACTCAGAATTTTTCATGGTAAAACATCATAAAGTTCACTAGCGAAACACTAAAAAAAAACATTATTTTTTAATTCATTCATCAGAATCATAGTCTGTTATATTTCTGATCCTTTTACAAATTATAGTCATCATTTTTTCAGTCTGTTTCAGGTATAGTAAACTCCTTAGGCTAGACTGTAAGCCTCAAAAATACACACAACTCTGCTATGAATAAGTTTTCTTCTATTCATATCTTCTTTCCTATCTCTCTGTCATCCATTTCATGACTCTATTATAGTGTCTTGGGCCATCTGCCTACACCCTTCCATATATTCTCAACATTATCAAGAATTCTGACAGATTTTGAAAGTAAAACACATTAAAATTTTCTCTATCATTAATAAAGACTGTTACTTTGAGACAAATTATATCTCCTCTCCCCTTTCCTGAGCCCGGCACTTAACTCCTTAATTATTCAGGCAAAAAAATAAAATAAAGACTAAGGAAAAGAAGACTGTAGTATAACAACATAAAAGTTAGCCAATTTATGTAGAAGCTGTATAATAGAAACCTAGATTCTTCATATGAGAAAGAATACTTTTCCTTAATGCAGAAATTCCCTATGTAATATCCCAGAAAAAAAGGTTAATAGTCCTTGCTTGAACAATTCTAGCAGTGGGGAATCCACTACTTTATTGAGGAGTTCATTTCACTGCTGGACAGCTTTAAAATTGGAAAGCTACACCTGATATTTGCTCATTTTTCCATATAGATGATGAACAAATTACACAGCTAAGGTAGCTGACCTCATCCACACTCTGTGGACAGGGCTGAACTATTGGAACTTGTGTCCTTTGTATTGCAGATAATTTGACAGCAAAGGGCCATGTTGGGTTCACTGTTCAAAATGTTCATGTATAAAAATATCTACAGGATTTCCCTGATGGCTTAGTGGTAAAGAATCTGCCTGCCAGTGCAAGAGACCTGGGTTTGACTCCTGGGTTGGGACGATCCCCTGGAAAAGGAAATGACAACCCATTTCAGTATTCTTGCCTGGAAAATCCCATAGGCAGAGGAGTCTGGCAGGCTACAGTTCATGGGGTCACAAAGAGTCAGACATGGCTTAGTAACTAAACAACACTAACAACAAAAGTATCTATACAGATTATTTTATTTCAAATCTTGTAAAGATGATAAAATACATCCTTGATAACTGAATTCATACTCAGAAATGAGAGCCTGGCCACACAAGTTGCTAACCTCTTTTTCTTCCTCACCAAATGTTAGTTGCTCAATTGTGTCCAACTGTTTTTGAGCCCATGGACTGTAACCCATCAGGCTCCAACATCCGTGGAACTCTCCAGGCAAGAATACTGGACTGTATTGCATTCCCTTCTGCAGAGGATCTTCCTGATCCAGAGATGAAATCAGCCTCTCCCACATTCCAGGCAGATTCTTTCCCATCTTAGCCACCAGGGAAGCCCTTCCTCTTCACCAAGGGTGCAGTGAAACTCTTTACCCATGTGCCTGAATAACGTTCTGGTTTGGTTTGGATTCTACATGGTCCTTTGTAGTTTTTGCCCTATTCAATGTGATCTAAAAATACATCTGCTTCTTTTAAATGAAGTCTACTATTCTATTGATTCTGCCCTTGTTTAAAGTATGATCTTTTATACCAAGCATTGTGTCTTTAAGATATAACCTTGCCTCCTCCGGTGTACCTGGCTGAATGCTGATTTGGAGTGTGTAGGGCTCCCATTCCGACAGAGCTTTAGAGGCTGTGAAGATGGAGGGAGATTAGCCTTGAGGACTGTGGGGATGAAAGACTTTTTACAAAGTAAATTTAAACCTGCTTAGTGTTTTAACTCAAAGCCCTTTAACACATCTCTTCAACACTGGGCCACTGTAGCAATATGTGCTATGTCACTTCAGTCACATCCTATTCTTTTCACCCCTATGGACGGTAGCCTGCCAGGCTACTCTGTCCATGGGATTCTCGAGGCAAGAATGCTGGAGTGGGTTGTCAAGCCCTCCTCCGGGGTATCTTCCCAACTCAGGGACTGAACCCACATCTCAAGTCTCCTACATTGGCAGAGGGTTCTTTATGACTAGTGCCACCTGGAAAGTCCATTGTAGCAATAATGATCCCCAAGAATCATTACCTCAGAAAAGTATGATCTTTTATAGAGGACTAGAAAAACAAACCAAATATCTCTAGCAATTAAGGACAATAGTTGTTGTCTTGGTTGGAAGATATTTTGGATGATTGTACATAGTTTTCATTTTAAACGTTTGCATATGTACACCATCCTGTATGCCTTCCAATCAGGACACCAAGTTCCAAAGTGAAGTATCTGAATTTACATAAAGTAAGTATATAAAATTAAAAAGAAAAATCCCTGTCCTACTTGTTAGAGACAAAGGCCCAGCATACAATGGAATCAGTATTAGCTCTATGCTTACATTTATATTACTGAAGCCCTTACTAGTTTTTAGGTACAGATACAACAAGACTATAATACAGTAAAAATAGGATAATTGAATTGATATTTGGCACAAATTAAGTTGAATAGATATTTGACACTGTTATGTTTGTTTTGACACAAAGCTAAATTGAATCATGTAGAGTTACATTCAAGGAAGTAAGTTCAATCTCTCAATAGTGTCCAACTATTTGCGACCCCATTGAATGCAGCAAGCCAACTTCCCTGTCCATCACCAACTCCTGGAGCTTGCTAAAACTCATGTCTATTGAGTCGGTGATGCCATCCACCATCTCAGCCTCTGTCATCCCTTTCTGCTCCTGCTTTCAATCTTTCCCAGCATCAGGGTCTTTTCCAATGAGTCAGTTCATTGCTTCAGGTGGCTGAAGTACTGGAACAGTAGCTTCAGCATCAGTCCTTCCAATGAATATTCAGGACTAATTTCCTTTATTATTGACTGGTTTGATCTCCTTGGTATCCAAGCACTGACCTTTTCCAATCCTGTGGCCACTCTTGAGCTTTTAAAATTTGCCGGCATATTGAGTGAAGCACTTTCACAGCATCATCTTTTAGAATTTTAAATAGCTCAACTGGAGTTTTATCACCTTCACTGGCATTGTTTGTAGTGATGCTTCCTAAGGCCGACTTTACTTTGAACTTCAGGATGTCTGGCTCTGGGTGAATGATCACACCATCGTGGTTATCTGGGTCATTTAAGATCTTTTTTGTATATTCTTCTGTGTATTCCCATCACCTCTTTTTAATATCTTTGGTTCTGTTAGATTGATATCATTTCTGTCCTTTGTTTGGCTCATTTTTGCATGAAATATCCTCTTGGTAAGGTTAATTGCTCAGTCATGCCCAATTCTTTGCAACCCCAATGATTGTTAGCCAATCAGTCTCCTCTGTCCATGTGATTTCCCAGGCAAGAATACTGGAGTGGCTGGAGAGGTTCCTTTGGTGTCTCTAATATTCTTGAAAAGAACTCTAGTCCTTGCCATTATATTGTTTTCCTCTATTTCTTTTACATTGGTCACTTAGGAAGTCTTTCTCTACCTCTCCTTGCTATTTGAAACTCTGCATTCAGATGGATATATTTTCCTTTTCTCCTTTGCTTTTCTCTCTTCTTCTTTCCTCAGCTACTTGTAAGGTCTCCTCAGATAAACATTTTGGCTCTTTGCATTTCTTATTCTTGAGGATGGTTTTAATCCCTGCCTCCTGCACAATGTTATGAACTTCTGTCCATAGCTCTTCAGGACTTTGTCACTTCCATTGTATAATTGTAAAAGACTTGATTTAGATCATTCCTGAATGGTTCAATGGTTTCCCCTACTTTCTTCAATGTAAGTCTGAATTTTGCAATAAGGGTTTCATGATCTGTGCTACAGTCAGCCCCCGGTCTTGTTTTTTTCTGACTCTATAGAGCTTCTTCATCTTCAGCTGCAAAGAATATAATCAATATTTTGGTGATGTCCATGTATAGAGTCATCTTTTGTGTTGCTGGAAAAGGGTTTTGCTATGATGAGTATGTTCTCTTGGCAAAACTGCTAACTTTTGTCCTCCTTCACTGTGTACTCCAATGCCAAATTTGCCTGTTACTCCAGGTATCTCTTGACTTCCTACTTTTGCATGCCAGTTACCTGTGTGGAGAAGGACAGCTTTTTTTTTTTTTTTTTTGGTGTTAATTCTAAAAAATTTTGTAGGTTTTCATAGAACCATTCAACTTCAGCTTTGTCGGCATTAGCGGTTGGGGCATAGACTTGGATTACTGTGATACTGAATGGTTTGCCTTGGAAGTGAACAGAGAACATTCTGTCATTTTTGAGATTGCACCCAAGTACTGCATTCTGGACTCTTTTATGGACCTTGAGGGCTATTCCATTTCTTCTAAGGGATTCTTACCCACAGTAGTGGATATAATGGTCATTTGAATTAAAGTCATCATTCCATTACATTTTAGTTCCCTGATTCCTAAAACATCCATGTTCACTGTTGCCATCTCCTGTATGACCATTTCCAATTTACCTTGATTCATGGACCTAACATTCCAGGTTCCTTTGCAATATTGTTCTTTACAGCATTGAATTTTATTTCCATCATCAGTCACCTCCACAACTGGCACTGTTTTTGCTGTGGCTCCGTCTCTTCATTCTTTGTGGAGTTATTTCTCCACTCTTCTCCAGCAGCATATTGGGCACCTACCAACCTGGGGAGTTCATCTTTCAGTGTCATCTCTTTTTTTCCCTTTTTATGTTGTTTATGGAGTTCTCAAGGCAAGAATACTGAAGTGATTTGCCATTCCTTTCTCCAGGGGACCACATTTCATCAGAACTCTCCACCATGATCCTTCCATCTTGGTTGGCCCTACATGGAATGGCTCATAGTTTCACTGAGTTAGACAAGGCTGTGACCCAAGTGATCAGTTTACTTAGTTTTCTGTAATTGTGGTTTCCATTTGTCCTGTCCTCTAATGCATAAAGACAAGAGGCTTGTGGAAGCTTCCTGATGGGAGGGACTGGCTATGGGGGAATCTGGGTCTTTCCCTGATGTTCAAGGCCATGATCAGTAAATCTTTAATCCAATTTTCTGTTGGTGGGTAGGGCTGTGTTCCCTCCCTGTAGTTTGGCATGTGGCCAAATTATGATAGGGGTAATGGTGGCCTCCTTCAAGAGGACTGATGCTGTGACTGTTGTATTCTCTGCCCATATCCCCATGGAAGGCCACTGTTGACTGATGCCTCCAGTGGAGACTCCTGGACACGCACAGAACAGTCTGGCTAAGTTTCTTGTGGGGTCATTTCTCCTTTCTCGTTTCTCCTGGTGCTCACAATGTTTTGTTTGTGCTCTCTAAGAATCTGTTTCCCCAGTCCTGTAGAAGTTCTGTAATCAAATCCCACTGGCCTTCAACGTCAAATTCCCTGGGGGTTCTCAGTTCCTTTGCCAGATCCCCAGATTGAAAAATTTGTTGTGGGCCCTAGAGCTTTTGTAACAGTGTGAGAACTTCTTTTGGATAATTGTTCTCCAGTTTATGGATTGTTTTCTCAGTGGCCCTATGGCGGGGCTCACATGCCATGCCTCCCAGGTCTGCTGCAGCCAGAGTTCCTGTTCCTGTGACAGGCCACTGCTGACCTGTGCCTCAACAGAGACACTCAGACACTCAAAGACAGGTCTAGTTTAGTCTTAGAGAACACTCTTAAAATGATTTCAAGTGAATGATAACAAGTGAATCACTTTTCTTTCTCAGTTAAGCATTTTTATCTTATAGTTAAATCTTTCCAAACAATTGTGCAAAAACAGTGTGAAAACTAAAGACACAAGTTTCTGAAAGTGACAGGAGATTATTTATGCTAGCTATGTCTTTGAAAAGGAGAAGATGTATTAAAGGTTTAAAAAGTAGAAAAATTAGCATTCAAGTAGTGTATTAAATTCAGACAGAAGTTTCACTAAATGAATAATAACATATGGAGCATGTCATCAAGGAGACCAATTAAAAATATCATCCATCAAAAATATTGTCATCATTCTAGTGGAACAGAACTACAGGGAAAAAGACAAGAGAATACAAATCAATGTTTTCTTCATTGACAAAGTTCAGACATTATTATTTTTTAATCTTAATATGGAACATAAGAACTAGATTCTCAGTTTTTATAAATTCCTAATAGCAATCTCACCCTTGCATATACAATTTTTAAATTAACATTTTCCCTATCAGAATCCTCATCTAAAATACACAGTCTTGTATTTTTATTCTCCCATTATCTTATCAATTTAAGAATAACTACATAAAATTCTAAATTTTCTTAAAGCAAACTGAGATTTACTTTTTCACTTTTAGTATTACTATAATAGATTGATATACAGCCAGACTTACATACTGAGATAATCTTTTCCACACATTAAATACATATATCTTTCTTCACTTTGTAAATGCCTCCACTGAGTCTCCAAATATTTTTAAACACCTACACATTTAATGTTTCTGATTGAGACATCTTGATATTTCTGTTAAAATGCAAATTCCTCTGAATAGATAATGTATTAGAACCTAATCAGCTGTATTTTCTAATAGGATCAATTTATTGAATGGCTTTCCAGCATTACTAGTGATTGAGAGAAACTGTAACGTGGATAAAGGTAACTTCATTGTGTAGAGAGCATTGAAATGCTACAAAATGCAGAGTTTTGCTCATCTCTAGATAAATATAATCTCTGGGCAGGTAATGAACCAGAAAGGAACCTCTGTGAACAGAAAATGGATGGAAGAAAAAGTCAAGACAGCAGAAGGGAAATAGAGACAATTTAAAAAAAAATCTATTTCTCAGTGTAATCTCTACAAATGGGGTTACCAGTTATCTTAGTTATATATTAATAATGTTTATGCATTATTAGGAAAATAAAAAGTGTAAATCAGCTTATCAAAATTAATATTTAGGTTTTAGAATTAATATTTGTAAAATATTTAATAGAAAATGATGGAATAGGTCTGATATATGTTCATTTACTATACAAATTCTTGTCAAACTGACAATGTACAATGAATTGTGCTTACACATAGTTTACAATGAGGTTAAGGGTATAAATGATATTTCTTTAGTACCCAAAAATTGGTTCATGCTTTGACTTGTTTAAGCTTATGAGATTTAAAATTTTGTGTGGAACTCAGGGATTGCACTATTAGAAGGTAAAGTTTATAAGAACCATACAGAAGGAGAAAGAATGTTGTATCAGAATGATTGAGAGTTGCATTTCTAAAATTATGATTGCACTTAATTGAGAGATTTAAAACACATACTCTTGGAAGAACCATGTGTTTATGATATTTTCAATTTTTTTTTAGGACCCCTGAAAATGAAAATATTATTATCCATAATTATTAATTGATACATCTGGGCATCAAGCTCCTTTGGACAGAAATGATTCATTTTGCTATGTTCTCTAAATCATTTCCTAGTCTAAGATAAAATTTTAATTGCTGATAAAATTTTCAAGAGTTAATGTTTAGGTAAATTACATTTTATTTAGTTTTCTATTTAACTTTATATAAAATTGGAGATGCATACTTCTGGAAAATAATTTTAATGCTGAAATGCACAAATGCACAACATTTATCAAAATGCACAACAGAGTATGGCAAATATAAATTATAATAAAATTATAGCAATTTCTGATTTAAGGCTATGATTAAATAAGTTATAATCATACAGACAAAAGATAACCAGTTTGCTAAATATTAGAATACAAGCTTCTTCTGGTGTGTGTGTGTGTATGTGTGTAAATATATATGTGTATGTACATATGTATGTAGTATACAAAATAATGCCAATCACATAGTAAGAAACAATGAATATTTGTCGAGGGAATAAATGAATTTAAGTGGACAAAGTCTTACTCGAGCCACTCATGTGTGTGTGCTATGTTGATTCAGTCATGACCGACTTTTTGAGACATGCCAGGCCCTTTGTAGCCCACCAGGGTCCTCTGTCCATGGGATTTTCCGGGCAAGAATCCTGGAGTGGGTTGCCATGCCCTTCCCCCAGGGGTCTTCCTTACCCAAGTATAGAACCCGGGTCTTTTAGGCCTCCCGCATGAGCAGACATCTTCTTTACCACTAGCACTAACAAACTAATGCATTTCTTGAAAACATTCTGTTCAAGGGTCTATGTTAGGGAAACAAGTAAATCCAAGTTAAGATTAAAAAAAAAAAAAGAAGAAGAAGAAAAGAAAGCAAGAGAGAGAGGAGGAGGATGTCAGGAAGAGGGGGAAGGAAAAAAGAAGATAAAAAAGAGCATTTACCAGTTCAGATTACCTCCTCCATCCCTGATGCGTCAGATAGTAAAGAGTCTACCTGCGATGCAGTAGACCCAGGCTTGATCTCTGGGTAGGGAATATTCGTTGGAGAAAGAAATGGCAACCCACTCCTGTATTCTTGCCTGCAGAATTACATGGACAGAGGAGACTGGCAGGCTACAGTCCATGGGGTCGCAAAGGGAGGACATGACTGAGCAACTAACACTTACCTGGAGCATCCTTCCCCTCCTCTTAGGACCTTTCACCTCCCTCCTTCGTGTATCCTTCTCCAGTTCCTACTTAGGGGCCCAGAGCTACTGCAATATTTCTGGAATGCCTTTGAACCTGCAGTGACTGATCAGTGGCTTGTCCTGAGAATCATCAATGCCATGAATCTCCCTCAAAAAGCATACATAATTTCTATTCATACATTATTCTGCATCAGACCCTTCAACAACATTCTGTATTGAAAATGAGCTAATAAGAAGAACATGAATAGCCTTCTAGTTGGTAATTAAGGATGATTGCTTCATAAAATATTCCTTGATAACTGAAAGAAAAAAAAAAAAAACAGAAAAGCACTGACAATAAAGTGCTAAACAAAGTGTGCAAACCAGCACACACACACACAGAAAAAATCATGATTCTCATCCTCCATCTAAGACACTCAGCATTGCCCAGGAAAATCCCACACTTGATGTATCTTTACTCAGGGCATTTGACTCTGGCACTTAGGTTGTTTCCTCAACTGCTCTTTTAAACTTTATCACTTCAAAACTCCATCTATGGGACTCTTTGGTAATTTTCAAATGATAATTACAAATTCATAAATTCCTTCAACTGTTTATGCCCACAGAGAAATGCCCCCACCTTTCTCTCCAGTCTCAGAAATAATAAAAACATGGTAACATGCTGGGCTAATATACACAAAGAATAGTAGTTAACACAGTCATTATCAATAACTAAATTGTTCATATTACAACAGTGCTCTAAAGTAAATACTAACATCTTTGACTTTTTAAAATAATGAAACTGAAGTTTAGAGAGTTAGCCCTATTACCGTGTACTTCAGTTCAGTCACTCAGTCGTGTCTGACTCTTTGCGACCCCATGAATCGCAGCATGCCAGGCCTCCCTGTCCATCACCAACTCCCAGAGTTCACTTAGACTCACATCCATCAAGTCAGTGATGCCATCCAACCATCTCATCCTCTGTCGTCCGCTTCTCCTCCTACCTCCAATCCCTCCCAGCATCAGAGTCTTTTCCAATGAGTCAACTCTTTGCATGAGGTGGACAAAATACTGGAGTTTCAGCTTTAGCATCATTCCTTCCCAAGAACTCCCAGGGTTGATCTCCTTCAGAATGGACTGGTTGGATCTCCTTGCAGTCCAAGAGACTCTCAAGAGTCTTCTCCAACACCATAGTTCAAAAGCATCAATGCTTCGGTGCTCAGCCTTCTTCACAGTCCAACTCTCACATCCATACATGACTACTGGAAAATTCATAGCCTTGTCTAGACAGACCATTTGTTGGCAAAGTAATGTCTCTGCTTTTGAATATGCTATCTAGGTTGGTCATAACTTTCCTTCAAAGGAGTAAACATCTTTTAATTTCATGGCTGCTATCACCATCTGCAGTGATCTTGGAGCCCCCCAAAATAAAGTCTGACACTGTTTCTACTGTTTCCCCATCTATTTCCCATGAAGTGATGGGACCAGATGCCATGATCTTCGTTTTCTGAATGTTGAGCTTTAAGTCTACTTTTTCACTCTCCTCTTTCACTTTCATCAAGAGAGATTTTAGTTCCTCTTCACTTTCTGCCAGAAGGGTGGTGTCATCTGCATATTCGAGGTGATTGATATTTCTCCTGGCAATCTTGATTCCAGCTTGTGTTTCTTCCAGTCCAGTGTTTCTCATGATGTACTCTGCATATAATTTAAATAAGCAGGGTGACAATATACAGCCTTGATGTACTCCTTTTCCTATTTGAAACCAGTCTGTTGTTCCATGTCCATTTCTAACTGTCGCTTCCTGGCCTGCATACAGATTTCTCAAGAGGCAGGTCAGGTGGTCTAGCAAAATCTTTATTTTAACTCCCCCCCATCCCTGTTTGGAGAGCTCCTTTTCACTTTCACATAAACTGAACGACTGAACAGAACTGAACTGAAAAATATGGTTCTCAAATTTCATCATGAGTAGCACCTCTTCTAAGATGTTTTTCCCATGACCTCAAGAAAATGTCCCCAGATTCTGACAATGTAGCATTATTTGCAAAGTTCTATTGTATTACAGTATTTTCCATCTCTCGCATTAAACATTAGTTTCTTGAGAATAGAAGACCAAGTTTTATTCTTGGAGTGCTGAAAACTAACACAATGCCTGGAAGTAAGGATTTTGTTTTATTTAACTTGCTCAGTTCAGTTCAGTTCAGACACTCAGTTGTGTCTGAATCTTTGCGACCCCATGAATCACAGCACAGCAAGCCTCCCTGTCCATCATCAGCTTCAGGAGTTCACCCAAACTCATGTCCATCGAGTCGGTGATGCCATCCAGCCATCTCATCCTCTATAGTCCCCTTCTCCTCCTGCCCCCAATCCCTCCCAGCATCAGAGTCTTTTCCAATGAGTCAACTCTTCGCATGAGGTAGCCAAAGTATTGGAGTTTCAGCTTTAGCATCAGTTCTTCCAAAGAACACCCAGGACGATCTCCTTTAGAATGGACTGGTTAGATTTAACTTGCTAGTGGACAGTAAATCTCTAACCTTGGAAATTCACCCAAACTCATGTCCATCGAGTCGGTGATGCCATCCAGCCATCTCATCCTCTATAGTCCCCTTCTCCTCCTGCCCCCAATCCCTCCCAGCATCAGAGTCTTTTCCAATGAGTCAACTCTTCGCATGAGGTAGCCAAAGTATTGGAGTTTCAGCTTTAGCATCAGTTCTTCCAAAGAACACCCAGGACGATCTCCTTTAGAATGGACTGGTTAGATTTAACTTGCTAGTGGACAGTAAATCTCTAACCTTGGAATTACAAGTATCAGTGAAAGTAAATTTGTGGATATAGTTTGCATATCCTTTTAATAAGCCATTTTTGGATAGGGCTTACATACTTCAATCCATTTAATATTCATTTTAAAATGAGGTGAATGTTAGCAGTTTTTTTTTTTTTTTTCTACTTCATTTTACTTTACAATACTGTATTGGTTTTGCCATACATTGATGTGAATCTGTCTCGGGTGTACATGAGTCCCCAATCCTGAAC
>SJXQ01004167.1:17942-37121 GCA_006408695.1 Aepyceros melampus | reverse complement strand
TGTTCTTTCAGAAGAGCACTGCTAGTAAGATGAACAGACTCCAAGTCATGACATAAGGAACCCAGGATATTTAATTAGGAGTGACAGAAATGTTTAGAGAGGGCTGCTTTATCCACAAGGGATTAAGTTTGTTGTATGGATATTTATGACAACTCTTGAAACAGATTGTAGCTGAATACAAGGAAAACTTTTCTATCAGTTGGAGCTGCTCTAGCAAGAAAAGTGAAGCCTAGATAATGTTTCCTATTATTCTAGGTCTTCAGGTACAGAGATGGAGGTTAAACAGTGGACAGGAAGAGGGAGAAGGGATCTTAAAGTACCCAAATGCTTGGAGCCAGTCTCTTGTTGGTACAGTAAGGGATCTGTATGACTGCTGCTGCTGCTGCTGCTGCTAAGTCGCTTCAGTCATGCCCGACTTTGTGCGACCCCATAGATGGTAGCCCACCAGGCTTCCCAGTCCCTGGGATTCTCCAGGCAAGAACACTGGAGTGGGTTGGCATTGCCTTCTCCATCTGTATGACTAGTGAAGATTAAACAAAAAATTCAAAGTACTGATACATGTTTACAGCTTTTGATTTTTTTTTTAACCATGTAAGGCCTGATAAGATTTTGGGGATAACAGTTTTTTTTTTTTGGCAATAGATAACACTTTTCTTCTCTTCATGAGTCTGAAACCCTTTGGAAATTGAAGCCAGGCTACTAGAGTCTGAATATAGACTTGTGGCACTTATTAGCTGAATAACCTTAGTAAAATTCTTTAAACTTTGTGTGTGTCAGTTTCCTTATCTATAAAATAGGATAATACTTAAGTATAAGCATGTGAACAGTTCCTTGTTCATAGTAAGCATTCTATAAGTTTTAGCAATTAGATCTTAATTGAGGTATATATAAAGGAGTTAACTGGAAGATACAAAGATCACCATTAACCCAGCAATCCCACTTCTGGGCATATACCCGGAGAAAACGATAATTGCAAAAGATATATGCACTATTTACAATAACCAGGACATGGAAATAATCAAAGTATCCATCAACAGAGGAATGGATAAAGAAGATGTGGTATATATATACAGTGGAATAATATTCACCCTTAAAAAGGAGTGAAATTGTTCCATTTGCAGAAACGTGGATGGACCTAGAGACTGTTGTACAGAGTGAAGTCAGAAAAAAATATCATATATTAATGCATGTATATGCAATCTGGGAAATGGTATAAATGATCTTATTTGCAAAGCAGAAATAGAGACACAGATGTAGGTAGCAAACATACAGATAACAAGGGGGAAAGGGGTTGGTGATGGGATAAATTGTGAGATTGGGATTGACACATATACACTATTGATACTAAGTATAAAATAGATAACTAATGTGAACCTACTGCATAGCACAGTGAACTTTACTCAGTGCTCCATGGTGACCTAAATGGGAAGGAAATCCAAAAAAGAGGGGATATATGCACATGTATAGCTGATTCAAAAAACTAAGATCATGGCATCTGGTCCCATCACTTCATGGCAAATAGATGGGGAAACAATGGAAACAGAGACAGATTTTATTTTCTGGGGCTCCAAAATCACTTAGCAAACATACAGATAACAAGGGGGAAAGGGGTTGGTGATGGGATAAATTGTGAGATTGGGATTGACACATATACACTATTGATACTAAGTATAAAATAGATAACTAATGTGAACCTACTGCATAGCACAGTGAACTTTACTCAGTGCTCCATGGTGACCTAAATGGGAAGGAAATCCAAAAAAGAGGGGATATATGCACATGTATAGCTGATTCAAAAAACTAAGATCATGGCATCTGGTCCCATCACTTCATGGCAAATAGATGGGGAAACAATGGAAACAGAGACAGATTTTATTTTCTGGGGCTCCAAAATCACTCAGATGGTGACTACAGTCATGAAATTAAAAGACATTTGCTCCTTGGAAGAAAAGCTATGACCAACCTAGACAGCATATTTAAAAGCAGAGACATTATTTTGCCAACAAAGGTCCATCTAGTCAAAGCTATGGTTTTTCCAGTAGTCATGTATGGATGTGAGAATTGGACCCTAAAGAAAGCTGAGCACTGAAGAATTGATGCTTCTGAACTGTGGTGTTGGAGAAGACTCTTGAGAGTCCCTTGGACTACAAGGAAATCCAACCAGTCCATCCTAAAGGAAATCAGTCCTGAATATTCATTGGAAGGATTGATGCTGAAGCTGAAGCACCAGTACTTTGGCCACCTGATGCGAAGAGCTGACTCATTGGAAATGAGTCAGCATTCCCTGATGCTGGGAAAGATTGAAGGCAGGAGGAGAAGGGGTGACAGAGGATGAGATGGTTGGATGGCATCACAGACTCAATGGACATGAGTTTGAGCTAGCTCCGGGAGTTGTTGAAGGACAGGGAAGCCTGGTGTGCTGCAGTCCATGGGGTGGCAAAGAGTTGGACACCACTGAGTGACTGAACTGAACTGAGATTAACTGATAGCTGATTCACTCTGCTCTACAGCAGAAACTGACACAGCAGTGTAAAACAACTATGCTGTGTGTACTTAGTTGCTTAGTCATGTCCGACTCTTTACGACCTCATGGACTGTAGCCCTCCAGGCTCCTCTGTCCATGGGGATTCTCCAGGCAAGAATACTGCAGTGGGTTTCCATGCCCTCCTCCAAGGGATCTTCCCAACTGAGGGATCGAACCTGCATCTCCTGCATTGGCTAGCAGATTCTTTGCCCTCTGAGCCACCAGGGAAGCCCAAAGCAACTATACTCCAATAAAAAAAAAAATGACTGCCAGCTATTAATAGCACTGATAAAGCAAAAATGGAGGCTGTCGATCTACATCTGCAGCCGAGTGGCTGTGGTAATACTTCAGCCCTGCTCGACTTATTCACCCGGCCATTGTTCCAGCTGGACAACGTTTGGCACAAAATGTGAACATCCATGGACAAGATGACTCCAGAATGTGGAATCTCGGGAGGGGCCAAGGTAAAGGTTCTCAGTTCCTTCTTTCAAACTTACTAAATCAAATAATTCACTCCTTCTCCCATGGAGAAAAGTAAATGAGGAGTGAGAGAGGGACGAATATTATTTTAGTGGAGCTCTTTTTCCGTGGAGATCTTAAGACAAGAAATGAAGGCTTACACTCTAATGATACTAAGGGGAAAAAAGCCCTACCATTTCGAACATTGTCTCATACCTCAAAAATAGAACAAAGTTAAGTCCATTAATAAATGTAGCTTTCTACCACAATGCCTCAATTTTTCACAGACCTGCAAAATTTCATTAGGATTTGGCACTAGTCTCTGAACTAGCCTTTGGGAACCACTGTAATAGATGACTTTTAAAATCCTTCTAACCATGAGATGTTATAATTCTATGATAGGATTTCATTTATACCTAGCCCATAGAAGAGAACCAAGGAACTGAACCTGGGTCAAGGGACAGGCAGAGCCTGAAAATGTGTTGGCAGTCAGGCCCAGAGCAGGGTATTTTCTCTCCTTAGAATTCTTAATCATATTTCCCCACTGTCAATAAGAAGAAGAATTTATCTAAAAAGGCCAGAGGGTTGTTGTGAGGAGAACTTGATAATGAACCTGAGTGCCCCATCTTGGGCTTTGGGATTTCCATTGCCAGACTGTGAGCCATGATAGTTGGAAGAAAAGATAGATATGTCAGTTCAGCATCTCTCACAGTAATACCATTTCAAATATGTTTATTTCTTTGTCTTAATATTTTATTATCAGTTTGTTGTTCTCTGTATCCCACCTGTGGTCCTTCTCCTCCCCTCATGAACTGATGAAGCTACATTGCAACAAATTGAAATAGAAAACCACATATCCAAGGTGATTTATTGTTAATGTGAAATTCTGTCCTAACCTGGAAGTCAAGGGGCAGGAATCCCAAGCTATTTCAAAATTCACATTACAAGGCAGATAATCGATGCCCCCAAACCACAGCATTTTGTACTCCATTAATCGTACACTGACAGAGCCCTTTGGTTGAATTTGTATTTCCAAATAAATACAAACATATGTCATCATTTTTTATTGATTTTGGACTTTCCTAGGAAGGAAATGCTGTTAAATTATAATAAATGGTGTCAACTAAAACAAATAGCTCAAAACCCATTAAGAAGACATTTGTTGCAGAACTTGGTTTGATTTGTTGGCATCAGTTGAAATCATGTCAAAATAATGTCTTCAGAAACCAAATAAAAATTTGTTTGCAAATTTGTCTGCAGCAAGCATTTCTAGAACATAAAAATCCTTAAGAATCAATATGGTTTTATTCAGTATGCAAATGTACTGAAAAGCATTATGGCAAAAATTCCATTGCTGAATTATATGATAGTGCTAGTGAATTAATAAATAATAATAGATGATAAATAATATAGTGACTGAATTAGATAATACATTTATGAAGAAGTAGAGGGAGAAAAAGATTAAGGGGGATAGTCTTGGGAGAAGATCAATTTTCAGATAAGCTAAACTAACATTTTATATTCAGAAAATTAATGGAGTTTAGTCCAGTGACTCACAAAGTCCAGTTCAACTAAATTTCACGGCTGCCTTTAAAACAGGAAAGGAGATGCAGAATGCCTAGCTTTGAAGTGATCATCATTTGAGTTCTAATATTAGTCAGTCTGCATCTGTAATTTGCATAACAGTGTTTGCCTTCCAGGTAACTGGGAATTTAATTGCTATCAGAATAAAGTTTGAGTCTTATTTTCAAATGATGTCAGAGCAATGTATCCCAATGTGCAGTTTTGAAAGTCACTATAAATCGGGCATATGAGAGGGCTGTAGTGGAAGCTGGGCTTTAATATAAAATCAAAAAGGGTTTATCTTCAGTATACCCCAAGTCCTCTTCTGTGACTATACATGTTCTCCTTTCACCGCCTTCCAGGGTGCAGTTTCTTTTGTAATACTTATTTATTTTTATTTATTTGTTTGACTCTTAGTGTGCCATGCAGGACCTAGTCCCCTGACTAGGGATGGCACCCAGGCCCTCTGAATTGGGAGCTTCGAGTCTTAGCCAGGGACAACCAGGGAAGCCTCCCAGGATACAGTTCTTTTAAAAAGCCTCACCTGTGATGTTTAAGCTACTTCTGCCCTTTATGATCCTCTGTTTATCCTCCCATTGAAATAGATGCATCCTACCTCCCCCATCCTCTTCTAATTTCATTCCCAGAATGTTTCATTGCTGAGTCGCTAAGTCCTAACTCTGTGACCCCTTGGACTTTAGTAGGCCAGGTTTCCCTGTTCTTCATTATCTCCCAGAGTTTGCTCAAACTCATGCCCATTGAGTCAATGATGCCATCCAACCATCTCATCCTCTGTCTTCCCCTTCTCCTCCTGCCCTCAATCTTTCCCAGCATCAGGGTCTCTGTGTATCAGGTGGTCAAAGTGTTGGAGCTTCAGCATCAGTTCTTCCAATGAATATTCAGGGTTGATTTCCTTTAGGATTGACTGGTTTGTTCTCCTTGCAGTACAAGGGACTCTCAAGAATTTTCTCTGGCACCACAGTTTGAAAGCATCAATTCTTCGGTGCTCAGCCTTCATTATGATACAACTCTAACATCCCCACATGACTACTAGAAAAATCATAGCTTTGACTATATGGTTCTTTGTTGGCAAAGTGATGTCACTGCTTTTTAATATGCTGTCTAGGTTTGTCATAGCTTTTCTTCCAAGGAGCAAGCATCTTTTAATTTCATAGCGGTATTCACCATCTGCAGTGACTTTGGAGCCCAAGAAAATAAAGTCTGTCACTGTTTCCATTTTTTCCCCATCTATTTTCCATGATATGATGTGACTGGATGCCATGATCCTAGTTCTATGAATGTTGAGTTTTAAGCCAGCTTTTCACTCTCCTTTTTCATTTTCATCAAGAGGTTCTTCAGTGCCTCTTCGCTTTCTGCCATAAAGGTGCTGTCATCTGCATATCTGAGGGTTTTTATATTTCTCCTGGCAATCTTGATTCAGCTTAAGCTTCATCCAGCTTGGCATCTTGCATGATGTACTCTGCATATAAGTTAAATAAGCAGGGTGACAATATACAGCCTTGACATACTCCTTTCCCAATTTGGAACCAGTCTGTTGTTCCATATTTGGTTCTAACTTGCTACTTGACCTGCATACAGATTTCTCAGGAGACAGGTAAGGTGCTCTGGTATCCCATCTCTTTAAGATTTTTCCACAGTTTGTTGTGATCCACACAAAGGCTTTAGCATAATTAATGAAGGAGAAGTAGACGTTTTTCTGGAATTCCCTTGCTTTTACTATGATCCAACAGATGTTGGCAATTTGATCTCTGGTTCCTCTTTCTTTTCTAAATCCAACTTGTACATCTGGAATTTCTCAGTTTATGTACTGTTGAAGCCTAGTTTGAAGGATTTTGAGCATTACCTTGCTAACATGTGAAATGAGTGCAGTTGTGCGGTAGTTTGAACAAGGAGCTAATTTGCTAAACTTGTTATTGTTTTTGTCTTTATCTCTTATCTCTCTCTCCCATGTAGTTTATTTTTGTGAAATAAAAACAACAATAACAAAAACAACAACACACCAACACATAACCAAAATAAAAATTCCAAGCTGAATTTCATCCACCAATTACCATCACCATGATATTTAGGGAAATTAAAGAATGGGCAGTTTAATGTTCCCCTCCCTACACAGTGAAAATAAGAAGGAGCGATCAAGGACTATCCTTTATTCCATAATTGCTCCTTCTTTTCGCTGTTTGGGAGGGGAACATATGGAGAAGACAATGGCACCCCACTCCAGTACTCTTGCCTGGAAAATCCCATGGACAGAGGAGCCTGGTAGGTTGCAGTCCATGGGGTCGCGAAGAGTTGGACAAGACTGAGCGACTTGACTTTTACTTTTCACTTTCATGCACTGGAGAAGGAAATGGCAACCCACTCCTGTGTTCTTGCCTGGAGAATCCCAGAGACGGGCGAGCCTGGTGGGCTGCTGTCTATGGGATCACACAGAGTTGGACACACTGAAGCAACTGAGCAGCATATATATATATATACACACACATATATGTGTATATATATGTCAGTGAGACATCAGCACAGCCCAGCACTATTTTGTAAACTGGTTTTTGAAAATTGTTGTTTTAAACTTATAGCATTGCTATGGTGTCCAGGGGGAGGGCTATGCTTCTTGTTACTAATTTTCTGTGGTGGAGTGAAGTATGGTTATGGATCAAAGCAGGAAGAGACTATGGGGCTCAGCTTAGGGATCAGACAGGAACCACAAGCTCAGGAGTAAAGTAAGAAGAAGGCATGACATAGGGCAAAAACAAATAAGCCCTGATGAGTGGGGAAGGGTTATTGGGGGTGAGAATCAAAGAAGCTTTACAAATCTGACTGCTCGAGGGGAGATGCCCATAAGTTCTTTTCCTGGCGCTCACAACCTCTTTGATGTGAATGACTGGAATTTAGGGCTTTGCATAATGGGTCTGGCCTTTGCTGTCCACCTCACCCTGTGCAGTCCACGTCCTTATTACGATGATTGGATACTGCAATTCCCTTTCCTCCATAAGGCACCACTGATATTACCGCACTCCAAATTGACAAGACAGCATTTTAAAATTGATTTGAATTTTGCAAAGTGTTCTGTAAGCAAAGTTCTTTTAGAATCACGGAGAGTGAAGTTGCTAAATTATGCATGTTATATGTACATCGTATATTTGTATATGTGTGTGTTTTCCAACTTCTAATACAGATCATATCAGTAGCTTTTATTTTTAAATTTTTTTTTTTGCAAGAAAAGGACCCAAAGGGCTAAATCAAAGCTTGAACTAAATGCAGTCAGGGTCCTGGCTTTGGGGATTGTTAGAAGCCATTGCAAGGAAAAATCCGACAGAACAATGCCCTGTTGTTAGTTGTGAGTGAATCCTAGAGACCATCAGAGGGAGTACTTTAGCTGCTGTAAAAGGGCTCAGAGGGAGACAGATAATAAATGTACAACAAACAGTCCAATGTCAGAAAATGATCACTATTGCAAAATGAGACAAAAGCGTTTTTTCTTTTTTGCACTTTCTATCCAACTCTGGCTATGGTCAATATTAGCTGGATAATTCCCTGAATCTGGCTTATGTGGAATCTTGCAAGGACAAAGAGGATTTGCTCACTCATCGGTGAGAGAGGTACTGGTCATGCATGCTTACATGTGCTAATAATTCTGGTCTTTAGTGGTACCGATTTAATGAAGACGATGTTATGCAATTTTAATTGGTCACCTATAATTTGACATTAGCCATGCCTTTGTGATGAATACAAAGATTTTTTGGCCAGCACTGATATTAGCTAAAACCTGGATCTTTGAACTGTCAGTTCCTCCCACATTCCCCTTGTCTTTCCTTTCTGTAGTGCTGTGGTCCTCACTGATGGGTCCCACTTGCAGCCCAGACATTCCCAATCCTATTCCTAGATCAGTTTTTAAAATGTCAGAAAATGATATACCACCAATCTCAGACCTCTTTAGTGGAGCTTGAAGCACTGAGTTTTATGCATTCAGTCCACCCCTAGACTGCAGTGCTCTTCATTTTTGCTTTCATTTCCCACTCTACAGTTTATCCAGTGATTCTCCCTTGTCCCCTTCTAGAGATGGGCCCCCACCCTGAACCTTGCCTATCTCCTGCCCGTCTTCTCTCCCTAGATTTTGCCCCAGCCCACTCCTTGATATTCTATAAATTGGCAAGATATGGACAAGTCATGATGTCGACAGACACTATGGTGGTTGACTTCTGGGTTAGAACCTTTCTAGAATTTCTTGTTGCTGGGTTTTATCTCCTCCTTCTAACCATTGTTTGCAGCTGCAGACCCCGCCCTGGAAATCCCAACTGTCCTGGCTGAGGCCAGTCTCTGCATTCTGGTCACGTTCCTTCAGTACCTTTGATCCAGCTTCCTCTTTCATCATCCTCTGTGGTTGAATCCATCTATGATTTGTCTTTGTAGATGATATGATGAGTACTGCCAGAAGCTCCAACTCCCAAATCTCTATCAGTGATATGCAAAATCTCTTGCTATCAGAGTTCAGATCTTTGAGTTAGGGGATTATGTGTATAGCAGACATCTGTTAAAATGCATGTATTCCAGGTGTCTTAGTAAGGCTAGGCTAGGCTCTTCTGTGGTAATGACTAAAACCAAATATGTAATATCTCAACACAGCACTCTGTGTGAATTTTCAGGCAGGTAAAATGTTTCTCCTCACAGTTGTTTAGAGACTTTTTCCCATCTTGTGGCCCCTCAATCCCCCAAGATCTCATTAGTACCTACCCTCAGCTGGTGGAATAAAAAACTGCACCTGAAGAGTCAAACTGTTTTCTTAAAAGCTTTGGCCTGGAGGTGACACCTAGAAGTGATTCTCACATGAGATCAGATTCAATCACATGGTCACATCTAATTGTAAGCAAGGCTGGGAAGTGCAGTCTAGTCATGTCACTGGGAAAAAAAATGGCAGAATAGATTTTGGATGACAGCTAACAGTCTCCGCCATACCAAATAGGATAACACATTCATTTTTCAGCCTGGGATACTGTAACACAGTTTTGTTTATTAAATTGCTAATACTTTAGGAAGCAGATTACAAAAGAATAAGATATAGGCTAGATTAGGGGGAGTAAATGGGGAGAGTAGGGGAATACATTGACCCAATACATGGGTCAGTGATGGGAAAAGTCAGGTTTCTCTGAGATGACAAATTTAGGTGAACAGGACTCTTAGCCAGGGATCAATATGAGGGTACTAGAAATATGACAAACAAAGGTATGGAAACAAAGTAAAGATGAAAAGAGTGTCTCAATTTTGTTTCATGTTAAAACCTGATTCAATATCTATATCCAAAATGCTTGCCAAATGAAGGTCTTCAAAATGTGAATAATCTAAATTTGTGACTGTTTCTGCCAGTCATCTGTTTTTGTCGGTGGGTGGGGGCAAAATATTTCTAAAGCCCTGATTTCCAGTGTGCTCTACTAGGTTCCTTTTTCTCATAAGATTTTTCAACTTAGGACTGAACCAGAAGTATTAAAATCCCATCAATTTTTTTGATCCCATCTTCTTTGATCTTTGCTCAGGTCACAATGAAGCAATAGCTTTCTTACAGCTATCCATTTGGTTTCAGGCTGCCCACTGGGAGCCTTATTATGTATGAGGCAAAATCTTTTCATGTAGGATTAGGTTTTGTTTCCTGTTGGACTGGTCACCTTCTACAAACAAGGACTGATGTCTAGTTCATTTACATCCTCTCTTCCTTCACAGCCCTACACTGTGAAAGATTGATCCATGCTGGTGACCTACCGACACATCCTTAACCACCTGGGTTGGAGCATGAGTTGATTCAGCAGGAAGCAGGAAGGTGAGTGGAAGGATGGAGGTTGCCAAGCAATGAGCCTCAGCTGTTGTCTGCAGCACTGTTAATGGGGCTGAATGTGTTCTGTGTTTAGCTTGAAAGCACATTGCAAAGACAGACAAGAGGCAAAGGTCTGGAGAGGTGGAGGCATAGAAGCCATAGATTTTGCTTTTTAGCTTGTGTCCTGGATGTGTTCACTGGATGACAAAAGAATCATTGCAAGTGGACTATGATGGGCAGTCAATCTATCCTGGATGAACAGGTTTCTAAGGGTTTTAAGGTCTTGTTAGTGGTAGATGGTTATCCTTGGAATGTGAAGTGACAAGTGCTTCCAAAATGTTTTTCTTATGGTTACATAAACCTCATCATGAAAGATCATCCTTTAAGAATTTTCAAAAGCAATTTTTTTTTGGTCACACCTCAAGGTATGCAGAACTTCCCTGTTGCTGCTGCTGCTAAGTCGCTTCAGTTGTGTCCGACTCTGTTCGACCCCATAGACGGCAGCCCATCAGGCTTTGCCGTTCCTGGAATTCTCCAGGCAAGAATACTGGAGTGGGTTGCCATTTCCTTCTCCAAGGTATGAAAGTGAAAAGTGACAGTGAAGTTGCTCAGTAGTGTCTGATTCTTAGCGACCCCATGGACTGCAGCCTACCAGGCTCCTCCGTCCATGGATTTTCCAGGCAAGAATACTGGAGTGGGGGTGCCATTGCCTTAAACCGCTTCAGTTGGTCAGGCTCACTGTGACCCCGAAAATTGTAGCCCGCCAGGCTCCTCCATCCATGGAATTCTCTAGACAAGAACACTGGAGTGGGTTGCCATTTCCTCCTCCAGGGGATCTTCCCGACCCATGGATTGAACCTGTGTCTCCTAAGTCTCCTGCGTTGGCCGGGGATTGAACCTGCACTTTCTAAAGTGGAAGGACAGAGTCTTAGCCACTCGACTACCAGAGAAGTCCCCAAAGCAATTTTTAATAAATTAACTTTATTTAATAGGCATTTATGTGGCACTAACTATATGCTAGGCACTGAGGGCCTTAGAGATGTTAACTACTGTAGTTATTCCTTGTAACAACCCTATGAGGCAGGCATTAATTTTAGTCTCCCAATTTTAGAGATGAGGAAAGAGAGAGAGAGAGAGGTCCAAAAACTCACAGCCAATGAATGAAAGAGCCAGGATTGCAAACCCAGGCAGGCTGGCTCCAGAGTCTGTGCTCTTAACCATTAAACTATGCTGACTCTCATAGCATAGGGTGTTCCATTTATATGGGGGATGTGTGACTCTTTCTAGTGAATTTTTAAACCTAATCATACTATCATCCCCTCCACCTAGTAGAGAGCAGGATTTGGAATGCTTTGAATGGAAGGGGCATAAAAGGGCCTGATGAGACTGTTGGGGGAAATGATGCTGTCAGGATGAGAATCTTGTTAAAGGGCTAGATCCCCCAGCACCTCTTCTCCCTAAAAACATATCATTCAAGGAGCTGTGTTTTCACCTCTGTCTTCTAGTTTGTATGAATTTGATTCTAGTGGTTAGCACTCAGTCTTACCTCTTTATTTTTATTTCATATACTCAGAGGTGGATCCTCATTCACCCAGGTAACAAAGAATGGTTTGGGCTGACTGGGGAGCCAGTTCTGTATTCGGAGTCGGTGCACGTTGCTTTTCCAGGACAGCTCCTTGAGACTGCCCTGACAGGGTGACTTCCTCTTCCCTGAATACTTTGTTGTTGTTGTTGTTTTTAACTTGGCACATGAGCAGCATGAGAGGTGCTAGTTCCGCTGCCAGGGATTGAACCCACCTCTACAGTGGAAGGGTAGAGTCTTAACCACTGGACCACAAGGAAGTCTCTCCATGAATACTTTGGGACTGGATGCTGCTCTCTGATCACTCAAAGCTCCCATTAGCTTTTCCCTATCCTGCTTCTTCCTCACATTGTACTTGACAGGTGATTGACTGCCTGCTTGGTTGGCATCACGTGGCAAAGGGTCACTTCTGTCTGTCCTGAGGGTTGCCACCTGGTGTCACATAGCCCATTATTTTCAGTCTATAACTGACTCTTTTACATGCCCCTGTCTATGGTTTTTCAAAACTTCAATTTTCTGTATTAGACTAACATGTTTCCCTCAGTATTCCAGAGGACTATCAGATGGAAAAGGGGGCTGTTGAGGATTTGGATGGATATTACCCCACTGATCCTTGTCCCTGGAATGTTGGCCCCAGCCAGATACTATAATAAAGTCAGAAATGCAAACACCTACTACGCACAAGATGCTACATAAGCTATTGCATGCCCCAGGCGCTGCTCTGAGATGACCTCACCAGATCATGGCATTCTCTGCTCCAAGAGAAAGAAAAGGTATCTTGACTGACAAACAGACTTCGTTCTCTGTGTGTAACTGGGAGTTCAGCTCCTACACTTCGGCACTGAGCTCATTGTCTTCATAATTAATGGTAAAAAGAACGGATTCGGAAAGAACACGGGAATAAGAGGCTCAGTCTCCAGAGGGAGCGTTAGAAGTGGACTCGGAGCATTTCCCCCCACCCCATTAATCCTCCGTGGTCACACATGGGGAATACGAATGCCCTTCTCAGGCCCTCTGGTTCATTTCACCAGAAGACAATTGACCTATCGCCACTGTGAGGAGTCAAGCCTTGAACAAAGCAGCTGCTGAAAGGACTCTGTCAAGCTGGCAATGAATTATTAATATGGCTCTGAAAGGAAACGGCATTGGAAACCAGGTTCTTTATTATTTACATTAATGAGCCGGAAGATATGCGATGGACAAAAATCCCAAGTTTGGAGAATGCTGTGTACGAACGAATAAACAATGCAAAGCTGCAAATGTAAATTCAGACTAATACGTCTGGGAACAAAGAGCCCAAAGAGGGAATAGTTTCAGAGCAGTAAAAGGCTCTCTAGATAGAGCAGGGTGTCAAGTCATTACCGAAATTCCCTGCCGTCAGTTTGTTTGAGAATGAAGCTCAGACTTAGGAAGGAAGAAAAAGACCCAGATTGCCTGCTGGACAGACACAATACAATGCCCCCATCAAAGGTGGTGGTGTTATCTCTCTGAGAGATGTGTGCCCAGTACAATATGCCATTTGCTTCTTATCTGAGTTGAATGGTAAATTATTCTAATACAATATCATACTCTGCTCTTCAAAGAGATTCCAGATCTTCACAGTTTGATTGGCAGAGGTGTGTGTATAGGTGTGGGCTTTCTGTGTACTTCCTCTAATGCAGATGCTTTCCTTTCACTGCACAGAGAGCCCTCTCTCCCATCAATAACCTTCCTCCCTTTATCAGAAATGGTCCTTTGTTTAACCCTCCCTGTCTTGACTCCAGTCCAGTATTTTGACTGTTTCACCGTGTAAGCCCCAGTGTGGCAATGCCTGCCTCCACAGCAAGCCCAACCATCTCCTGAGATGACAGATAAGACACTGTTTTGTCCCATTAAATTAGATCCTCCCCCCAAACTGACATTCGTATTTTGTTTGAATTGTACTTTGTCATATTGTATCTCTCAGTTTCTAGATATTTGGCTACTTGTCTTCCTTCCAATTTCTATCTTTTACAGAGCCCTCAGTTTCTCTTTTATTCTAGCTACAGTCATCTGTGGCCTCTTGGTTATTGTTTGGAGGATGGCTGACAGGTGTGTATAGGCACCTATACATATGTATCGACCTACTTAGGAAATAATTTGGTCACTTACTGTTAAATATCTATCACAGCAAAACAGGACATTTTAAAATTATCTTAAACTGTGTCAATAATATTGGTTCACAGTGATAAGACTGGGCTGTGGCTATTCTAATCTTGAATCTTGAGTCAGGAAGGCCTTTGGCCATGTTTGGGAAAGAAGTGAAAGTGAAGTCACTCAGTCGTGTCCGACTCTTTGCGACCCGTGGACTGTAGCCCACCAAGCTCCTCCGTCCACAGGATTCTCCAGGCAAGAATACTGGAGTGGGTTGTCATTTCCTTCTCCAGGGGATCTTCCCGACCCAGGGATCGAACCCAGGTCTCCCACATTGCAGGCAGACGCTTTAACCTCTGTACCACCAGGGAAGCCCTTTGGGAAAGAAGTTTGATTTAATTTAGCCAGTCTTATTGGTGAAGCATAATATAATTTATATGCATATTTTAAAAGTAGCAACAGTTAAGACTGATCATAAATGATCTTTGGCATTTTACAGTTTAAACTTGTCTTAAAATATACTATTTGGTTTAATCTTTTTATTACCATATGAAATTGTTGATATTTGAACATTCAGATCTTCAAAAATGAAATGGAAATTTCATACAGTTCACCCTCATAGTTTACAGATGAGGAAACTGAGCCTTGGTAACATGAAGTGGCTTCTCCAAGTTCCTCCATTTACACCCTAAGTAGTAGAGCTGGGATTCAAATTCCCCTGTCTCACTCTCATTTGCTCCATTGCTTCCTACTTCTGTTTTGGGTTCAAGATTCTCTGGAAAAGCTCTGGCTACATGTTCTAGAGCTCAATTATTTGTTTTTATCTACAGTGACCCATTGAAATTAATGATTTTGAAATGACCCAGAACAGAACAGACTCAGAAACCTCAAATTGACTAACGAAAAAAGAAACCAGCAATGTTCAGTTCAGTCGCGCAGTCGTGTCCGACTCTTTGAGACCCCATGAATCGCAGCACGCCAGGCCTCCCTGTCCATCAACAACTCCCGGAGTTCACCCAGACTCACGTCCATTGAGTCCGTGATGCCATCCAGCCATCTCATCCTCGGTCGTCCCTTTCTCCTCCTGCCCCCAATCCCTCCCAGCATCAGGGTCTTTTCCAATGAGTCAACTCTTCGCATAAGGTGCCCAAAGTACTGGAGCTTCAGTTTTAGCATCATTCCTTCCAAAGAAATCCCAGGGTTGATCTCCTTCAGAATGGACTGGTTGGATCTCCTTGCAGTCCAAGGGACTCTCAAGAGTCTTCTCCAACACCACAGTTCAAAAGCATCAATTCTTCAGTGATGCCATCCAGCCATCTCATCCTCGGTCGTCCCTTTCTCCTCCTGCCCCCAATCCCTCCCAGCATCAGGGTCTTTTCCAATGAGTCAACTCTTCGCATAAGGTGCCCAAAGTAACCAGCAAAACCTCACACAAATAGAAATTCCCCACCTGTGTGTCCTCTGCTTTGGGATATGACAGTATCTGGATATATATTGATCTCACTCTCTCTCCCTTGCTCACTACTTTCTTTTGTTTACTTTGCTGTCTTTTTGGAGGGTCACCTTCTTTTACTATTCTCCTTTTCCCCCTCCCTCTCCCTGCCCCCAGTCTTGTGTCTTGAGCCTAAGTCCTTGAGCCTCTTTCTCTCTTTAGGGGTCTTTTTCTTGGCCAAGATCTGATTGTACCATTGACATCAATTCCAGTCATCTCAGCAGATAACGTCTTGGAACAGGAAAACTAAATTGTGGAATCAGACAGCCCAACAGGGGCTATAGTCACTTGCTCTTTGAGAGCTTCCTGTTTTCTAACAGGAAGAGTTTCAGGAGGAGGCAGGCAGGCACCTCGCCCTGCAATGCTGCTAATGCTGTCCCAAGGGAACACCCTTCAGCCCCGAACAGTCTTCTACTGGGATGGACCACAATATTATCGTCAAGTGGAGCTTTGCTTAATTAAGTCAAACTGGTGAGCATCGTGCATATTAATGAGCACCCTAATGAGCATTAATTTTTGATGTTCTTCGTTAACAAGCATTATAAACTGCAACAAATTTTGGTTTGACTTTGTGCCAAAATGAGGGTGAGTGGTTGTTTAAAGCTGTAAATCTGAAAGATTCCCCTGGGACATGGAGGGCTGCTTATTAACACTTCCGGAGTTCCCAATGTCAAATAAGACAAATAAATGACCCGATATGATTCCCTCTGGCCCTTCCCCCACCTGCCTTCATCACACCTTTCTTTTCTAAACAGACTTCTTAAAGCATGCATGCACACACACACACACGTTTACTGAAAACCACTTTTCACTTTAGACTTGGAAAAATGCTCACATCTTGGGAGTTACTAGACCTAGTAATTGCCTGCAAATTTCAGATAATGGAACTTCCAGCTTCAAAACACAAATGCTTGGCAGGGATAAATAGATGGATGGAGAGATGTTGCTTTTAATTGAGATTCGGAAACTTCATTAGATTTTTTTTTTAAAGCCACATTTTGTTTTACCACTGGTAGTTGAATAAGTGCAAGCAATGATGTGTTTAAGGCACACATCAAACACAGAAGGAAAAACAGACATGAGAGGAGGGGCAGGAAAAGGTCTTTTGGCTCCAAACCTTTTTCCCGGCGGGCCTGCCAAGGTGTCCAAATTCTTGTCATTAGATTTCCTCTTTAGGGGTTTTCTCTTTTAATGGAGCTAATGCTTTATATTACCAGCGAGGGGTAACCCATTAGTTACCTGGTAACAGGATTTGATTATTTCATTGCATTCATTGCCATCCTGCAGGCTGTGGAATTAAGGGCCCGAAATATAGAATGAGTACATGTACTTTGTTGGAAGAACAAGACTGGGATTTTTTTTCCCAGTCTGATGAGGTGCTCTGGGTAGCCAGAGGGAAGTCACACCGCAGGAGGTCACCAGGTGTCTGAATGTGGTGAGCACTGAATAGTAACTTTCTGGCTTTCCAAATTTGCAGGATCTGCTACAGATCTTTACATCCAAGATTTAGCAACAAAAAAAAAAAAAATGAGGATAAGGGCTGGATCTAAAGGGTCTAAAGGGTAGAAGTTAAGAATATGGCCTTCAGATAGTAGGTTCAAATCCCAGCTCAAACAGCTCCTAGCTGTGTAATCTTGGGAGAAATCCCTTAACTTTTTCTGAGCCTTGGCTTCCTTATCAGGGAAATGGGTCTGCCCATAGCAGCATCCATCTCACGGGGATTGTTGTGTGGATGAACATCAGTTGATTTGTGTAAAGAGTATAGCGAAATGGCTGACAATAAACACTCAAAAAATAGTGGATGTTGTCCTTTTGTAAAATGATCTTCATGGTCTGATAAGTGGAATATGCAATGCCTAAAAGGTCTCTCTCTTTCTCTTCCTCCCTTGGTCTCTGTCTCTGTATTACTTTTTTTTTAATATTTATTTTTAAATCTATTTATTCATTTGGCTGTGCCAGGTCTTAGTTGCAGCATGCAGGATCTGCATTGTAGCACATGGGATCTTTAGTTGTGGCATGCAAATTCTTAGTTATTGCATGTGGGATCTAGTTCCCTAACCAGGGGTGGGACCTGGGCCCCCTGCATTGGGAGCGTGAAATCTTAGCCATGGGACCACCAGAAAACCCCTGTATTACTTGCTTTTTTCATTACCTTTATCATGGCAATCTATGCAATATTTATCTTCCTTAGATAGTCTTCCTGCATCAGCCACTGTGTTCTCAGGTCTCCCCTGGCCCCTTTCTCATTGTGTTCTTATAGATGATTTCAACACTATTCAGGGAAACCCTAATGAGTTCACAGCACATCTGCCTTCCAGATCATAGAAGGGATTTCAAATCCGAAATGAAATGACTTTTGGATTAACTGTGACATTATTTCCTCTTTCATTGCTGTCCTTAATGTAAGTTGTTCTCTCAAGATGTTACCTTCTTGCCTGCCAGTGATGTGGAACAAATAAGGAGACAATAATTTGGTGTAGAGGAAGGAGGTAGGGAAGAGGAGGGTGGACTTTGCAGAGATTTCTCTCTGTTGCTCTAAAATCTGGGGGTACATTTTGGCACTGCTTGTAGGCGTACAGCCACACTGAACGTGACAGGCAGATTCAGTCAACTGACACCTACTTACTTTTTCTGTGTCCAGTCAGATGCCAGGTACCCTGGAGCTATTAAGACTTATAAGATACTATTCCTGACCTCAAGTTGCTGAAAATCTAGCTTGGAAGTTGAGATTCTTTATTTAGTAAATAGTTAAATAATAATGCATGGGCTTCTCTGATGGTTCAGACAGTAAAGAATCTGCCCACAATGAAGGAGACCCAGGTTTAATTCCTGGGTCTGGAAGGTCCTCTGGAGAAGGGAATGGCTACCCACTGCAGTATGCTTGCCTGGAGAATCCCATGGACAGAGGAGCCTGGCAGGCTACAGTCCATGGGATTACAAAGAGTCAGACATGACTGACTAACAGTTTTACTTTCACTTTCAAATAATAGTTCATAAAGCTATTAGATAAAAATGAAGTGGGGAGGGACTTTTCTGGCAGTCCAGTAGTGAAGACTTCATCTTCTAATGCAGGGGGTGTGGTTTGATCCCTGATCAGGGAACTAAGATCCCGTGTCTTGTGGCCAAAAAACCAAAACATAAAACAGAAGCAATATTGTAACAAATTCAATAAATACTTTAAAAAATATGAAGTGGAGGAAATGGGACCTGAGCTAGGCCTTGAAGTTTGACCTTGGATAGCAGACGAGGATAGAAGACATGCCAGTTATACACATTGGGAGATAGTAGGGAATAGGAGAGATACTGCTAATAGAAAGCTTTGGACCAGGAACAAATGTGATGTCTGCAGGAGACAATGAGGAAATCAGGTGAACAGGAGCAGAAAGTGCCTGGCAGAGAGTGGTGGGAAAAAATGACTATAAAGCATGTAAATAGCCAGGTCCTAAGGGATCTTGAAAGGCAAGCTGAGGACTTAAAAAAAAAAAAAACTTTACTGAGGAATAATGGAAAAACACAATTGTATATGCTTAAAGTGTACCTGCCTCTTGAGAAATCTGTATGCAGGTCAGGAAGCAGCAGTTAGAACTGGACATGGAACAACAGACTGGTTCCAAATAGGAAAAGGA
>SJXQ01004167.1:0-17444 GCA_006408695.1 Aepyceros melampus | reverse complement strand
CCTCATGCGAAGAGTTGACTCATTGGAAAAGACTCTGATGCTCGGAGGGAGTGGGGGCAGGAGGAGAAGGGGGCGACAGAGGATAAGATGGCTGGATGGCATCACGGACTCGATGGACGTGAGTCTGAGTGAACTCTGGGAGTTGGTGATGGACAGGGAGGCCTGGCGTGCTGTGATTCATGGGGTCGCAAAGAGTCGGACTCGACTGAGCGACTGAACTGAACTGAACTGAAAGTGCACAATGTGATGATTGTAGAATGATACCAAGATCAAGATGATTAACACATCCTGTTCACTTTACATAGTTAACATGGTTACTTTTTGTGTGTGTGGTGCGAATGCTTTCAGTGTCTTTCAAGTATACAATATTGCATTATTTTTTAAATTAATTTACTATTTTTGACTGTGCTGGGTCTTTGTGGGCACACAGAAAGACCCAGGGCATGGCTGTTCCCTGTGGCCCGCAGGCTTTCTCTAGAGCTGCAGCCCATGCCGGCTCTCTAGTGGGGAGCAGGCTTAGCTGCCCTGAGGCATCCAGGCCAGGGATTGAACCTGCAGCCCTGCATTCAAAGGGGGATTCCTAACCACTGGGCCACCAGGAAGTCCCTCAATACTGTATTATTAGCTGTAGTTACCATGCTCTATATTAGATCCTCAGAATGTATTCTTCTTAAAACTGAAAATATGTATCCTTTGACTTGTATCACCCTGTTTTCCCCTCCTGCAAGGCTCTGGCAACCACCATTGCATCCTCTGTCTCTATGAAATCAGATTAAAAAAAAAAATTCCAGGGACTTCCCTGGTGGTCCAGTGGTTAAGAATCTGCCTTCCAATGCAGAGGCATGGGTTCCATCCCTGGTTGGGGAACTAAGATCCCACATGCCATACAGTGTGGCCAAAAAGTAAAAAAAAAATTAAAAATTTTTGTAGGAAAGATTCCATATGTAAGTGATGACATATAGTATTTGTCTAGTTTATTTCAGTTAGTATAATGCCCTCCAGATTCTGTTGAATATGGCAGGATTTCCTTCTTTTATGGCTAAATTATGAAATCAGATTAAAAAAAAAAATTCCAGGGACTTCCCTGGTGGTCCAGTGGTTAAGAATCTGCCTTCCAATGCAGAGGCATGGGTTCCATCCCTGGTTGGGGAACTAAGATCCCACATGCCATACAGTGTGGCCAAAAAGTAAAAAAAAAATTAAAAATTTTTGTAGGAAAGATTCCATATGTAAGTGATGACATATAGTATTTGTCTAGTTTATTTCAGTTAGTATAATGCCCTCCAGATTCTGTTGAATATGGCAGATTTCCTTCTTTTATGGCTAAATAATATTCTATTTCGATGAATATCCAATGACTGGATAAGGAAAATGTGACATTTTGTTTATCCATTCATCTGATAAAGGACATTCAGGTTGTCTTCTTGTTTTGGCTCTTGTCAGTAATGCTGCAATGAACGTGGGATTGCAGCTATCTCTTGGAAATACTGATTTCAATTCCTTTGGTTCTGTACCTGGGAGTGGGATTGCTGGGTCATATGGTAGTTCTGTAATTTATTTTTTTGAGGAGTCTCCATACTGTTTTCCATAGTGGCTGCACCAAATTACATTCCTGCCAACAGTGCACAAGGATTCCCTTTCCCCCACATTGTCGCCAACATTTATCATTTTGATAATAGGCTGTGGACTTTGACTTTACATGGTAGGTAATAGGGAACTGTTCTACTTTGGGAAGGAGGGGTGTAATGGGCTTGAAGCAGAGAGATAATTGAGGTAGAGATTAGGTGAGAAGCTGTTGCAGTGGTATGCGGCCAGCTACTAAAGCAGGGTCCATCAGCATCAACATTAGTGTCCCCTGGGAGCTTGTTAGAAATGCAGAATTTTTCAGGTCTTACACCAGATCTACTGTGTAAGTGATCTACTGCTAAATAAAAAATTACCTCAAAATCTGTTAGTTTAAAACAACAAATATTTAACTCACATTTTTGTGGTGAAGAATCTAGGAGTGGCTTAGCTAGATGGTTCTAGGTTAGAGTCTCTCATGAGGTTGTAGTCAAGATTTCAGCTGGGGTTATAGTCATCTGAAGGTTTGACTGGAGCTGAAGGGCCTTTTCCCAACCTCACTCATGTGGCCCTTGGCAGGTTTCAGCTTTCACTAGCTGTTGGCTGGACATCTCAATTCGTGACTATATTGGCCTCTCCATATACTGTCTTTGTAACTTCTCCACAAAGTAGTTGGCTTTCCCCAGAGTGAGTGATCTAAGAGAGACAGAGAACAACCAAGACAAAAGCAACATTGTCTCATGTATAATCTGAGACATGATATACACTACTTCTGTCCCATTGTTTGGTCAACCAGACCAACCTTGATATGATATAGGAGGAAACAATCCAGGCAGCTAATACTGAGGTGGGGCTCATTAGAGGCCGTCTTGGAGGTTGCTACCATACCTACTGATGCAGTATCTGCATTTTAACAAGCTCTCCAGGTAATAAGTAGGCACACTATTCACATTAGCCTAGGGAAATAATCCTGCAATAGCAAAAGCGAGGAAGACAGATGTGAAAGGATAAATTGATGCATTTACTGGATCTAGGGAATTAAGTACAGAGATGAGTCAAAGTAAAGAATCCAGTTTCTAACTTGGGAGCTAAAAAGTAGGGAGGTTGAGATGAGAGGTGGATGACATGCTGAATTTGAGATGATGAAATATCTAGATTTGAAACTCTAAGGATGTGAAGCTTCCATTTTGGTGAAAGGTACCCCAGGGAATCAGGAGCAGAAAGGTAATGAAATCATGAATGAATGTAGAAAGTTCAAGACAAATGAGGAGACTGATGATGGAAAGGACAGGCCCCACATTGCAGGTGGAATTTTTACCGTCTGTGCCACCAGGAAAGCCCATACTAAAATTAGTAGGAAGCTACAGTGCAAGGCATGGAAAGTGGAAATTATGGAACAAAGAAAAGGATAAGTGGGAGGAGATGAGGCCAAGTGTTAAGATGCTGGGGAACAGAAATCATTTATGTTTAAATTATTTAAGTTTTAAAATAGATATTATTTAAGCTTTTGATACAATATTCAAAAGGTATAAATTTCTTTCATTCTTGTCCTTTTGTCATATATAACTTCCTCTGTAACTTCCCAAGTATATTCTCTGTATATTTCTTTATTTAACATAGTCTTAAATAGTACTTACTATGTATCAGGCACTGTTCGAAGACTTTTACAAACATTAAGTAATTTAATCCTCAAAAAAGAGCCCAACAAAGTAAGTGATACAGATGAGGATATTGAAGCACGTAGAGCCACTTTATAACTCTAAACCCTGTTATGTTCTTTTACACAAGCTTTTACACATGCTCTCTTACACAAGAGCATGCTAAAATTTGTCTAAAATCTGGGGGAAAATATATGTATGTGAAAGTAAGCAGAGAATAATGGTTGAGAGTATGGATTCTGAAGTCAACCAGTTTGGATTTAAATCTTGGCTCTACCATTTTATAACTATGTGCTTCAATTTCATCTGTAAAATCAGGATAATTACCTTGTTGGGATTTTTTTTTTGAGGATTAAATTACTTAATGTTTGTAAAAGTCTTCAAACAGTGCTGGCTCACACAGTAAAGAATCTGTCTGCAATTCAGGAGACCTGGGTTCTATCCCTGGGTTGGGAAGATCCTCTGGAGAAAGGAATGGCTAACAGCTCCAGTATTCTTGACTGGGAAATCCCATGAGCAGAGGACCCTGGTGGGCTATAGTCTAAGAGGTTGCAAAGAGTCAGACATGACTGAGTGACTTTAACTTAAACAAAGAAATATACAGAGAATATACTTGGGAGGTAACATAGGAAGTTATAGCTGCCCAAAGGATGAAAATGAATACATTCTGGAGAGCATTTTCTACTATTAACATATTCATTGGGATCTATCAAAGTTTCCTATTGATAAACATTTAAAGTATTTGTAATCTGTAGCTAATGCAAAAATACTTCAATTAATATCTTTATGTTTGTCATTTATTATACATGTACATACCTATAGGGTTAATTCCTAAAAGTGGAATTTCTAGGTCCAAAGGAAATGCATTTTAAATTTGATAGATATGGGCAAATTGATCTCCATACAGGTTGTGCCAATTATTTTCCTTTCAACAGCTTGGGGGAGTGAGTATTTCCCTACATTTTCACTAGCACAGTGTGTTAGCAAGATTTTTCATCATCACCTGTCTGATAGGTGGGAAATGCTATCTCAGTGAGGTTTTCATTTGTATTTCTCTTATTATGATGAAGTTGAGAAACTGTCATATTTTTAATTTACTGTTTTATTTCCTATAAATAATCTGTTTATTATCCTTTGACCATTTTCTATTTGTTGTTGGTCTTTCAAAATTGATTTATGAGAAGTCTTTTGTTATATTAAGAAAGCTCATTTCAATGATATAAATTGCAAGTATTTTCTCTGTTTGCCATTTTTTAACCTTATGGAAGTTTTTGCCATAAAGGAATTTTCATTTTTATGTAGTCAACTGTGTTGAATTTTTTTTTTTTTGGCTTCTGGGTTTTGTGTCATACTTAGAAAAGACTTTATACTCAAAAATTATTTTAAAAATTATTTCATTTTCTAGTGTTTCTCATGGTTTTATTTTTCATGTTAAAACCTATGATCTAGGAATTTATTTGGCTCAGGTGTGAGTTATGAACTACATTTGCCTGGATTTCTCTTTAGTTGTCTCAACACCACTTATTCAACTATCTGTTCATTATGGATCCAAATACCACTTTGTGCTTAGTCATGTCCCACTCTTTTTGACCCCATGGACTGTAGCCCACCAGGCTCCTCTGTTCATGGGGATTCTCCAGGCAAGAATACAGGAGTGAGTTGCCATGCCCTCCTCCAGGGGATCTTCCCTACCCAGGGATCAAACTCAGTCTCCCTCATTGCAGGGAGATTCTTTATTGTCTGAGCCACCAGGAAAGCCCAAACACAGAGAAATAATAAGCTCAAACATAGAGGAGTTTAGGACATACTGTATCTGTGTTTGGGTTTATTTCTATACTTTCTAGTCTGTTGTATTGAGGGATCCCTCATTTTTTGAGAGGACTCTTCAGCTTATTAAAAGATTCCCAAAGGAGTCCTCTAAATATTTGGCTGCCTTTTAAATGTAGCCTTGGTAAATTCAAAAAAAAAAATTGACATCATTCCAAGCATCTTTTCTGATCACAATGTGGTAAGATTAGGTGTCAACTACAGGAAAAAAATAAACTGTTAAAAATACAAACATATGGAGGCTAAAAAACACGCTTCTGAATAACCAACAAATCACAGAAGAAATCAAAATATGCATAGAAACTAATGAAAATGAAAACACAACAACCCAAAACCTATGGGACTCGTAAAAGCCGTGCTAAGAGGAAGGTTCATAACAATGCAAGCTTACCTCAAGAAACAAGAGAAAAGTCAAATAAATAACCTAACTCTACACCTAAAGCAACTAGAAAAGGAAGCAATGAAGAACCCTGTGGTTAGTAGAAGGAAAGAAATCATAAAAATTAGGGCAGAAATAAATGAAAAAGAAACAAAAGAGACCATAGCCAAAGTCAACAAAGCTAAAAGCTGGTTCTTTGAGAAGATAAAGGAAATAGACAAACCATTAGCCAGACTCATCAAGAAACAAAGGGAGAAGAATCAAATCAACAGAATTAGAAATTAAAATGGAGAAATCACAACAGACAGCACAGAAATACAAAGAATCACAAGAGACTACTATGAGCAACTATATGCCAATAAAATGGACAACATAGAAGAAATGGACAAATTCTTAGAAAAGTATAACTTTCCAAAACTGAACCAGGAAGAAACAGGAAATCTTAACAAACTCATCACAAGGACAGAAATCAAAATTGTAATCAGAAATCTTCCAGCAAACAAAAGCCCAGGTCCAGACAGCTTCACAGCTGAATTCTACCAAAATTTTAGAGAAGAGGTAACACCTATCCTACTCAAACTCTTCCAGAAAATTGCAGAGGAAGGTAAACTTCCAAACTCATTCTATGAGGCCACCATCACCCTAATCCCAAAACCAGACAAAGATGCCACAAAAAAAGAAAACTACAGGCCAATATCACTGATGAACATGGATGCAAAAATCCTTAACAAAATTCTAGCAATCAGAATCCAACAACATATTAAAAAGATCACACATCATGACCAAGTGGGATTTATCCCAGGGATGCAAGGATTCTTTAATATCTGCAAAGCAAACAATGTGATACACCACATTAACAAACTGAAAGATAAAACCATATGATTATCTCAATAGATGCAGAGAAAGCCTTTGACAAAATTCAACATCCATTTATGATATAAACCCTCCAGCAAGTAGGCATAGAAGGAACATACTTCAACATAATAAAACCATGTATGATAAACCCACCGCAAACATTATATTCAATGGTGAAAGATTTAAAGCATTTCCCCTAAAGTTAGGAACAAGACAAGGGTGCCCACTCTCATCACTACTATTCAACACAGTTTTGGAAGTTTTAGCCATAGCAATCAGAGAAAAAAAAGAAATAAAAGGAATCCAGATTGGAAAAGAAGTAAAATTCTCACTGTTTACAGATGACATGATCCTCTACATAGAAAACCCTAAAGACTCCACCAGAAAGTTACTATAGCTAATCAATGAATATAGTAAAATTGCAGGATATAAAATTAACACACAGAAATCCCTTGCATTTCTATACACTCACAATGAGAAAACAGAAAGAGAAATTAAGGAAATAATTCCATTTACTATTGCAATGAAAAGAATAAAATACTTAGGAATAAATCTCCCTAAAGCAACAAAAGACCTATATATAGAAAACTACAAAACACTGATGAAAGAAATCAAAGAGGACACAAATAGATGGAGAAATATACCATGTTCATGGATCAGAAGAATGATATAGTGAAAATGAGTATACTACCCAAAGCAATTAATAGATTCAATGCAATCCCTATCAAGCTACCAACGGTATTTTTCAGAGAACTAGAACAAAATAGTTTCACAATTTGTATGGAAATACAAAAAACCTCGAATAGCCAAAGCAATCTTGAGAAAGAAGAATGGAAGTGGAGGACTCAATCTGCCTGGCTTTGACTATACTACAAAGCTACAGTCATTAAGACAGTATGATACTAGCACAAAGACAGAAATATAGATCAATGGAACAAAATAGAAAGCCCAGAGATAAATCCACGCACCTGTGAACACCTTATCTTTGACAAAGGAGGCAAGAATATACAATGGAAGGAAGACAATATCATTAACAAGTGGTGCTGGGACAACTGGTCAACCACTTGTAAAAGAATGAAACTAGAACACTTTCTAACACCATACACAAAAATAAACTCAAAGTGGATTAAAGATCTAAATGCAAGACCAGAAATTAAGAACTCCTAGAAGAAAACATAGGCAAAACACTCTCTGACATAAATCACAGCAGGATCCTCTATGACCCACCTCCCAGAGTAATGGAAATAAAAGCACAAATAAACTAATGGGACCTGATTAACTTAAAATCTTTTGCACAACAAAGGAAGCTATAAGCAAGGTGAAAAGACAGCATTCAGAATGGGAGAAAATAATAACAAATGAAGCACCTGACAAAGAATTAATCTCAAAAATATACAAGCAGCTCCTGCAGCTCAATTCCAGAAAGATAAATGACTCAATCAAAAAATAGGGCAAAGAACTAAACAGACATTTCTCCAAAGAAGACATACAGATGGCTAAGAAACACATGAAAAGATGCTCAACATCACCCATTATCAGAGAAATGCAAATCAAAACCACAATGAGGCACCATCTCATGCCAGTCAGAATGGCTGTTATCCAAAAGTCTACAAACAATAAATGCTGGAGAGGGCGTGGAGAAAAGGGAACCCCTTCACACTGTTGGTGGGAATGCAAACTAGTACAGCCACTATGGAGAACAGTGTGGAGATTCCTTAAAAACCTGGAAATAGAACTGCCATACAACCCAGCAATCCCACTGGTGGGCTTACACACTGAGGAAACCAGAACTGAAAGAGACATGTGTACCCCAGTGTTCATCACAGCACTGTTTACAATAGCCAGGACATGGAAGTAACCTATATGTCCATCAGCAGATGAATGGATAAGAAAGCTGTGGTACATATACACAAAGAAGTATTACTCAACCATTAAAAAGAATACATTTGAATCAGTTCTAATGAGGTGGATGAAACTGGAGCCTGTTATACAGAGTGAAGTAAGTCAGAAAGGAAAACACCCATACAGTACACTAACGCATATATATAGAATTTAGAAAGATGGTAATGATGACCCTAGATGCAAGACAGCAAAAGAGACACAGAGATAAAGAACAGACTTTTGGACTCTATGGAAGAAGGTGAGGGTGGGATGATTTGAGAGGGTAGCGTTGAAACATCACCATACACAAAAATAAACTCAAAGTGGATTAAAGATCTAAATGCAAGACCAGAAATTATAGAACTCCTAGAAGAAAACATAGGCAAAACACTCTCTGACATAAATCACAGCAGGATCCTCTATGACCCACCTCCCAGAGTAATGGAAATAAAAGCACAAATAAACTAATGGGACCTGATTAACTTAAAATCTTTTGCACAACAAAGGAAGCTATAAGCAAGGTGAAAAGACAGCATTCAGAATGGGAGAAAATAATAACAAATGAAGCACCTGACAAAGAATTAATCTCAAAAATATACAAGCAGCTCCTGCAGCTCAATTCCAGAAAGATAAATGACTCAATCAAAAAATAGGGCAAAGAACTAAACAGACATTTCTCCAAAGAAGACATACAGATGGCTAAGAAACACATGAAAAGATGCTCAACATCACCCATTATCAGAGAAATGCAAATCAAAACCACAATGAGGCACCATCTCATGCCAGTCAGAATGGCTGTTATCCAAAAGTCTACAAACAATAAATGCTGGAGAGGGCGTGGAGAAAAGGGAACCCCTTCACACTGTTGGTGGGAATGCAAACTAGTACAGCCACTATGGAGAACAGTGTGGAGATTCCTTAAAAACCTGGAAATAGAACTGCCATACAACCCAGCAATCCCACTGGTGGGCTTACACACTGAGGAAACCAGAACTGAAAGAGACATGTGTACCCCAGTGTTCATCACAGCACTGTTTACAATAGCCAGGACATGGAAGTAACCTATATGTCCATCAGCAGATGAATGGATAAGAAAGCTGTGGTAATATACACAAAGAAGTATTACTCAACCATTAAAAAGAATACATTTGAATCAGTTCTAATGAGGTGGATGAAACTGGAGCCTGTTATACAGAGTGAAGTAAGTCAGAAAGGAAAACACCCATACAGTACACTAACGCATATATATAGAATTTAGAAAGATGGTAATGATGACCCTAGATGCAAGACAGCAAAAGAGACACAGAGATAAAGAACAGACTTTTGGACTCTATGGAAGAAGGTGAGGGTGGGATGATTTGAGAGGGTAGCGTTGAAACACCTATATTATCATATGTGAAGCAGATCACCACTCGATGATGCATGAGACAGGGGCTCAGCGTTCAGGCACTGGGATGACCCTGGGGGAAGGGATGGGAGGGAGGTGGGAGGGGGATTCTGGATGGGGAACACATGTGCGCCCATGGCTGATTTATGTCGATGTTTGACAAAAACCACTACAATATTGTAAAGTAATTAGCCTCCAATTAAAATAAATAAATTAATTTAATAAAAATAAATAAATAGATATTGGGCTGCCTTTTGTATTTGTGTTGTTTATACATCATTAAGTACTTGGCAGAGAAGATGAGAGCAAGAGGGAAGGAGGCAGTGAAGCTTAAGACTAATTTGTTAAGAACAAGTACATCTTGACAGTCCATCTGAAATTTTCATTGTAAATCAATGAAAAATAGCAGTTGATTTACATAAAAAGGAACCCCCTGTTAATCTAAAATGTGAGATGCATCCATGAAGTCATTCACAACGTGCTATTCCAGAATATGTGACAGTACTCTGGAGTCAGTCTGTCTGGGTTCAGATCCTATCTGTAAATAAGATCAGTAGTAATACTTTGAAGACATACTGTGGCTATTTTCTAAAGGCCTCAATGTATTGCCTAGTTTATACATTCTTATACAGTTCTTTTGCAGCGTAGCTTGATAGATTTACCTGCTCTAAGTCCAGTTAACTTTGGCCACTTAAACACTTGGTAGATCTGTGGTGTCACTACTACTACTGCTTGATTGCTAGAATTCTTCTAGGGCAGGGCTTGGCAAACTACTGTCAGCAGGTCAAATCCAGCCTACAGCCTGTTTTTCTACTGAGGTTTTGAAACAATTATGTAAAACAACAAACAAACTCAAAGAAGATGTGACAGAGGCAGTATATGACCTGTAAAGCCTAAAATATTTACTATCTATTTTTTGTAGAAAATATTTGCCAACCCCTCTGCTGAGTATGAATTCATTCTTTGTCTTCTAAACATCATACTTATCTTGCAAATAGCAAAGCAAAATGCCTATCACGTTCTGATACAGTGTAAATATGTTAAAGGAATAGATTGTTGGTTTATTCCCCACCATATAGTTCATCTAACCTTTGTTTTCAATGTAGCACCTAATGGAGATTTAAAAGCTCACCGGAAAATTTCTTTTGCATGACTTCGAGGCAGGATTGTGTTGAAAATCTATGTGTGTGTCCAAGAAAGACTTTTTAGATTGTGACCCATCCAGCTTGCAGGCTTGTTTAGAGTAAATACAAGTAACTAGACATCAGTTTGTTTTTAAACCATCTATTTTCTTCTGGTTGGTTTTCTCGTGTGCTCATAATGAATTATTTCTTTCTTTGGCTCTTCCCCTACCCTTTCTGTGTGCACACACACATGTATATGCTCCCTTCAGCTGATTATTTTGTGGTCTGGAAATTATTTCTTGGGTACATAGGATCACTGAATCATAGACTATTAAAGCAATAATATCATGTAATATTTTTGTAATATTTAAGGAGGTTCAAAACATTTTACACCATTGCATTGTTTACATAATTAAACTAAGGTTCTTATTTTACACACCAGAAAACTGGAGTCATGAGAAGTTTAGTGAAATGTCCAGGATCACACAGCCAGGAAGGGACAGAACTGGACTAGAGGCTAGGTCTTCTGACTGTCATTTCATTATCAAAAAATACAGCACTTTCCCTGCTGTGTATATGTCTCTTCTTTTTTCTGAGGTGCTAGCAAGGTGGGCTAGAAAGGAAATGTAAAGGCAGAGCTGGCGTTCTAGCTTGTGCTCTCTTCCTTAGCATTCAGATTGGGCCTGTCCAGTTTCTCTCTCCATACTCCACAGTAAGGGAATATATTCCATTCAGTTTTAGCCTTTTATTCTTACTTGTCCCTGGATTGCTATGACTGCTTATCTTATTATTTTTGAAACTAAAGCTATTGTTGGTTATTTAGAGACAGACTCTGTTCTTTTTTCTTCCCAACTACTTCATCATTTTCAACCTCATCTTGGATATGATGATGTAATGAATTACCTTTAAGACAGAGAATTCCCTAGTTCTGCTAACCTCAACCTAGGTATACTTTGGCAAGCAGGGGCTGAGATTTCTAGGCTTCATTTTTTGGTCTTGTCTCCCAGATCTTCTTTTTAAAAATACTTATTTATTTATTTGGCTGTACCAAGTCTTGACTGTGGTATGTGGGATCATCATTGTGGGATGCAGGTTCTTTAGTTGCAGCATGAGACCTAGTTTCCTGACTAGGGATTGAACTCAGGCCCACTGCACTGGAAGTGTGGAGTCTTAGCCACTGGACCACCAGGAACGTCCCACCCAGATCTTCCTTAATCTCAGCCTCTCTCTCTGTCTCTCTTTCCTTCTCTCCCTCTCCCCTCAGGAATATGTTTTAAAGACTTCTGTAAAAGTTCTTAGGAAAGGCTTCTTTCTCCATAAATGGAAAAATAAACCTCCTGAAGTGTTCACTTCATTTTAGAAGCAACTTGGTTCATTTTTTCATGTCTCTAGGGACCTGAAAGAATTTTTTCCCCCAAGGTATAGCAGATTCTAGTGGGATTTAACAAGTGGAAACTGTGTGCAGATGATAGGGTTTAACTGGAGTGGATAAAGATTATTTTTTTTTTTTTAAGCTCATGAAAATATCCTTGGTTGAATTCAGAGAACTCTCTATGTTTAAGATGGTCTCTTAGGACTTTTCATCTCTCAGCTCAAATTCCAAGCTTTTCAGGGACCACTTAACATTAGCTATACCTGTGTAGCCAAATCACTCTCTATATTCATAGGCTAAGCTATATTGTCAGTGACTGGGAACCAATGATGGAGATGCTGACCACAGACCAGTCTGAATTAATGAAGCATTTTAATCTTCTGTTGCCTGGGATATGGGTCCTTAGAAGAGCCACTTATAAGTTTAAACATGAGTTGTTGGGTTTTCCATAAATGGTTAGCTGAATGTTTCTTTGACTAGATTAAGTAACCCTCTAGCTTGTTTATAGTAATCACCATTAAGTCATCACCAATTCTACGTGTGTAGGGTCCTAATCAGTGGGTCTCCCATATAAACCAGGCTTATCCTTTGGATTACAAGAAATTATGCTATAGTCACCGGCAGGTACACCCACAGTCAGATCACATGGAAACAGATAAATCACTTAGTAATAAAGGAACAGAAGATAGTTTCATGCATTTAAAATAAATTCCAGATGCTACAGAATGGAGGGGGAGGCACAGGATTGTTTTTTCCCCCAAAAAGCAAATATCTGCCTCTGGTCACTGGGCACTTCTACCTGGCCTCATGCTACTTTTCTGACTTTTTGTACTCAACACACATGGATCCAATGTGCACTCCGTCTTGGTGCTACCTTTTGTTCTATACTTCACAAAGGCCCTTTTGTTCAGTGGCTCTTTAAAGTGAGCAGTGTAAACGATGGTCAACGGCTTTTTAGTAGCTCCCGCTGTTGCCTATCATTGGTTTCACTTCGCTTCAGTTCCCCTGTTCGTTACTCTGACATTTGATGAGTTGAGATCTACCCTCTCCACACTGTGTGGAAAGCCTGCAGCCTCTTTAGCCAAGTAGCCGCCATTCACTGAATACACCGACATGGATGCACCAGATGCTGAACGAGAGCTGAGCGTGGAGGTGCTCCTTAGTGATTCCCTTAAGTACCAAATTCTGAGAGAGTGGAGGGCCTTGATGGAGGAAATATTTGAGATGCATGAAGAGGATGGTCAGGTGTCCTGGGCCAGGAACCTGTTATGTCACTGGCATTTTTAAGTTTCAGAGCTTTGATTTATTGCAATAACACTTTATTAGTTAGGCCAGAGTTGGACAAGACTTAATGACTGAACAACAGTGACTCCTACCCTTTCAGACTTTCCATACCCCAGCACTTGGATAAAAGGAAAATATTTGAAGAAGATATTTTGCTAAGATTGTGTTCTAGTGGGCCATTCTCCCATTCATTTGTAGCCTTGAATGACTGACATAGGTACCCAGACACCCATAAATTGGAGCTCTATCTGGGCTTGTTTGCTGTTGTAGATTCTGTTAATATCCCTACCACCCATCTTTACTTTACCTAAAGAGTTCTGTTCTTTGAGGGCCTTATTCTACTCAATCAAAAAGTGTAATTGAGGAACCACATACATGAACATTGGCCTGTGCCGATCTCTTGCTTCTCTCAAGCAAAAATGTGTCCATATAATGTCGATGCTCGTGATTCCAAAAGGGCCTAAATGTTAATTGTTTGTCACTGAATTATCTCACTAAATGGTGAAATTTTCAGGCATTTGACAAATCAGCAGAAGGATTTTTGATGGTGGTAGTGGCAATGTTCCTTGGTATTTCCTTTTGCTATCCTTGGAAATAGCCACCTTTTTGTGGTTGTTCACTTGCTAAATCCTGTCCAACTTTTGGGACCCCGTGGACTGTAGCCCACCAGGCTGTCTGTCCATGGCATTTCCCAGGCAAGAATACTGGGGTGGGTTACCATCTGCTTCTCCAGGGGCTCTTCCTGACCCAGGGAGAGAACCTGCATCTGCTGCATTGCAGGAGGATTCTTTACCACTGAACCACCTGGGAAACCCAACCACCTTTTAAAACCACATGCAAAAATCCCAGTGAGCATTTTCCATACACTTGGATTCCATGACCTAAGTGATTGTGAGTCCAGTAATACTGCATAGAAGCACACAGGTTCAAATAGAAACAGTTACCCTAGAGTAGTGGCTTGAGGGCCATGTTCTAGCAAAGGCAAGGGAAAAAGACCCAATTCTATAAGAGGCAAGCCCCTTTCCATATGGGAACCTCTGCCAATATTAAATTTGCTGCTACTGGAAGGTAGCTATATGCTATAAACAAAAGAGGGATTACCACCCTTCCCATCACCACATTCAGTCACCAGGGCTCTCAATTCTGCTTCCTCAGTGTTTTCCATCTTTCAATTACCATTTCCACAGCCTTAGTTAAGATGTTCATTGCCCTAAGCATGGACAATGATAGCAGACAATTCATGACTCCCCCTACTCCTCACCACAGTCTTTAGTTTCTCCTTCCTACAGTCCTCTCTATGAAGCACATAATAGATACTGCAAAATGTTTACTCAACTAAATAGAATGCCACAAATTCAGTTTTACTATAGTGTGGTTGTGATTGAGTTATTATTGTTTTTTTCTTTTACTAAGCTAGATTGACATATATAATTGGTTTCAGATGATGATGAGGTCTTTTCTTGCTCAAACTCATTCTTTAGCTCTCTGTTGCCTGCTGAAATAGGTGCAGGGTCCATAAATGGTCCTCCCCAGTCTTTTTCCACCTTCTTCTCCCCTGGTGCTCCAAGATGGACTGGAGCACCTGGCATACATAACTTAGCCTTTGTCCTTTCCAATAGTCAATGCTTTCTGTGGTACACCTCCACCTTACTTCAGGTTCCTCCACTTACCTCCTTCATAAGTCTTCAATGTCTGTCTCAAACGCCTTGACCATTTTATATAAAATAAACACCTGTTCTCAGCACTTCCTACCCTCACACTCCATATTATTTTTCCCAGTGTCATATCACCATTTGAAATGCATTTTACTTATTTGTTTGGTTATTGTGTCCCCTCACCCCAATAGAATTTATATTCCATGATGACAGGGACCGTTGTAGTTTGGTTATTGTTATACTCATTACTGGTGTATATACACACTATTTTATATATACATATACACACACCTACCAGTACTTAATAGGTTCTTAATGTTTTTTAATGAATACATAAATATCATTTATCATGAAAACTGATTGAATATTTCAGTTAGAAGTTTTAACTCCCTCCTCTGTGATGTTTTGGTACTTTTTTTTATTGCACTTCTCATATTGTGCCTTGTTGGTTATTTTTTTATATACCTACATACATCTGTGTAGTGAGGGTGGAAAAACATTCATTTTGAAATAGAAATATCAGAGTTGGGCAATTAGATATTACCACATATCCACCACTATGACTAAATTTAAAAGAGTGACAAAGCCAATGTGTTAGTGAAGATGTGGAGGAATTGGAAGTGGCAAACATTGTTGGTGGGGTTACTGAAATGGTACAATCAATTTGGGAAGAGGGTCTGGCACTTATAAAACTAAAAATATACCTACTCTATGACCATTCAATTCTATTCCTAGGTATGTACCTAAGAAAGTAAAAGTGAAAGTGTTAGTCATTCAGTCCTGTCCAACTCCTTGCGACCCCATGGACTATAGCCTGCCAGTCTCCTCTGTCCATGGAATTCTCCAGGCAAGAATACTGGAGTGGGTTGCCATTTCCTTCTCTAGGGGATCTTCTTGACCTAGGGATCAAACCCATGTCTCTTGTGTCTCCTGCACTGCAGGCTGATTCTTTACCATCTGAGCCATCATGGAAGTGAGACATGAAAATATATGTCCACTCAAAGCCTTGCACACAAAAGTTCATAGCAGCAGTATTTATAATAGTCAGAAAGAGGAAATAGTATTCATTAACAACAGAACAGATAAATAAACCGGGGTATATCTATAACCACTTGAGAATAAAATGGAACAAAATACTGATTAACAAAAATGACATGGAAAAATTGTTATACAAAAGAGTACATACCTTACAATTCCATTTATATACACAGAACAGGAAAAACTAAACATGGTGGAAGAATATAAGAACAGTGGTTCCTCTGGGGATGAAGGTAGAATTGACTGGGAAGTGGCATGAGGGAACTTTCTAGAGGCAATGGTAATGTTGTAAATCTTCATAAGGATTTGGGTAACTAAATGTGTGTGCATTTGTTAAAACCCAGCATTTATACATGTAAGATTTGTGCATTTCATAAGTACATTTTAGAAAGATGTGCAATATTAAATGCTAGTTGATATGCATGCTTTAATGCATGTAGGTTGAAGTATGTTGATGTCTGCAATTACTCTGACATGCACCAAAATTAAGATGGATTTATTGATGAATAGAGGGATGGATAGATGGATAAAGCAAGTATAGAAAAATGTTGAAAAGTGTCTGCCTCCAATGCGGGAGACCCGGGTTCGATCCCTGGGTCGGGAAGATCCCCTCGAGAAGGAAATGGCAACCCACTCCAGTATTCTTGCCTGGAGAATCCCATGGACGGAGAAGCCTGGTAGGCTACAGTCCACGGGGTCGCAAAGAGTCGGACACGACTGAGCGACTTCACTTCACTTCACTTCATATTGCTGTGTAACTAAGATCATGGCTTCTGTTCCCTTCATTTCATGGAAAATAGTGTCAGGTTTTATTTTTGGGGGCTCCAAAATCACTGCAGATGGTGATTGCAGCCGTGAAATTAAAAGACGCTTACTCCTTGGAAGGAAAATTTTTTACCAACCTGGACAGCACATTGAAAAGCAGAGACATTACTTTGCCAAGAAAGGTCCGTCAAGGCTATGGTTTTTCTAGTGGTCATGTGTGGATGTGAGAGTTGGACTGTGAAGAAAGCTGAGTGCTGAAGAATTGATGCTTTTGAAGTGTGGTGTTGGAGAAGACTAATGAGAGTCCCTTGGACTGCAAGGAGATCCAATCAATCCATCCTAAAGGAGATCAGTCCTGTGTGTTTATTGGAAGGACTGATGCTGAAGCTGAAACTCCAATACTTTGGCCACCTCATGTGAAGAGTTGACTGATTGGAAAAGACTCTGATGCTGAGAAGGATTGGGGGCAAGAGGAGAAGGGGATGATAGATGATGAGATGGCTGGATGGCATCACTGACTCGATGGACGTGAGTCTGAGTGAATTCCGGGAGTTGGTGATGGACAGGGAGGCCTGGCGTGCTGTGATTCATGGGGTCGCAAAGACACGACTGAGCGACTGAACTGAACTGATATTGCTGTGTTTGGAGTGGCCTTT
>SJXQ01004166.1:34489-96846 GCA_006408695.1 Aepyceros melampus | reverse complement strand
TGATGGACAGGGAGGCCTGGCGTGCTGCAATTCATGGGGTCGCAGAGTCGGACATGACTGAGTGACTGAACTGAACTGAACTTTTCTTTGGTTTTCTGGTTTGCTAAAATCAGAACCCGCCAACAATGCAGAAGACCCGGGTTTGATTCCTGGGTCGGGAAGATCCGCTGGAGAAGGGAAAGACTACCCACTTTCATATTCTCGGGCTTCCCAGGTGGCTCAGCTGGTAAAGAATCCACCTGCAATGCGGGAGACCTGGGTTCAATCTCTGGGTTGGGAAAAGTCCCCTGGAGAAGGGAAAGGCTACCCACTCCAGTATTCTGGCCTGGAGAATGCCATGGACTGTATAGTCCATGGGGTCGCAAAGAGTCAGACACGATTGAGCAACTTTCACTTTTGCTAAAATATTTTTGAATGTCTCATTACTTTCCACTCTATTATTTTACTTTAGTTGAATTTATTTTAAACAGCATAGAGGTAAAACTTGTAAGTATTCTGAAGCTGCTTGTTTTTTTTTTATTAAAGTATTCCTTTACTTTCATTGTGATATTCACTTTATTTTTACATTTTACTTTCTGTTTGTAATCAATTTTTACTGTTGCTTCCTCTTGATACTGTTCTTAATTTGCTTCATTGAAAAATTTTTTTATTATTATTTTTATTTCCATCTTAACTTTGCAAATTAATTAGGGACTTTCTGTCAGCTACTCATTAACTCCCTAACTTTTAAAGTCACAAAGTCATAGATATGCAGTAATAAAATTAAGTAATAATGAAGTTCCCCACATCAAGGTTTTTATTAATCTGTTCTCTACACCACCAACCCCAACCAAGAGTTTCCCATCACCCTTGTACCAACTGGTGAGACTCATTTAAAATTGAAATAGTAACCTAACCTAAGTATCACTCATAAACATTAGAGCTTACTGCCTGGGGAGACAGCTATTATTTCATACAGATACATGCAGTCAGCCTCTTCTATTTAGGGGATTATTATTTAACTCATATTACAGTTCACAGCCTTGTCATCATCTTTTAGACTTAATTATACATCTTAGAAGTACATTGCTCACTGCTGTTTCTTATACTCTTCATCTCCTCCTATCCTGAGATCTAGGTTATCATTAACTTTCATTCAGTTAGAATAATTCCTCCGGTCATATAAAAAGTGTACCTTCACAAAGAGTGGATCCCAGCCTGTTTAATAAAGGTTGTCTTTTGTCCTCACACTTGAATGGCATTATGACTCAATTTCTCTCGAGACTTGTAAATGGTCATTACTGTTTTCTAATGTCCAGCGTTGCACATAAGAAGTCTGATGTTAGTTTAAATCTCCTCTTCCTATAACAGCTTTTTTCTTTGCATTGGAAAGTTTACTAAACTTTTTCTTTTTTGAATTTTAGAAGACTTATATGGATGAATTTGATTTATATGTCATTGTCAGAAATACTTCCTGGAGTTGGTGGAACACTTTCAATCTGAAAAAGCAAAATTTTGTTCAGACAAGGAAGTTTTATCTGTTGTTTTTGAACTGTATTTATCTCCCACATATTCTTCATCTCTTTCTTTGTAATTCCTATTGTCTCTGTCTTCATGTCTTGTGTCTTTTCATCTGTGGTATCCATTTCTTCGAGTTTTTCTCTGCACTGTGTACTACTTTCTCCACTTGCTCTTTCAGATAATCAGTTTGATTTTCATCAGGAACTGCTCTCTCTTTGAAGTCATCTTTTAACTTTAAATTTCAAAATTTTGTGTGGGGCTTTAAAAAATATTTCCAAAAGTCTTTTTATAATCTCTTATCTCATTAAACCTTCTCATTACATTTTTATTAAATCTCTAATCTGTTTTCCCATTAATTCTGCCTCAGTCAGTTCAGTGCAGTTCAGTAGCTCAGTTGTGTCTGACTCTTTGTGACTGCAGCATGCCAGGCCTCCCTGTCCATCACCAACTCCCAGAGCTTGCTCAAACTCATGTCCATTGAGTCAGTGATGCCATCCAACCATCTCATGCTCTGTCGTCCTCTCCTCCTCCTGCCTTCAATTTTCCCAGCATCAGGGTCTTTTCCAGTGAGTCAGTTCTTCTCATCAGGTCTCATCAATACTCATCAAGTATTGTAGTTTCAGCTTCAACGTCAGTCCTTCCGATGAATATTCTGGACTGATTTCCTTTAGGATGGACTGGTTGGATCTCCTTACAGTCCAAGGGACTCTCAAGAGTCTTCTCCAACACCACAGTTCAAAAGCAACAATTCTTCGGCACTCAGTTTTCTTTATAGTCCAACTCTCACATCCATACATGACCACTAGAAAAACCATAGCTTTGACTAGATGGACCTTTGTTGGCAAAGTGATATCTCTGATTTTCAATATGCTGTCAAGGTTAGTCATAGTTTTCCTTCCAAGGAGTAAGCGTCTTTTAATTTCATGGCTGCAGTCACCATCTGCAGTGATTTTGGAGCCCCCCAAAATAAAGCCTGTCACTGTTTGCATTGTTTCCCCATCTATTTGCCATGACATGATGGGACTGGCTGCCGTGATCTTAGTTTTCTGTATGTTGAGTTTTAAAGCCAACTTTTCCACTTTCCTCTTTCATCTGCCTCAGTAGGACCTATGTAATCTAGCTGTTCAAGCTGTTGGGCTTATTGAGGTGATCTGTTATTTTCTTTTTCTACTCAGATTACTGAATATGAATTTCTTCAGCAAGAAACAATGCAAGTCCAGCTACTGGGTCTCTCAGGTAACAGAGGCTTGGCATGTAGCGGAAAACCATTCTTAATACAGTTCTTGACACTCAAAAAATGGTTAATGAATTAGACTGATTTTAGGGACGACCCTGGTGGAACAGTGGCTGAAATTCCACCCCCTCAAAGCAGGGGGCCCTAGTTCAAACCCCGGTCAGGGAACTAGATCCCACATGCCGCGACTAAGAGTTCATGTGCTGCAACTGAAGATCCTATGTGCCACAACTAAGACCCAGCTCAGCCAAACAAATAAAAATAAATAATTTTTAAAAAGACTATCTTTATTTCAAAAATAACTGGCCTTTGTAGACAAACCGTGTTCACATGTTTCTATACTAGCCCTTCTCTTTCTAACCTTTTCACCACTGACATAGCTCAGGGTCCGCTCAACCTTCCTGAGAATGCTCATCTTCACAATCTGTGTTTTCTGCTCTGTAGTCATCATTTCTGTTTAAATGAGCTCTTGTGCTCACCCCCTGCCCCCTCCTCCCCACCCCGAGCCTCCACTCCATGCATTTGACAATCTCCATCCATCCTCTCTTCCTAAAGATGACAAGGCTGGAACCCACAAATAAGCCAACAGGAGACTTGGTCTGCAGCCCCCATCACACAACAGAAATGTCTGTGAGGCCTGGGCAGGGTGCCCAAGGCAAATGACCAGCTGTTGAATCAGCTGCATCATTAAACACAAGAGACTTCCTAACTGAAGGAGAACCAATCAATAGTCACAAACTTGGGGGACCTACATGTATTTTTCTACATCAATATTATGCCTTACATTCCTCAATATTCTAACATGACTGCAAGTGAGAAGGGCTACTGCGACTCAACAAATGGCTCAAAAGGAGATCTTGGCTTTCTATAACTGGCTCAAGACTCACTATCATGTGGATGCCTTATTTTTTTTTTTATTTCATGTTATTTTATTGGCTGCAGGGCTTGCCGGATCTTAGTTCCCCAGCCAGGGATCAAACCCATGCCCCCTGCAATAGAAGCTAGGAGTCTTAGCCACTGGACTGCCAGGGATGTCCCTCACTGTTATTCTCATCACAATGAAATTAACCAAAAGAAGTCTTTTGCTTTATCTATTCATTACATCATAACCCTTAACATCCATTATTAACAATATTACCTATTTAGGTAGCAGAGAAGGTAACGAACAAAGAATGAAATTTTTTTAATCCCCAGGCCCTGCATTTGGCCCTCTTAAGTTTTCCTGGGAGACTGCACTATCTGGGCAGGGCCTTCTAAATTTTCTTTCTTCATTGCTAAGGCCTGCAAGCTTCCATTCCTTGGGACCTCTACACTCTGGCAACATTCTTAGTGAAAGTAAATGGTAAACTTAGCTCTGCAATGCTTCCAATGCAGTGATGTTGATAGACATGTATTCATGCTATACAAAAGTGTGAACTACAATTTGTAAAACAGCCACATAAATGGTGATTTTAATTGTGCAATAATTCTGGAAAGCAACCTGATAATACTAGTCAAAATCTAACTATTTTTAGGACTCAAATCTATGAAAATAATCTGAAACAACAGAAATAAGCTTGTCACAAAGATCTTCATCACAGCCTTATTTATAATAGTAAATAACACCAAAACCCTAAATCAAAGAATCCACTGGCCTATGCAGAAAATGCAAGAAATGCTGGTTCAATCCCTGCGTTGGGAAGATCCCCTGGGGAGGAAATGGCAACCCACGCCAGTATTCTTGCTTGGAGAATTCCACAGACAGAGGAGTCTGGTGGGCTATAGTCCTTGGGATCAGTTGCAGAGTCAGACACGACTAAGCAACTGAGCGCAAGCACACACACACACTCACAAGTAAATTAGAGTGAAAAATAGCCATGTAAATAATGTAATATTATGGGGTCGTAACCAATTATGTTTCATATCAGTCTAATTCAACAAACATTTCCTGACCACTTTCTAATTTCTAGCAGCATTCTAGCAGCTCATGATCTACTGAACAGATATATATAAAAGAATATTTGAAATAGATTGTGCTGAAATGCCACAAAGACATGGAGAAGTCTTAACTACCTCAAGAGAGGAGCAGGTTGGGGAGGCAAGAAGGAAAACCAGGAATGCCCTAATTTGGTTATTTCTTGTGATTTGGTAAATAGTTGATTATGGGCAAGTTTGATGTGCACAGAAGAGGTTTCTAATCAAGTCCTACAAGGATGATTATGATGAAATGTAAAGGATCAGTACGATTTAGCATCAGAACAGGGGTGAAAGGTCTGGTGGGAGAAGATGGCAGAAAAGAAAAAAATACAATCAAACTTCACTGCTGTACACCACAATCTGTTGGTAAACCTTAAATACTGTACACTGCTCTCTGTCGGTGCTCAAGACATTCAGTTGGTTTGACTCTTCGTGACCCCATGGATTATAGCTCACCATGGGAGGAGTGGACTCATGGGAGTCTTCCGGCAAGAATACTGGAGAAAGTGGGTGCCACTTTCTCCTCCAGGTGGATCGAACCTGAGTCTCTTGTGATTGTATAGCTTTTTCAGTTTGTTTTTTTTTTTTTTAAGTGAAAGTGAAGTCGCTCAGTCGTGTCCAACTCTTTGCAAACCTATGGATTGCAGCCTGTAGACTGTAACCAGGCTCCTCCATCCGTGGGATTTTCCAGGCAAGAATACTGGAGTGGGTTGCCATTTCCTTCTCCAGGAGATCTTCCTGACACAGGGACTGAACCCGGGTCTCTCACATTGTAGGCAGACATTTTACCATCTTCCACCAGGGAAGTCCTTTTTTTCAGTTAAAAAGGCATTTTCAAATGTATTCGTTTACCTCTTCTAATATTTGCTCAAAGTTATAGAGCAAGTGGAAACATGTCGAGACCAGCCCCAGGCTTTCTGAACTCAGAGCACTTCCTTTTCTGTACATTGTTAACCTAAAACAATAAAACAGTCACTTATTTTTCCAGCTAAACAGGTTTATGTGGGAGCAGCAAAGAACTGAACTGCAATTCAGGACATGCAACTACGGTGACCCACATGCAAATTCTGTAAAGCAAACTCTTTTTTAGAGGAGAAGGGGGAGTTGAAAGGGACTGTTATAAACAAAAGTCACTGGAGGAAACTGGGAGTTTGAAGGAAAGTGGCGTCTCATTGGCTGAGTTGTCACTGTCTCTCATTGGCTGGTCTGTTACCAGGCAAGGAGACAATCTCTGGCTGATGGTTAAAGGATGTCTCTTCTTGCTGGAGATGCAAGGTACATTTCTTCTTGCTGGGATCTGAGTTGGCATCATGTGATATGTGTATGAGAGCTCTCCCTTCTGGTCTCCTAACCCTATTTTAGTGTAGTTTTTCTTTATTAATTTTCTCAGTATCAGGAGCCTTTCTGACCCCACCAGACTGGTGCTGAAGTAGCATCTATAAATGGATTTGCAGCCTCTGACCCAGGGGTTATTCTAGTGAGGATGCAGGATCATTTTTCATAAATGCCCTAGACCCATTCTAAACACACACACACACAAATACACCTACACAGTGTTACATTCAACAACAATTACAACAAGTAAAGGGAAGTGCTCTTGCAGACTCATTTGACTTGCTGACTCAATTCACTGCTTGACCCAGTGTCAAGAAGAGAAATGATATGGTTCCCTGACTTCTCTGGAAGTAAGAGATTTCTTGACCTAGAGAGTAAAGGGAACAGGAAAAGCAGAGATACCACTTTGCTGACAAAGGTCCGTCTAGTCAAAGCTATGGCTTTTCAGTAGTCATGTATAGATGTGAGAGTTGGACCATAAAGAAGGCTGAGCACTGAAGAATTGATGCTTTTGAACTGTGGTATTGGAGAAGACTTTTGAGAGTTCCTTGGACAGCAAGGAGATCCAACCAGTCCATCCTAAAGGAAATCAGTTTGGAATATTCATTGGAAGGACTGATGCTGAAGCAACAATACTTTGGCCACCTGATGTGAAGAGCAGTCATTGGAAAAGACCCTGATGCTGGGAAAGATTGAGAGCAGGAGAAGGGGGCGACGGAGGATGAGCTGGTTGGATGGCATCACTAACTCAGTGGACATGAGTTTGAGCTAACTCGGGGAGATAGCGAAGGACAGCGAAGCCTGGTGTGCTGCAGTCCATAGGGTAGCAAAGAGTCAGACACAACTTGAGACAGAACCACAGCAACCACAAAGAGCATAAGCCCAAATAAACAAGTCCTTTCCAGTTAATTATCTACTGGGATGAGTCACTTATCTCCTATTCATTTTCTCTCTCCTCGCCTCTCACACATCCTTGGGCTATTTGGTGATAATGTACTGGGTTGGCCAAAAAGTTCATTCAGGCTTTTCCTGCTTGTACAGAAAAACCCAAATGAATTTTTGGCCAACCCACTAATATGGAAATAGTATCCCTGAGGAGGAAAATAGCAGAATTCCTTAATCCTTTCTGATTCAGGAATCTTCTCTCTCCCAGTTTTTCTCTGTCTCAATTAGAAACACTACAAGACAGACAACTCCCCTTATGAATGAGTTACAGCCTTAATAATCACCATTTCTTCGGAAATGTGTCACAAGATACTGGCTTTCGTCCAGTAATTGGCATTTCTTGTACTAACATGTGGAAACTGGAGCTTCCAAACCAAGACGAGGTCATCACTTGACTGTTGTCTTCTATAGCTGTCAACCTCATCAAGCTGTTTCCTATGATTACTATCGAAATGCAGAGACTCTGGGGAAGCAAAATCTCTATCTTGTATGAAGAAAAATTAAATGTTAGATATATCTGAACTTCACAAACATTTGATATTTGGTTCCTGACAACCTACAAGGAAGAGACTGAGATATATATACTCTGTTTCCATTAAACAATGAACAAACCAGGACTTCCCTGGTGGTCCTCTGGTTAGGACTCTGTGCTTCCACCGCAGGGGCCACAGATTCAATCCCTCGTCAGGTAACTAAGATCCCACGTGCTGTAGAATGTAACCAAAACAGTAAATTAATTAGAATTTTAAAAATAAATATTAATAAAAAACAAAAATGAACAAACCATTTCAAAGAGGGTTTATTCCCCCCTAGTCAGGCAGATATAGAGTCAAACTCTAGTGCTGTAACTTACTGGGTTATATGAACCAAGACATTTAAGTCTAGTTCTTGAGTGTCCTGTTAATAGTTCTAGAATGTCTGATTATAAATGAGAAAATATCTCTTCCACAGAATTTGGAGAGAGTTAAAAGAGAGATTGCAAGTGAAGCAGGTACAAAATATTCAGCGACTAGTCTTCAGTCGTCCCCTTCTCTCAGCCCTCACCCACACCCTGGAATCATAACTAGTACACAAAATATTACTTAAAAAATTAAAATACTTGGTGAGAAAAATAACTTTGCAGGTGCCAGTGTTATTTTTATTTTGCTCTGCAAAGACATGACAGGATCGGACAGTCTTTTTTCCCCAAAGCCTAATTAGCGTTTTCCATGACTGTATTTGTGTTTGTTTTTGCTTCTTTTGTTCAAGTTAGGTCTTCAGGCGACTGAAATGAAATGCTCGCCAACGAGTCATCCTTTGTAGCAGTGATGACACAAATTACATTGTTCTCCAGGGTTTAAAACACCCAGCCATTAAATTTAACTATGTGAGCTTGGCAAATCTTTTCAAAAACAAAGCAGCTGTTTCCCTTTTGTTCATTTTTGTTTAAAGCATTGCTCACCAGCTTAAAGACACACACACACCCCTATTGCAAACCCAGGGAAATACCATGAAGTAGGCAAATGCATTTACTAATGTGGAGGCACACAGAGATGAAAAGAGAAAGAAATGCTGAATTTTATTTTCAAGCATTTCAATACTCTCTGTTTCTTAAGCACTGAGGTCTTTTTGATTATGTGGTGTGTCAGCCCCAGCCCAAGTCTTTATGAATAATAAGTTGTCTTTATAACAGTTCCTCGTAAGGTAGAAAATATTATTATTCCCATTTTACAGATGGAAAGTGAACAATTGCCCAAGATCATGGAAAACTGAACAATTTGCCCAAGATCATGTAGCTCTAATATGCAGAGCTGGGGTTCTGGACCCAGAAAGACTGGTTCCACAGTCCTTGTTTTTATGACATTCTTTCTCCTCTCTTTTGCAATTTATTCTCCTTATTTCATTTATTTTTTTATCTTTTTAAAAAATTTGTTTTATTTATTTTTTTTACTTTTTGGCCATGCCCCAGGGCATGTGGGATCTTAGTTCCCCAACCAGGGATCAAACTTGCACCCGTTGCAGTGGAAGTTTGGAGACTCAAACGTTGGACCGCCAGGAAAGTCCCTATTTTTTATCCTTTATGTCATGGCCCTCAATTGTCCCCACTCATCATGGTAAAGCCCTTGCTTTCATTACCCTCTGGTGACTACTTCCCTCCTCCAACAAAGATGGCATCTTCTAACTGGTCACCACCATTGCAGCTGCCCACAGACAGGCCTCTCCTAGAAGTAGAGAATCAGTAGAAAACTAACTGGTCAGTAATTCATAAGATGACACTTGTCTCAGGTTGTGGGCAATGTAGTTACAGCTGGAGGAGGTGTGCCAAGGAGCCCACGGCCACACCCCTCCGCTGAGCCATCCACGGCGGTCACCTTCTCCGGTCTCCGCAGAGTCCTTCCTGTCTGCGACATTCTTAGCTCCCAAGTGTGTTCAACATCCACAGAGGTTTGAGATTCTGTCACTACTACCACTGGTCAGGTCAGGGTCCTTCAGTGAATTAGAGATGGCAAATGGTGCATGAGGGTGTCAGGCTATGGTTTGCAGGTAGAAGGCATGCTCAGGTCATGAATAACTTCAGAGTTCACCTGCCATTGTTCTGGCCCAATCACTCATTCTTCAAAGTGCAACTGTTCAGTCCAACAAAACCTTGCCTGAGCAGCTCCTGAGGACCAGGAACTGTGCTAGGTACAGGAGAGACAAAGAGAAATGTGACAGGCTGCTTACCCATTTTGGTCAATGTCAGCAGTAAGTGTCAACTCCGCATAATACATCAACGATAGAGTTAAGTCTGGTACATGAGATAGCAGAGAGGAGAGCCGCCCATCTTGCTGGACAGTTTCTTTAAAAAGCAGCCTGACAAAAATATACAATGAAGACAGACTCTTCAATAAGTAGTGCTGGGGAAACTGGACAGCTACATGTAAAAAAAATGAAATTAGAACATTCTCTAACAATAAAGTCAAAATGTATGAAATACTGAAATATAAGGCGTGCTATCATTTCAGTCGTGTCCGACCCTTTGCTATCCCATGGGCGGTAGCCTGCCAAGCTCCACCATCCAAGGGATTTTCCAGACAAGAATACTGGAGTGGGTGGCCATGCCCTTCTCCAGTGGATCTTCCTGACCCAGGGGTCCCACCCGAGTCTCTTGTGTCGCCTGCGTTGGCTAACAGATTCTTTACCACTAGCACCACCTGGGAAGCCCTAAATGTAAGACCAAACGGAGGAAAATGTTTGGCAGGACACTCTTCAACATAAATTGTAGCAATGTTTGGGGGCTTTATCTTCTAAAGCAAAGGAAATAAAAGCAAAAATAAACAAATGGGAACTAATTAAACTTTAAAAGTTTTTGCATAGCAAAGGAAACCATAGATAAAACGAAAAGACAACCTACAGAATGGAAGGAAGTACTTGCAAATGATGTGAGAGCCACAGATATAGAGAAAAAACTAGTGGTTACCAGTGGGGAGAGGGAGGGAAAGCAAACAAGCGTGGGGAGTAGGAGGTACAAATTATTTAGTATAAAATAAGCTGTAAGAATATATTGCATAACACAAGGAATGTAGCCAATATTTTATCATTAACATTCACAATAACTTCACAATACTGTACACCTGTAATTTATATAACACTGTGCAGCAACTATATGCACACGTGTGTGTGTGCACGTGTGTGTGTGTTAGTCACTCAGTCGTGTCCGAGTCTTTGCGACCCCATGCACTGTAGCCCACCAGGCTCCTCTGTCCATGAGATTCTCCAGGTGAGAATACTGGAGTGGGTTGCCAGTTCCTACTTCAATACCAACTATACTTTGACTGAAAAATCTATCACCACTGTATAGCAATGGCACCCCACTCCAGCACTCTTGCCTGGAAAATCCCATGGACAGAGGAGCCTGGTAGGCTGCAGTCCATGGGGTCGCTAAGAATCAGACATGACTGAGCGACTTCACTTTCACTCTTCACTTTCATGCATTGGAGAAGGAAATGGCAACCCACTCCAGTGTTCCTGCCTGGGGAATCCCAGGGATGGGGGAGCCTCATGGGCTGCCGTCTGTGGGGTTGCACAGAGTCGGACATGACTGAAGCAACTTAGCAACAGCAGCAGCAGCACAGCAAACCCTATTCAATATACTGGTGACCTAAATGGAAAGGAAAGCCAAAAAGAAGGGATATGTGTATACATATAGCTGATTCTCTTTTCTGTACAGCAGAAACTAACACAATATTGTAAAGCAGCTATACTCTAGTAAAATTTTTGTTTAAGTGCAAAATGGTAAAAAAAAAAATTTTTAAACATAAAATAAAACCACACGCACGCGCACACACACACAAGCTGCCTGAGTACAGTGCTTAGGTGCTCAATAACTACACAGAGAATGAATGAATGGACAAATGCATAGACGCACGTCTTCGAGAAAGAGTAGGCAATAACAAGACAAAAAGAGAGAAAATAGAACCCAGGCAAAGAGAACAGCATGAGAGAAGCCCAGAGACAGGACACAGCTTGGTCTGCCTGGGAATCTCAGTTCAAATCCTAAGAAGGGGGTAGCAGGTGACCTATCAAAAGAATGAGGAATAAGACTTTATTCATTATACGAAGTGGAAACCCTCATCAGTAGATCAGGGCTTCTCAGAGTTCAGTATGTACACAGATTACTTTGCGATCTGATTCTGATTCAGGAGGACTCAGGAGAGGCCTGAGAACCTCTGGTTCTAACGGGCTCCCAGGTGATGCTGCTGTTGTTGGTCCAGGGACCACACTTTGAGTAGCAAAGCACTGGGAGGTGATGGAAAGTACTGATGAATTTGAAGCAGGAGCATGACTTGCGATGGGCCCCTGGGCAGCTATTCAGTAAATGTAAATGAATAAGAATGTTAACGTACACGAACAATGACTAAAGTTTATTTCACAAAGAGAAAGAAACAAGCAATTTACTGAGCATTTTTCGTATATTAGTATCTGATAAACATTATCTCCTCTGATAATTAAAATGAAAGCCCTATGTTTCACTGTGCCTCTTTAAACTGTATAATTATATAATCAAACCATTGTTTCAGGTAATTTTCAAACAGAAACAACCAAATGGAAATGAACTCATACCAGAAATGTTTCGCATGGTGTAAACTGTGAATGCTAAATATTATAGGAACATCAAGAGCATTTCTCTTCTGAGTCATGAGTCTAGGCACAATTTAAAAAGTCGACTAAGCCACCACTCACAGTTTTGATGCTTATTACTGGGGAAGAAGTTATAAGCTTGAGCACTTGGTCACCACCCTGCAGCTACCAGTTCCTGAAATAGGCGCAGATCTTAATTTTAAATTCAAAATTACACTTTGCTCTTGATCAAGCTAGCCTTGGGTGTTTCGGTGAGTGACACAACACACAAGGAGGTTGTTTGGAAGTCTTATTTTCAGAGAGGGAGAGAGACCAGCTGGACCAAGAGGAGAAGAGAGATGAGGGCAGCATGGAGCATGGACTCTTTCTGGGCCCACAGTGACTGCAGAGCCAGATGGTTCTTTTCTGCTTGCTTCCCCCTCAGCCTGGCTGACTTATCAGTTCCTCTGAACTTGTTGACACTGGGAAAGAGGCTGCGGGGGGTGCAGCAAAGGAAATAAAAACCAAGGGAAAAGCAGAAAGGCATGAAAGGTCAGACAGGGCTGCTGACTCATTTCCACTGAAACCCTACCTTTCCCTGGAAGAGTTCAGAAGGTTTTACAAACACAGGGCTGTGGATCTTCTGGGCTGTGGCTGTCATCATGTTGCTGAGTGGAATAGAGGGGAGTCTGCACGGGGAGGGCGAGGGGAAACCCACAGGGGCTCAAATCTCAGCCTTGACATCTAGACACATGACCCGACATGGAACTGAGCGTAACTGACCTCCTTCCTCACCTTTAAAATTAGGAGACTATTCTAGTCTTGGCATCTTGGCCTCAGCAGCTTCCTTTCCTTGTTTCTTTGGGTAACAGCCCCCCTTTGTAGAGTATAGCCAACCCCATCCAGGGTGGATCAGAGTACCCTAAGGGAGGGCATCCCTGATGGCTCAAGAGTAAAGAATCCACCTGCCAGTGCAGGAGTCACAGGTTTGATCCTTGATCCTGGAGGATCCCACATGCCACAGAGCAGCTAAGCCCATGGGCCGCAACTGCTGAAGCTTGAGTACCTTAGAGCTGATTCAGTTTAGTCGGTCAGTCGTGTCCAACTCTTAGCTTCCCCATGGACTGCAGCACACCAGGCTTCCCTGTCCATCACCAATTCCTGGAGCTTGCTCAAACTCATGTGCATCAAGTCTGTGATGCCATCCAACCATCTCATCCTCTGTTATTCCCCTCTCTCCTCTCTTCAATCCTTTCCAGCATCAGGGTCTTTTCTAATAAGTCAGTTCTTATCATCAGGTGGCCAAAGGATTGGAGTTTCAACTTCAGCATCAGTCCTTCCAGTGAACATTCAGGATTGATTTCCTTTAGGATTGACTGGTGCTCCATAGCAAGGGAAGCAAGAACAACTAGAGAGTAACCCCAACTCGCTGCAACTAAAGAAAAGCCTGTGCAGCAACAAAGACCCAGCACAGCCATAAATAAATAGATAAATAAATAATTTTTAAAAGTACCCTAAGGGAAAATAGACTCCAGCCAGGACCATCGGACACCCCACTGCCACCATCATTTGTAGGACTTGAATCAGGGTCCAGGAACAATGAGAGCCTTCCTAGACAAATGACTCACTAGTTTCTGCTCTTGAATCCCCTAAACTGCTTTGCTTCATGTTCTTCCTGGAGCCTGTGTGTTTTGCTGTTCCCATGTTTCCTTGAGCCTGACAAATTCCTTTTTGATTAAATTAGCCGGTGCTGGTTACTAATGCTTGCCACAAGGAACCCTAAATGATGCCAATACTTACTTCTTCGGGCTGCTGTGGGAATTAGCAATAACACCTGCAGTTCTAAGTTTAAAGGCTCAATATCTGATTTCAAATAATTAATATTAAGGAATAACTTAAGGTTATATCACAAGCAATCAGTCCTAGGAAAATTCACAAAGTTAACAAGTCTGCCCCTGGATGTTGCAACAGGAGTGCCCCTTGGCACTGTTTCTATGGTTTAATTAACTGTGAGGCACAGAAAATTTCCCAGATCAAAAGTACCTTCCCCTACCTGCCTGCCATCTCTCCTGAAATTCCCATCATTTATATTATGTCTCATGTTTTCTCATAAAGAAACACTTGCTTATAAGCTTAAATATGGTGCCTCCTTGACCTAGTTAAAGATATATTATTGGTGAAAAAATGAAGTGAAAGTGAAAGTCACTCAGTCGTGTCTGAATCTTTGTGACCCCATGGACTGACTGTACAGTCCATGGCTTCTCCAGGCCAGAATACTGGAGTGAGTAGCCTTTCCCTTCTCCAGGGGATCTTCCCAACCCAGGGATCAAGCCTCAGTCTCCCACGTTACAGGCAGATTCTTTACCAGCTGAGCCATCAGGGAAGTCCAAGAATACTGGACTGGGTAGCCTCTCCCTTCTCCAGCGGATCTTTCTGACCCAGGAATCGAACCGGGGTCTCTTGCACTGCAGGTGGATTCTTTACCAACTAAGCTACCAGGGAAACCCATATTATCAATATATACATGAGTGAGTGAGTGAAAGTAGCTCAGTCATGTCCAACTCTTTGGGACCCAATGTACTATACTGTCCATGGAATTCTTCAGGCCAGAATACTGGAGTGGGTAGCCATTCCCTTCCAGGGGATCTTCCCAACCAAGGGATCTAACCAGGGTCTCCTGCATTACAGGTGGATTCGTTGCCACCTGAGCCACCAGGGAAGCCCAAGCATACTGGAGTGGGTAGCCTATCCCTTCTCCAGCGGATCTTCCTGACCCAGGAACTGAACTGAGGTCTCCTGCATTGCAGGCGGATTCTTTACTGTGAGCTATCAGTGAAGCCCAGTATATACATAATATGTACTTTTGTGTCCTTTCTGCTAAATGCAGGAGACAAATATTTGACCAGTCTAGAAAGAAGCTTAAACTCCCTATGCCTATTATGTCATTTGTAATCAAGGTTTATAATCATAAATATTCACTTTGTAAAGAAATTCTATGGCTTTTTAAAATATAGACTTTATTTCTTAGAGCAGTTTTAGGTTCACAACAAAACAAAATGGAAAGCACAAAAGATTTGCATGTATGCCTACTTATTTTATTATAACTTCTGTTTTTCCTTTATGATAAACCATAATTATGCAGCCCTATAAAATGTTTAATTTGATATATCCCACTGAACATAGGCAATACCAGGATATTTGCTTTATACAGTGTGGTGCTTCTCTCAACATTTAGAAACCGGTAAGCCACCCCTGCAAAGCCCTTTATGTTCCCTCTGAGTAAGCTGGGAGCCTTATGCTTCTTGCTCCAAATGCTGCCCATTTATTATTTATTGGTTAGAATTCAAAGGCATGCTTCCTCTGGAAAGCTCAAGGCCATGTACAAAGGAATTTTGTCTTCATTGTTACAAACATCCTTCTAACCTTATAATAGCCCAAACAGCAGAGTATCAAGGGCATCAGGAAAGCAAGAGGGAAAGTGAAAAGCTCATTCAAGGATCGTCTCAGTGTTCTGTCTGGAAGCTACTTAGCTGAACACCAGAGTGGCCTTCAACTAAAGGAGGAGGCCGTTTGCTTTTCTTTCTTTGAGAAAAATAAAAGGATTTTATTCAGAAATCAGTTTTTAAAAAAAGAGAAGAAAAATGAACTTTTAGGGACTTCCTTCCTGGTGGACCCTTGTGAAGTGGAAGTGGTGGATACTTCCCTCTGGTGGCTCAGCTGGTAAAGAATCCGCCTGCAATGCAGAAGACCCAAGTTCAATTCTTAGGTCGGGAAGATCTCCTGGAGAAGGAAATGGCAACGCACTCCAGTGTTCTTACCTGGAAAATCCCATGGACAGAGCACAGAGGAGCTTGGCGGGCTACCGTCCCCGGGGTTGCAAGAGTTGGACACAACTTAGCGACTAAACCACCACCACTGGTGGACCAGTGGCTAAGGCTGCAGGCTCCCAGGGCGGGGGGCCTGGGGTTTGATCCCTGGTCAGGGAACTAGATCCCACACGCCACAAGTGAGACCTGGCGTACCACCACCGCCCTCCGAAAAGAAAGTCAAGAGACAGGATGAGTTGTCTATCTGAGTGGGATTTAAACCGAAAAAGAGGGCAGGTCTGAATGCCATCGCATTGAAGGAGTTTTGATCTAGTTCTGCCTGGGGAGGAAGCTTTAGGAACAGTAGAAAGACAGAGGCTCTGACATGACCTGGAGACGCTGGGCCCCTGCCACCTTGTTCGCTAGCCAGGCACCCTCCTGCCTTCAAGCAGCCTGGACAAAGGGATGCAGACAGTCCTGGATCAGCTTTGTTCCTGCTTTACTTCTAGGTTTTCCGTCTAATAGCTTACAGTGGTCTGTGTTCGGTGCTGAGATCGTGGTCTCTGAAGGAGAAGACATAACTCCAGGACCAAAGACAGTCTTAGTCACTCAGAGCTTTGTGTAGACTTCCATCAGAAAAAGCTTCTGACATAGAGATCACAAGGGGTGAGGAGAGTACCTGCCTCTAGTTTAAGCAGGGCCTTATCTACTTCTCAACTGGTTGCTGAGGATAGATAAAAAGAATACCTCAAGGTTGTAAGAGTTCCATCAGACCCCTTCCCAAGACATATATCCTGAGATAACTTCAGTACAAGATTAGCCGAGGGAGAACGAGTTTGGGACAATGTCTCTGGGTGAGATAGAACTGTTGCTGTGTAATGAGGGGGACGAGTCTTGAGAAACAGATACCCTGGCAAGATTTGTTACAATTACTATTATTAACACAGAGCCTAAGAAAAGCATTTCCATGAGTAAGATATTGTGCTGTGTGATCATTAGCTTCTCAAGGAAGGCCAGTTCTCTTGCAAGATACATTATTGCACAAGGTTTAAGGAAAACATGAGCCCAGAGAATGTTCATCTCCTCCTTAAAGGGCCCTGAACACCCTGCCTAAGTTAACTCTCTCACTTCCACTTTGTGTTGACTCCATGGAAATGTAGGGCAATTGGAGGAAACCCTGTGTGCACTTATCACAGACCTGATCATACTCCTTGGAAGGAAAGTTATGACCAACCTAGACAGCATATTGAAAAGCAGAGACATTACTCTGCCAACAAAGGTCCATCTAGCCAAGGCTATGGTTTTTCCAGTGGTCATGTATGGATGTGAGAGTTGGACTACAAAGAAGACTGAGCGCTGAAGAATAGATGCTTTTGAATTGTAGTGTTGGAGAAGACTCGTGAGAGTCCCTTGGACTGCAAGGAGAGCCAACCAGTCCATCCTATAGATCAGTCCTGGGTGTTCATTGGAAAGACTGATGTTGAAGCTGAAATTCCAATACTCTGGCCACTTGATGCGAGAGCTGACTCATTGGAAAAGACCCTAATGCTGGGAAAGATTGAGGGCAGGAGGAGAAGGGGATGACAGAGGATGAGATGGTTGGATGGCATCATCGACTCAATGGTCATGAGTTTGAGTAAACTCCAGGAGTTGGTGATGGACAGGGAGGCCTGGCGTGTTGCGGTTCATGGGGTCGCAAAGAGTTGGACACGACTGAGCGACTGAACTGAACTGATCAAACCCTCAGAGGTAGGACTCTCATGAGGACCCACTATGACCTGCCCAGCACTCGGCTCCATCAGGGCCAGAAGATTTACAAGATCCTTTGGGGTCTCTGCCCCTAGCTGTTCCCAGCTGGCAGAAAAAGGTGCATGTTTAGAATAAGGGAGCAATCAAATACTAAAGCAGAGGGGGAACCAAACGGATGCTTTGGGAAGATTCAGATCAGAGTGGTTCTTGAGATTTGCTAAAGCGATAACCAAAAATCAGAAGATGTGAACAGGAGTTAGAAATCTAACCCCAGTTTTTCTGGAAGTTCTCACATACCTGGGAGTAACTGGCTTCATTTCAACACCAACTCTGTGGGCAACTACCAGGCTTTGAAATCTGGCTCTATCTTTGGTTGATGTGACACTAGGCATTAAACTAGTTAACTTCTTTATGCTTCCTTCTTTCTTATGTGCAAAATGGGCATTATAGAAGCATCTACCCCTCAGATGGTGAGGATTACAAGAGATAATATGAGAAAATCCCTTAGAACAGTGTCTGGTACTGAGTGTGTGCAAATATGTTGTTTGATCATTTTTTTTTTTTTTTTGGTTGTCCTGGGTCTTCCTTGCTACATGTGGGCTTTTTCTAGTTGAGGTGAGCGGGGGCTACAGTCTGGTGGTGCGTGAGCTTCTCATTGCGGTGGCCTCTCTGGTGTGGCTCACAGGCTCTGGAGCACATGGGCTGCAGGAGTTGTGACATGCGGGCTTAGTTGCCCCTTGGTGTATGGGATTTTCCTGGACCAGGGATCACACCCGCGTCCTTGATTGGCACTGGACTCTTAACCACTGGATTACCAGCAAAGTCCCTTATTATCTTTTAAATATTATTATTTTTATTACTATGCCTCCTTGTTGCTGCTCCTACTAAGTAGCTTCAGTCATGTCCAACTCTGTGCGACCCCATAGATGGCAGGCCACCAGGCTCCCCCGTCCCTGGGATTCTCCAGGCAAGAACACTGGAGTGGGTTGCCATTTCCTTCTCCAGTGCATGAAAGTGAAAAGTGAAAGTGAAGTCACTCAGTCGTGTCCAACTCTTCTCGATCCCATGGACTGCAGCCTACCAGGCCTCCTTGTAGTTCCCTATATATAAATGGGGACTAGGATTTATTACCTTGCTTTGAATGAACCTCTATCTGACTCTCATTTTCTTTTAAATAACCTACAAATTGCTATATCACACAATGTTCCGTTAGTGCTGTGAGGTTTGGGTTTCAATTAAAAACTCTCTGTCCCCAAGGATACAAATCCTGTTCTAATAACACTGAAGATTAAAGAGAATTTGAAGCTAAAACACAGTTGCTTTGTATAACAGTATGGATGCATTTTTTTCTTTTTTTTTTTTTTCAAAATCTAATTGCATTGTCATTGAAAGGTTATTTTTTTGTTTGGAAAAAGAATAAAAAAAATCATTGTTGTACCATAGCAACCAGACTGGTAAGTGATTCAGAACAGGCTGAACTGATAAAAATATCTGTGAAAATGTCCAGATTGATGAAATAGCATAACAATAAGTTTAACAAATATGAACAAATGAAATGGGCCTAATATTCTATTCATGCTATTTTATGGTTTTTTTGTTTGTTTGTTTTTGAAAGTTAAAATATTCACTTTGAAAATGGTTATAACAACTGCCATCTGGTAAAAAAAAAAAAAAAGTGAAAAGACCTAAATTTTAAACAATAGAAAGATATGTTTTCAGAACTAAGGAATAAAACTTAAACATTCTAAGGGAAAACAAATACATATATAGCTCAAAGTTTAGAGTTTATACTTCTCCATGCTAAGTCTTCAAAGAATATCTTTTAAAACACACATGTGCTGTGCAGTAAACTCACTTATTTTTTTTCCCACTATTATTTATTTCTCTTTTCAGGATTTCAAAGCAGATGTGACTGTTGATTTGCTAGCTTTAAGAGAAAACAGAAGTTGCAATTATATATTCTAACGTTAGATGAGTGAACCCCTACTCAAGACTAACAAGGAAATGAAGGGTTCTAAAATAGCAGTGGTACTTTTTTTTTGTTGTCCTATTTATTTTTATCTTTTGGCTACATGAGGCATATAGGATCTCAGTTCCCCAACCAGGGATCAAACCGGTGCCCCACTCCCTTGGAAGCAGAGTCTTAACCGCTAAACTGCCAGAGAAGTCCCTAAAACAGCAGTGTTCTAAGAGAGGAACGCCCAGTGTTTGTTCGGATAGACTTAGAAGGGTATGTGCTTCTGGTCTGCAGTTGATCAAGGGCTCGCTATGTTTCCAGAGTGGACCAGTGGCACTGAGTAATGGGCTATAAAGCTGAGTTACTCCAAAAGATATTTGGGTTGTTTTTTTTTTCCATAATCTTCTATGAACAGGAAGGACCGAGCATTGAGCTGCTTTCTATGGGGCCTCATGTTCCATCATTGCAAGGCTATACTGGGTAACATTCTATGAGTCACATCTTCATTCATTCAACTTAACAAAACATTGTTTGGACAGATAGGGCCGTGAGCCAAGCGCTGAGCTGGGTCCTGGAGACCTGAGGATGAATAATACATAGCTCTTGTCCATAAGGGCTTGGAGCTTGGGGGAACAAATTTGGACATGTAATACATTTTTCTAAGGGACTTAGGATATAATCATGTAAGATAAGCTTATGGATCCAAAAGAGGGAATGGTGATTCTCCTTGAGGAGTCAAGGAAGGGTTAATAAAGAGGTGATAATTTTGCTGAGATTTAAAGGGATTTAAGTGGGTGAGGTGTAAGAGATCAGTAGGGCTTTGTTATATGTGGTCTAGGGTAGAAGGATCATTCCTAACAGAAGGAATACTATTAGGAAGTCATAGGGGGAATTCCCTGGTAGTCCAGTGGTTAGGACTCGGCACTATCACTGCTAGGACCCTGGGTTGGATCCCTGGTTGGGGAACTAAGATCCCATAAGCCAAGGCACAGGTAGGAAAAAGAGGGAGGGGGGGGAAGGTCATGGAAACATGACAAAATTATGACAATAATCCAGCTTTTAAATGTTAAAAATTCTTTGTGTTTACTATTCCTCTGAACATTATGTGTTAAATTTTGTTAAGCACTGTAATAGCATTTTTAAAACTGGAGTATTTGCATACTATGTTTGGGGCTGTTTTAAGGACCTACTGTATGACAAAGAAAAAGTAATTTAATCAAATCTCTAGCTAAGGCACACACTGCAAAACAGACACAAGTGATGTGCTCTAAAATCATTAGACAGAAAGTCTGTACTTATTTAGATGTATTACTATATCATTTAAGAATTTAGGAGTGATGATAGAAACTTGAACCCCGCTCCACGCACAGATTCAATTCCTCTAGCTGAAGCATAGTTCTTCTAGTGGCTCGTCCATCACATTTTAGACTAGTGAAATCTCTCAGTCTTGACTTGTCTCAAAACGTCTTTATTCTGCTCTCAGTTTTGAATGACAGATTAACTGGATGCTGAGGTCCCACTGGATATTCACTTTCCATCCGTGCTTTGAAGATGTTATCCCATTGTTGTTGTTACTAATTGCAAATCTAATTGTGGCTCTTTTTGTAAGCTCCATTTTTCTCACTGACTTTTATGGTTTGCTTCTCTTTGATTTCCTGAAATTTCACTGTGATATGTCTAGTTGTTTATTATTTATTTATTGCTATTTAACTTGCATGGAACCTGGAATCTTAGGGTGATAGGTTGGGTTCTTTGAAAATAGCTGATGAGATGCCCAGTGCAAGTTTGATACATGAAGCAGGGCTCTCAAAGCTGGTGCTCCGGGGCAACCCAGAGGGATGGGGTGGAGAAGGAGCTGGGAAGGGGTGTTCAGGATTGGGGGGACACAGGTACACCCATGGTGATTCATTTCGATGTATGGCAAAAAACAACCACAATATTGTAAAGTAATTAGCCTCCAACTAAAATAAATAAATAAATATTTTAATATAGCTGATGATATGGAATATGGAAAGCACTGGGTTTATCAGGGTGTCAACACCTGACCTCTATTTTAGTGGGTACCATCATCCTCATTGCCATTATCAAGCCAAGTTCTATTACAGCCTCTCCCACTGTCAGCCCTGTTCAGCAGAGAGCTGCCACGGACTGTTTAGTGATGCTTATATTCCTCACCTTGGACTTCCCTCATAACTCAGTTAGTAAAGAACCTGCTTACAATGCAGGAGACCCAGGTTTGATTCCTGGGTTGGGAAGATCCCATGGAGAAGAAAATGGCAACTCACTCCAGTATTCTTGCCTGGAGAATCCCACGGGCAAGGAGCCTGGCAGGCGACAGTCCATGGGGTCGCAAGAGTCGGACATGACTTAGCAATTAAACCAACCAACCATATTCCTCCCCTTAGCTCATCCCACGTAACTCTGATAAATGGTGGTCATCCACATCTTCCTGTAAAACATCACCAACTGGCCAGCCATACATGGAATACCTATGACTCGTTGCCCACCACCTTGAGGCTTTTAATCCTTTCTGCCTTGGCCATTCTGGCATTTCAGCTTCATTTCTTAGGGTATTTGCCAGGTTTAAACTTACCTATTCTTAATCGCAGGACAGTAAACTTACATATCCAACTTTGTGCTTTGGCCCTCTTGCGCCAGTGCTCTTGGAATCCAGTCCCACATGCAAGCTCTGGCTCCTGCCAGTAGCCAATATAGATCTGGTAGGTCTTACAATGCCTTTGTAGGTATAGCCAGTCCCTTCCGTCCCCTATCAGGCCCAGCACATCACCAGTTAGGTTATGCTGCTCCTTGGCCCTAATTACTGACCTGTGTCCAAGAGGAGGCATGGAGGGGAGTATTGGGAAGAGAGGAGACATGTCCTGGAACTGGGGCAGGAGCGGGGAGCACTGGGGTGGAGTGGAGGGCGCAGGGCTGTTCACTCTTATGGGGAAGACTGGCAACACCTGCAGGTTCAGAAGGTGGGAGATGTCTTAAGTCAAAATCTTCAAGAAAACCCACTGCGATGTCCCCATGCTGTGTTTTTGGGTCTCAGGACTTCTCAACTTAGCCGTAACAGACCTGGGCAATGCACTGAAGTCCAGCCATCAGATACTTACTTTCTGACGTGGACCTAGTTATTATCTACTGGAGGGGATGAGAGCTTCTTTGTAAGCAGCCCAATGACTCCCAGCTCCCTCACCCAGGTTTCAGGTGCCTCTAGCACATCCATGGCTGCATTTCATACTTCTGAAAAGCATCAGTGTCACTTAGCAAAAGATGCCAAATCCAAACAGTTACCATTTTGTCTATAATCTTAGAGGTCAGAGACCCCCAATCCACTGAGCATTCCTTTCTATCAATGAAAGTAAAATTCACTCAGTGTGTCCGACTCTTTTTGACCCCTGGACTGTAGCCCAGCAGGCTCCCTTATTCATGGAATTCTCCAGGCAAGAATACTGGAGTGGGTTGCCATTCCCTTCTCCAGGGGTTCACCCCAGGATCGAACCAGGTCTCCTGCATTGCACGCAGATTCTTTATCAGCTGAGTCACCAGGGAAGCCCAGCTTTCTCAAATCACCAGTAGGAGATTTAGCAGTATGCCACCTTGTGCTAGGGCTACAGGAGAGCTAGTTCCAAACGTTGTCATGGTACAGCCTGTGACATTCTACTAACATCTTATCAGTGAGCACTGACTATTGATATGTGGGCTTTCCCCAGAAGCTGGAACTGGAACTATTTCTTTATCCTTAGATTCATTTATGTTGAGCAGAAAGCTTTTGGCGCCCTGGGTAACTCTTGTATAAAGAGTTTAAGATAGTTTTGCAACAATTTCTAACCTTTGCCAGCAATAATCCCGTGTACCTTCAAAAGGAGGAAATTGGAATTGGTGTTTTGTATCATTATTTGGACAGTAATTGTAAATTGCTAAGAAAGCACTTATTAAGAAACACTTACCAAGACAAACAAAAAGAAAAATATCCTTTTAAATGGGCAACATATATGTCTTTTGACCTTAAAGAACCGTAAAAAAAAAAAAAAAAAATGAAGTCCTAAAACATAATATTGGCAAAGGGAGTGATTATTTAAGTTAAATTATCCATTTATGAGATGAAAGTATGTTCCTCTCAATAAAACAGAACTTCCTAACGGGGGGTGGGTAACTCGGTTCTCTGCTGTAACATATACTACTGCAGTTTTCTGTGAACATATCGAGTAGCTGTAAGGTCATTTCAAGGACCTGAATGAGATCACAGTGCTATGATCAATAACAGCTGAGGAAATCCAGACCTTTCTCCAAGGGGGAGATTTCTAGCAGGGTATTTTCAATTACCTACTGTCTGTTTAACTTTTGCAAGAAATGTAATTGGAACAGACAGCGTGTGTCGGGAGAACAACTAGTGACATCATAGACTGGTAATGATCAATAGTCAGGCAATCGCTGCCCTAGTTGAAGCATGGGGCTTTCTGAGACGGGTATTTTTCATTCCTGGAAAAAAAAATCTAATTATAATTCTCCAGCATTCAACACTCTGGAGCTTCTAAGAATGTTCACATTCTTTCACAGAGAGGATAGAGTTTAACAGTTTTATTATTGTATGTTAGCAAATGTTGACGGCACTAGAAATCAATAGCCAGACTGTTCTGCTTCTGTTGATTGGTATTCACATAAATAGCTTTTGTACACAATTCTCTGTAAAGCATATTTGTCCTCTTTCCTATAGAACGAGTGTCAAAACAATGGCCTAAGTAAGTTGTATCAACATGAGGAATGTACTCTAACGATACTGTTTGGTTTTCTTGGTTTCCTGATGCAAAGGAATATTAATTATAACTATGAACTTTCAACACAGAAGATCCTACGCTGCCTACCGAATAAAAGTGAAAACACAACCTTAATCTACTGTTAGTTTGAGAAAGGAAGTATCACAGTATCATCACATATAACTTTCCATTCCTTCTAGGAAAGACTCATAGCAAAGAAAAATTTTCTCAGCAACTAAAATGTCATTGAGTTATGAATGATCATATTACATATAAATTACCATATCTGCATGCACATTTTAATACAGAATCTGACTGTTCCTTTTATGTCTGGGTGTTTCTTAATGTCTCTTCCTACCGCCGGGTGGTAGCTGTTACTCTTTGGCATTCCTTGGCTTGCAGCTGCATAACTCCAATCTCTGCTTCCATCTTCATATGTCCATGTTCCCTCTGAGTGTATCTGTGTACCTCCCTTTCCTTTCTCTAATAAAGACCCCAGTCACTTGATTTTGGATCACCCTATTCCAGTATAACTTCATCGTAACTCGCCTACTTCCTATTTCCAAGTAAGGTCACATTCAGACATTGAGGCATAGGACCTGAACATATCTCTTGGAGGACACATCTCAGCCCACTGCAATGTATGAAATAAAGTGAAGTGTGAGAGCCACTCAGTCGTCTCCAACTCTTTGGGACCCCATGGACTATACATTCTATGGAATTCTCCAGGCCAGAATACTAGAGTAGGTAGCCTTTCCCTTCTCCAGGGGATCTTCCCAACCCAGGGATCAAACCCAGGTCTCCCACATTGCAAGTGGATTCTTTACCAGCCGAGCCACAAGGGAAGCCCAAGAATACTGGAGTGGGTAGCCTATTCCTGCTTCAGTGGGTCTTCCCGAGCCAGGAATCAAACCGGGGTCTCCTGCATTGCAGGTAGATTCTTTACCAACTGAGTTATCAGGGAAACCCATATAAAATAAAAATGGTGCTTATAAGAGACCCACATGGGTGTAAGGCTCATAGAATCCATCTTGATACCTCAGAGTTACAATAAATTCTAATAATAAGATATGTTGGAAGTCTAATAATATTAAACATATTTTTAAAGCATTGGCCTTATAAGTATTTATTTTGACCCTCAAAACATTTTTGGATCTGTCTCATGTCTGTTACCTCAGGAGATACAGCAAAGACCATGCACCTGGGTGAGCGTTCTGGTCTAGTACTTAGGTAGAACCTTATTAATCCTTTCTACAATTGGCTGGATCCTTGTTGGGCTTTGTATACGGCACTAAGCACTTTACTTAGGGCATCAGATTTAATTCTCACTCCAACCCCATAAAGGAGTAGTATTACTCCCATTTTATAAACTAGGACTTAGAAACTTTAAGAGAATTGTTTAAGACCATATAACTAGTAAGTTCTGGAGCAGAGATTGGAGCCCTGGTACATCAGATTTCAGGTGCATTTTAACCATAATGTTCTTTTCACTTGGAGCAAACCATTTTGTTTAGCCTGTCTGAGACAGACTGGTTCCAAATAGGAAAAGGAGTACGTCAAGGCTGTATATTGTCACCCTGCTTGTTTAACTTCTATGCAGAGTACATCATGAGAAACGCTGGACTGGAAGAAACACAAGCTGGAATCAAGATTGCTGGGAGAAATATCAATAACCTCAGATATGCAGATGACACCATCCTTATGGCAGAAAGTGAAGAGGAACTAAAGAGCCTCTTGATCAAAGTGAAAGAGGAGAGTGAAAAAGTTGGCTTAAAGCTCAACATTCAGAAAACGAAGATCATGGCATCCGGTCCCATCACTCCATGGGAAATAGATGGGGAAACAGTGGAAACAGTGTCAGACTTTATTTTGGGGGCTCCAAAATCACTGTAGATGGTGATTGCAGCCATGAAATTAAAAGACACTTATTCCTTGGAAGAAAAGTTATGATCAACCTGGATAGCAAATTCAAAAGCAGAGACATTACTTTGCCAACTAAGGTCCGTCTAGTCAAGGCTATGGTTTTTCCAGTGGTCATGTATGGATGTGAGAGTTGGACTATGAAGAAGGCTGAGCGCTGAAGAACTGATGCTTTTGAACCGTGGTGTTGGAGAAGACTCTTGAGAGTCCCTTGGACTGCAAGGAGATCCAACCAGTCCATTCTGAAGGAGATCGGCCGTGGGATTTCTTTGGAAGGAATGATGCTAAAGCTGAAATTCTAGTACTTTGGCCACCTCATGCAAAGAGTTGATCATTGGAAAAGACTTTGATGCTGGGAGAGATTGGAGGCAGGAGAAAAAGGGGACGACCGAGGATGAGATGGCTGGATGGCATCACTGACTCAATGGACGTGAATCTGAGTGAACTCCGGGAGTTGGTGATGGACAGAGAGGCCTGGCGTGCTGCGATTCATGGGGTTGTAGAGTCGGACACGACTGAGTGACTGAACTGAACTGAGACAATTTGCAACCTGTGATGGGTAGTCTCCTTAGAGAGAGGGAGACTCTTATTGGAGCGAGACTCTGCCCTTCAATAATTCTGTGTCTGGAAAGCCTAAAACTACAATACATCCCACAGACGCTCTTCCAGGCAGGGTTCTGAATCGCTTAGGTGTCCTCCTGTAGATCTAGAAGGCAGAAACCATCTCCCTGCCACTTCGGTTGCTTTTCTGCTAACAAGCAAGGTTGCAGGAAGTAAGGTTCAGGGACTAGCTGTCCAGCATCCATTGGATGTCCTATAAGCATCCAATAACCTTAAATGATTTTCTGTTGAAACTTCCCAGAATAGATTCGGTTTCATAGGGGGGTTATAGCTTAGTGGTAGAGCATTTGACTGCAGGTAGATCAACCCTGGGATTCCTTTGGAAGGAATGATGCTAAAGCTGAAACTCCAGTACTTTGGCCACCTTGTGTGAAGAGCTGACTCATTGGAAAAGACTTTGATGCTGGGAGGGATTGTGGGCAGGAGGAGAAGGGAATGACAGAGGATGAGATGGCTGGATGACATCATCGACTCGATGGACATGAATCTGAGTGAACTCCGGGAGTTGGTGATGGACAGGGAGCCTGCTGTGCTGCGATTCATGGGGTCGCAAAGAGTCGGACACGACTGAGCAACTGAACTGAACTGAACTATTTTATACACTGAACCCTCCCTAATAAATATATAAATCAAAATTAATCACACTTATCCATGGGGCCCTTCCTTTTAGAAAACTGAATAGGAAAATATATATAAAGATAGATCACAGTGTCTACTTGTTTCTTGTGGGTTTTTAAATACTTACTTGCTTGGTTGTGCCGGGTACTAGTTGCAGCACATGGTATCTTCCTTATGACATGTGGGGTCTTTAGTTGTGGCGCGTGAACTCTCAGTTGTGGCATGTGGGATCTAGTTGCCCAACCAGGCATCAAACCCAGGCCCCCTACACTGGGAGTGCCGAGGCTTAGCCACTGGCCCACTGGGGTGGCCCCCACAGTGTCTATTTGTGAATGCCCTTGTACACCTTCCTTTTCTGCCCTCCTTATGATAAAACCAAAAGAATGGACACTGTCAGCCTGTGTGGAAGATACTCAGCATTTTCCCACCAACATATTTCACCAAAAAAACCACAGCAGGAGGGCATGAACTTGAGAGACAGGGTATTTCTGTCCTGTTCCATTTTCCCCATTCTACTGTCTGCTTTTCTTTTGGGCTACTTCCTTTACTTTCTCAACATTTAGGGGGACTTACATGCCAAACATTATATTATGTATACAGTTTTCTTGCAAAAAAAAAAAAAAGGCATTCCCTATGAGATTGAACTCCCAATGGACATGAGCCTTAGGTTCATGAATAAATTCTTGACAAACAAGAAACATATTGGGGCTGTGACATGCTGTCACTTTGTGCCCTGATCTCAGGAAAGTTCTCTGAGAACTCAATTCCACTGGGAATGCTGCTCCGTCAAGCCCTTCACTGTGCGGAGAACAAATAGCCAAGAGCCTACGATGATGGCCTTCAGGATGGACTGCATTCTTGTTCAAGTTGAAAATGGATTTTTGCTCCTTCTTCAGCCTGCTGGCCTACTATGCAGCTGGGTACCAACCCAAACCCACATCAGTCCTGAAAGATCAGTTGTATCATAGAAACAGGGAAAGGCAGAACACGAAAGGAAAAGAGACATTTTCCCAAGTTAAAAACTGTCCAAAATGACAAACCTAAATAGCACATTAAAAAGCAGAAACATCACTTTCCCAACAAAGGTCCATATAGTTAAAGCTATGGCTTTTCCAGCACTCATGTATGGATGTGAGGTTGGGCCAAAAAGAAGGCTAAGCACCAAAGAACTGATGCTTTTGAACTGTGGTGTTGGAGAAGACTCTTGAGAGTCCTTGGACTGTGAGGAGATCAAAACAGTCAATCCTAAAGGAAATCAACCCTGAATACTCATTGAAAGGACTGATGCTGAAGCTGAAGCTCCAACACTTTGGCCACCTGATGCAAAGAGCCAACTTATTGGAAAAGACCCTGATGCTGGGAAAGACTGAAGGCAGAAGGAGAAGAGGGTGACAGAGGATGAGATGGTTGGATGGCATCACCAACTCAATGGACACAAGTTTGAGTAAGCTCTGGGAGATAGTAAAGGGCAGGGAAGCCTGATGTGCTGCAGTTCATGGGGTCACAAAGAGTCGGACATAACTTAGCAACCAAATGACATTAAGAATAATCAATGGTTTCCAGGTCCACCAAAGACTCAAGAATTTGATGCCTCCGTTAAAGAGAATCTGACTTCTGTCTCTCTCCTGCTGAAGTATGCTCTGAAGCAGGAATTTACTGGAGCATCCTTCTTGGGTTGTGATTAGCTGGGTCTTGAGGCTCAAGCATGATCTAAAAATCACTCACCTTCCTGATTTGTCCCGGGTGAGGTGAGGACAGATGGAGAACCCCTGGACTGGTTCTCCCTTTGCTGTGCACTCCTACACACATCATCCACTATAGCACACAGGCTCACACTTCTGAAAAGACACCAGGTGTTTCCAGACAGCACAGGTCTAATGACTAGTGAGCAGGAGGGACGGAAGAGCCTCACAAACCTCAACCCCAACACGCCCCCTCCCCTCTCCTATGTCTTCATCATGTCTTGCTGTGATTTCCCAAAAGCATGACTCCTTGGTTGTTGGACTATGTTTATCTGCTGAACAAAGGCTGCTCCCTGCATATGTGATGGGCATAATTACCAACACTGTCCAGTGTGCACACGCTCTTTCCCTTTCACTTGCTGTAAGACTGGTAAACAGCAAGAGAAATGACAGGCACAGAAGGGGAATTCATGCCTCCCTGCACACTGCGTTCAGGGCTTCTCTGCTGACATCTGAAACGTGGTGTTGGGACCTTGACCTGCCCCATCCTCCGAGGCAAGGGTGCAGTTTATCAAATACTGTGGCAGGCGCTAGTAGGGAAGGAGCCTCAGGCAACGAAGTTTTTAGAGAAAGGCTGGTGTTCTTAAGTTGAGAATTTGAAGTCCAGGCTACCTACCATTGAATGAGCTGGCAGGGAGGCTGGTTAGGCAGCTGGGCTCCTGGAAGACGTGGGACCCTTTCTGACTGCCAACTTTGACCCAAAGATTTCCCCAACATCTTGACAAACCTTAAAAACTGCATGACAGCCTCTGATGCTTTCACAGACTTCTCTCCCTCTTTTCTTCACTGGGGTTCAATTTGCACAGTGAGTTGATGCTCTCCCAGTTTTTTCCCAACATCCTTTCCATTTCCTGCCACACTCATTTCCTGAGTGTCCTCTGATGAAATCCTTGCATGTTTAATCCTATCTTGGCATGCACTTTCCATGGAAACTAGTGCATAGAACGCAGTGGTAGAGCTGTTCTCCCATGGAGCCATCTTCGCCTACATTGACAAAATAAAAATTACATTGTATTTTATAATACAGGATCTACAAGCCCAGTTAAAGGACTCAGCTCGAAGTTTAAAACATGAGAGACACAGTTCTTTTGCAGTTAAAACTATTGGCTGATACCTTAGGAGCTAAGGAGCTGAAGTTTCCAAAAAAGTGAAGGATGGGTTAGGTATGGGGGGCGGGGGTTATTGGAAGGGGCGGTGCAATTAAATAACATCTTTTAAGAGAAGATTCTGCGCATGTGTGTGCTCAGTCATGGCCAACTCTTTGCCATCCCATGGACTGTAACCTGGCAGGCTCCCCTGTCCATGGGATTTCCCAGGCAGGAATACTGGAGTGGGCTGCCATTTCCTCCTCCAGGGATCTTCCAGACCCAGGGATCGAACCCAGCTCTCCTCCCTTGGCGGGCAGATTCTTTACCGCTACTCCACCAGGGAAACCCTAAGAAGACTATGTGACTCCAAAAATAACTAGAGTCCCTGATATAGCAAACTAGAGTCAGCATTGCTAAATCCACCTCAACTTGAAGAAAGAAAGCACATCTATGCTTTTGCTTTTTTTTTTTTTTAACACAAAGGGTAATGAGAAGGCTGAGTTCATTACGGTAGTCAAGTCCCAAGGCAGTCAGAAAGCCGAAGATTTCACCAGTCTGTGTCTCACTGACTCTCCATCGCGCTCCTTTGGCCGTTTTGCCTCATATGATGCATTCTAATGGCTTAAAATGACAGCATTTTGTTTACAAAATGGCTCCATTTCTCAGGAAACCCGAGAGCCTGTGCGCCATAACAGGGCTATTGATAGAAAATAAAACGCACAATGCGCCAGAAGCTGGTCCCCCCTTCCTGGCCCGTAATCCACTTTAGGGCCAAACTTGCCCATTTATCAACTCAAAAATAAGGCCTGAGGGGCATAGCCTAATAGACCCTAAGAGAATGAAGCAAACGACTCAGTTAAGGTGAAATGAGGTTCTCCGTCCTGTGCAAGTAAAAAGGAGATTTGACCTGAGTTTTCACTAAATGTCTGAACTTGAGAGGCCAGTCCTATAACGCTAAGGGTTTTCTATCTCTGCTGAATGTTACACTGTCTGTCACTCTTAGACCAGAGCATTAGCAGGACACTCAGTAACCCCTCCTTTCTGTTTTTAATGATAAAAAATGCAAACCACAACCATTGTCTCAAGCCCATGGAGTGGGTCTACTTTCTGTAAGAGGCAGAACTTATAGCCTAAAACCATGAACCAAGTATCAGTCCTAAGTTATCAAATGCCATGTTCTTAGCCCACTTTTATCTTCTATGAGTGAAAGAGCAGTCAGGAGTTTTTAGAAATAATAGGCCCTGGCATACGGTCAATTTGAGGTGATGTGTCTTTCTTTGTTACTTTAACAAATTGCTCAAATGGCCTATTCTGCCTTGGATTATAACTGTATGTCCACCTTGAGAACTTCTAGGTAAGGTGGTAATGTCTTACCATTTGTGGTTTTTGCTATCAGTCATAGAGCAGGCACTGCAGTAAAGGAATGAAAGGAAGGAAGGAAGGAAGCTAGGAAAGAAGGAGGGAAGAAGTAAAAGAGAGGAAAGAAGGAAGAAAGGAAGAGGATAAGTTGTTTAAGGATTAAAATAGACCAATTTTAAATTTTATATCTAACTAAATCAAAGAATTGATGCTTTTGAACTGTGGTGTTGGAGAAGATTCTTGAGAGTCCCTTGGACTGCAAGGAGATCTAACCAGTCCATTCTGAAGGAGATCAGTCCTGGGTGTTCATTGGAAGGAATGATGCTAAAGCTGAAACTCCAATACTTTGGCCATCTCATACGAAGAGTTGACTCACTGGAAAAGACTCTGATGCTGGGAGGGATTGGGGGCAGGAGGAGAAGGGGACGACCGAGGATAAGATGGCTGGATGGCATCACGGACTCGATGAACATGAGTCTGAGTGAACTCTGGGAGTTGGTGATGGTCAGGGAGGCCTGGCGTGCTGTGATTCACAGGGTCACAAAGAGTCAGACACGACTGAGCAACTGAACTGAACTGAAATAGATATAAAATTTGAATATTAAAATTCCTTTTTGGATGCCTATTGGAATATTACTCAGCTTTAAAAAGGAAGTTCTGATGTATGCTAAAGCATGGATGAACCTTGAGGACATTATGTTAAGGGAAATATGTATGCTAAGGGAAATATGCGTGCTAAGTCACTTCAGTTGTACCTTAGTCTTTGCGGCCCTATGGACCATAGCCTATGGACCCCCCTATGGAGCACCAGGCTCCTCTGTCCATAGCATTTTCCAGCAAGAATACTGGAGTGGGCTGCCATGCCCTTCTCCAGGGGATCTTCCTGACCCAGGGACTGAATCCATGTCTCTTACGTCTCCTGCACTGACAGGCAGGTTCTTTACCACGAATGCTACCTGGGAAGCCCATAAGCCAGTCACAAAAAGACAAGTACTGTGTGATTCTATGAGGTATGTAGTCACAGAAACTCTTAGTAAGAAAGTAGAATGGTGGTTGCCAGAGGCTGCAGGGAGGAGTTGGGGGAGATAAAGAACTGAGTTTCTATTTTGCAGGATGAAAAAGTTCTGGAGATTGGTTGTACAACAAAATGAATACACCTAATATTACTGATCCATACGTACGCCTAAAAATAGTTAAGATGGGAAATTTCATGTTATTTTTCTTTTACCATGAGTCAAAAAAAAAAAAAAAAAAAAAACTCCTTACTGCATTAAAGGGTTTCCTGAGAGATTGCATTCTCCTTCAGATGACACAAACATCATTGAAGCCACACCTGATAGTCACACAGCCCAGGAATTGCATTTGTTCACATTCAGTGGAAAAACATCTTAGCAAGAACTAAATTTGATCTATCCAGTTCCCGTGACTGGTCCCAGGGGTTCTGAGTAAGGCAAAGGATTTCTGAGGAAGAAAAGTAATGCTAGGAAGATGCCAACCCTCATGCTCCAAAGCAATTCTTAAGGGGAATTTTTCTGAATTCTTTTTTTCAACCAGCCCACCCACCATGCACAAGGGTCTCTCTAGCAGATTATCTTGAAAGACAAAGGATTTCCTCCTCTTATCTCTTAACCAAATGGTCTACTGATGAGCTGACAAGAGTCCATATTTGCAACACATAATAATTGTTTCCTTGGCTAAAAAGGATTAGTAACTCTGACATCATAAACAAAGAAGCACACTAGGGATTCATCTGGAATTTGGTTAATCTTACATGGAGGGAATGGCATTAATTCCAGGGCTGATTTGAGGCTTAATGTCCCCCAAATAACTATTAAACTATTACTTAGAGGAATATAGGATGCTTTTACACATAAGACATACCAAGTCTGGCCCCCATACGATTGTGGGTCCCTCAGCAATGCTGGGGGTTCTCACCTTGGAAACTGCATGATGGATATATTGGCCATGGTCTAGATACGAGGAGATGGAAGAATTGGGCTCATAAAACCTTCTCCTGAAAATATCTACCTGAGGACCTGTTCTGCTAGTTTTTCCCATACACAGAGTGCCTCATTCCTGATCTCCACCCTAAATTCCTTTCAGGGGGTGTTGAAGGTCAACAACTGAAGCAGCTCATAATTTGATCTTTGCAGACGTGGATGGCAAGTGCCAGTTTGTAGCTGTCAGTACAAAAGCAACAGTTGCTTATAACAGGTAAAGAACAATGGAGTTATGTTAAAATAGTTCCTAATCTTTCTCTTCAGGCTTCATTCAATCCCACCACCCTGAAAAAAACCAATGTTAAGTTTTATAAGTATTCTGCCACAGTTTATGTTTATATATACATATAAATAAATATATTCAGAAATATATAAGATTATGATATATGGGTTATAGTATTTTACTTTAACAAAACTACTATAATCATTACTCAGCAGATTACATTATCTCACATTAATAATATTATGGATTTTTCTATAGAGGCAATGCAATCTTTTTTTAATAGCTGCATAATTGTCGATGGTATGAATGAACATAATTCATTCAACCATTTAGAGTTTTCAAATTATTATTTTTCTGTGACAAACCATACTGGAGTAGCACGTTTATACATATTCTTATTTTACTGGTAGCTTGATTTCTGCAGACTAGATTCCTTGGAAATGAAATTTCTGGATGAAAGCATATATACATATTCAATTTTAATAGATACTACTGTGTGTGCTGTGCTCAGTAGCTCAGTCATATCCAACTCTTTGCAATCCCATGGACTGTAGCACACCAGGCTTCTCTGTCCATGGGGATTCTCCAGGCTAGAATACTAGAGTGGGTTGTCATGCCCTTCTCCAGGGGATCCTCCCAACACAGGGACTGAACACAGGACTCCTGCATTGCAGGCAGATTCTTTACTGTGTGAGCCACCAGGGAAGCCCAAATAGATACCGCTAGATTACTTGAAAAGATTACAGTGTTGTAGCCCTGTGTTCCAGGAAAAAAACTCGCTCAGAAGGACAATGCACATAGTGGGGTGCAGTTTATTACACTGATGAGCCCAAGACAGAGTATCCTCTTAGCCAAGACCCCAACCGACTTCTGTGAAAACCTTATATACCTTAAGTGTACTGCTCAAGCCCACATCCCCAAATTCCTTAAACTGAGCCTGGAAAGTGGTAGAGGCAGATACAATCAGGTTACAGCCATGATTCATAATCAGAAGGGTCAGCTGGTTACACATCGTAGCTTACACCAGTGGGTGTCATAATGATTACAAAAGTGAGGGACTACATAGCGGATTATTGCATTCTTTTTGGTGACAGAAAATCTTGGTATGGAATCTGTTGTTTGTCAGTCCAGGAGGCCAGTTCAGCCGTAGGTATGTTATCCCCATGGCTGCCAGGCACATGGTCCAAAGCTCACTGAAAGTGCGAGGTGGAGTTTCCTTCCTTTTCAAGATGGAGTCAGCTCGGCCTGTTCATTTCCTCCCTCAATAACAGTTCAATCTCCCACCAGCTATGAAGACTGTGTCCATTTCCCACCACCCTTGCCCGTACTGGATGTTAATAATCTTGAAATGTTTGCCAATCTGATAGGCAGGAATGGAAATTTCCGTCATTTGATTTCTGTTTACCTGACTACTTGAGACTTTGAGCATCTTTTCATATTTTGCTGACCATTTACATTTCCGTTTCTGTGAATTGCTTGTTCAGAGCTTTATCTAATCTGTCAGGTTATTTGTCACTTCTATATCCGTGGGGAGGCACTCAGTTTAAGACACTTTGTCTGTCTTACGTATGGCAAAAAACCTTTCCTAAGCTATCATCTTTTTTTTTTTTCACTCTGTGTATAGAGTTTTGGGATTTCTCTGGTGGCTCAGATGGTAAAGAATCTGCCTGCAATGTGGGAGGCCTGAGTTCGACTCCTGGGTTGGGAAGATCCCCTGGTGAAGGGGATAGCCCCCCACTCCAGCATTCACGCCTGGAAAATCCCACGGATAGAGGAGCCTGGCAGGCTACAGTCCATGGGATCGCAGAGCTGGACACGACTGAGCGACTAACACACACGGTGTTTTGACACATACAGAAATCTTTGTATGTAGTCAAGCTGTTAATCTTTTTTTAATGGCTTTTGGATTTTTCTTTTGAATGAACTTTAGAACCAGCTTAACAAATTTGCGTTAAGTAAACCCTTTTCAGCTATTAATTGGGATTGCGTTGAATTTATAGGTTAATTAAAGAGAAGCGACATCTTCACAGTAATAAGTGTGCTTTCCACCCAGGAGTGGTATGATTTTGACTATATTTAGATTTTCTTTCATTTCCTTCAAGAACATTTAGCAGTTTTTCTTCATTTGGGTACAGATGTACCTTGTTTGGTTTATTCTTGGGCATTTATGATTTATTGCATAATTATGGACTGTATCTTCTTTTCCACTCAAGTTTGTAGGGATGGAAATTGTGTTTGGAGTGAGTTGAGCCCAGGGGTAAAGGGCAGGAACTTTGGACTCAGTGCCCTGAACTTAAGCCCCAGATTTCCCACTCACTATTAACTTAAGTAAGTTAATTCCTCTCAGAGCATGTTTCTTCCCCTGTGAAATGGGAACGGCAAGTTTGTTATGATGCTTAAGCAAGATAATAACATCGCATCTTCAGTTCAGACCCTAGAATGGAGTTGTCACTAAATGATAACAAAGATAATGAAAATTGAAAGTGTTAGTCACTCAGTCATGTCCGACACTTTGCCACCCCACAGACTGTAGCACTCCAGGCTCCTCTGTCCATGGGATTCTCCAGGCAATAAAACTGGAGTGGGTAGCCATTCCCTTCCCCAGGGGATCTTCCCGACCCAGGGATCAAACCCAGGTCTCCTGCACTGCAGGCAGATCCTCGCCATCTGAGCCACCAGGGAAGCCGAACAAAGATAATACAGACCTCTAATCCATACATCTTAAAACTTACTTACTGGGTTTGATTCTCTTGGCTTTTCTAGGGAGAAAAATCACATATTCTTCTAATAGTGATAATCCATCTTGATCTTTCCAGTGTTTATATATTTATTTCTTTTACTGTCTCTTACACTGGCTGAGGCCTCCATTCCAATGCTGAACTGGAGTGGTGGTGAGAGCCGCACCCACTCTCCAATTTATATTCTCACCAACAGAGTAGGAGGGTTCCCTTTTCTTCACACTCTCTCCAGCATTTACTATTTGTAGACTTTTTAATGATGGCCATTCTGATAGTCCTGAGGTAATACCTCATTGTAGTTTTGATTTGCATTTTCTCTAATCATGAGTGATGTTGAGCATCCTTTCATGTACCTGAAGGCCATCTGTATGTCTTCTTTGGAGAATTGTGTATCTATATCTTCTACCTATTTTTTTTTTTGATTGAGTTGTTTGATTTTGGGGGGATATTAGGCTGCAGGAGCTGTTTGTATGTTTTGGATATTAATCCCCTGTCAGTAGCATCATCTGCAACTATTTTCTCCCATTCTGAGGTTTGGCTTTGCATCTTGTTTATAGTTTCCCATGCTGTACAAGATCTTTTAAGTTTAATTAGGTCCCATTTGTTTAGTCACTCTTTTTTTTTTTCCCCCTTCTCATGTAATATTGGATTGAGAGCTCTCTAATAACTAAAGTCAAAAAAATTAACATTAAAAACTAGTCATAGATGGGTAATACCCCTGGGGTCCCTGGTAAAATACATACCAGGAAAGACACTCTAAATTTGGGGTACAAAGCAGTGCCACAGACAAAGCATCTTGCTCATGATTCCTTCCTTTCATCTCTCACACCCCATCTTTACCTCGATCTGAGCGACAAATACAACCATTTAACATACTTGGTGCTCTGTTTCCTCTCTGGCCCTTCACCAAACCATTCTGTATGGATAATCAGTGTTTTAGAACTGTGCATCACATCATGTAACTCCCTTGTTTAAAAATCTTTAGTGACCTACCACTGCTCTTAATAGAACATTCAAGCTTTCTGCCTGGTGTTCAAGGCCACATACGTTCTGTCTCCTGCCCATCTTCTACTTAATTCTCCTGCCTGTCTCACTACAATTTACAAAGTTGTAGCCGCACTGGTCTCCCTTATGTTCCCTGAAACCAAAAAAACACAATGGGGATTCCACTTAGGATGAACAGCGGGAGGAAGAGTAAAGAGATAAAGACCTCTTCCTGACATCATCAAGACCCTGGATCAAACCTTTCCTGAAGTCCCATTTACCACCAGACTTTGCGATCATGTCTCATTCCTTTTCCCTTTTCATTCCTTTCTTTCCACCAGCCACTCTCACACCCAGCATTTTTTGGCAAGTCAAGGTCTTCATCCATAAAGAACTATGTCCCTTTATTGACCATTTCCCAGAAGCTTTTATAGAAATGTTACAGCCAAAGGCAGTCTTTACAGAGGCTGTGATTCTATTCTAGGGTCCAACAAAAGTTGAAGAAGAGCTACTCGTGATATATCCTTGGAGAATTCATATTTACCAATATTCAGGAGCAATTGAACATGACATTTCTGAAATTTAATGTAGCAGTAGTTTTCTCATTCAGTTTGCAATACCTTTTGATAGGCGACACACATTTTTCTATTTCACCATCCTTGTATATATGCTTTTAACGAACTCAATAGCATTTAATGACCACAAAGCACTCCCTTTCAACATCACTTCATGCAACTTCTCCCTTTGTCAAAACAACTGGTAAGAATTTTTTTTTCACAACCTATCAAACATTCTGGCCAGTTCCAAACACTTGCCACATTCTTTGGACTCAAAATGTAGCAAAAAAAATCAGAGGTGTGTCACATTCAAAAACAAAAGCTTCTAGTTTACAAAATTCCTTAAGCATGTGTTGTTGTGTTAAACTCTAATAACAATGTGTCAGTCCTGAAATGCACACAGTATGAACATCCTGGTTTTACAACTGATGGGAGGAGAGTGAGAAAAAAGGAACAAATGTGTACTGAGCAACTGCTCTATGCAGAGCATGCGTGCTAAGCTGCATCAGTCTTTGTGACTCCCTGGACTGTAGCCTACCAGGCTCCTCCGCCTGCAGAATTTACCAGGCAAGAATACTGGAGTGGGTTGCCATTTCCTCCTCCAGGGGAACCTTCCCAACCCAGGGATCAAACTCACATCTCTTACATCTCCATCGCTGGCAGGTGGTTCTTTACCACTGGCGCCACCAGAGAAACCCATTATCACACAAGAAGCGTACATATGTCATCCACTCTAATCATCTCCAAAAGTTACATGTCTTCACCACATCACATAGTAATTGCCAGAGGCAGGACACAAACCTGGTCTGCAGAGCTTTCTTTGCTGCAACTCACCTCTTCAACTCAGCGTCGCTGGGAGCCTCTTGTCTACACGAGGATACGGGCTGAAAATGATTTATTCTACAGAAGCTCATTACTGTCTTTCTCCCCTCAGAGCTGCCCACAGACTTCCCTGATTTGTGTCTTTGACTTCATGTGATTGGTATTGAGTCTGACACTTTATTATTTTCAAATGACAGAACAATCAGCTCTTAAGACAGTGTGGTATGGACCAAGTAAGCAGTTCTTAAAATTCAATTACTTATTAATAGCAGATCTTCCCATTTGAACTCTTTTAATATTGTAGCCTTGGGCTCGGATTCTAAAAGATTTACATCTCCTATAGGACAAAAGTACTTTTCTGGTGTTGCAAACACTGTCTCATGTCAAATCAAAACATCCCCTTTGAGACAGAGATGCTTGTATAATGTGAGTGTGATCTGAGAGTCTTAGGATGGAGTTTGGGATCCAAAGTGAGAATTATTCATTAAAAGGCAAAATACTCATAGAGGGCTTATCTGCCAGGCGCTGTGTGCTTTACAAATATCAAATCATTTATATGATTAGCAGTCCCATTTAGGGACATTCGCTTAGTCGTTTTTTCTCTTGTAAGCAACAACAGTAATCCTGTAATAAAGGAGCTTATGAAAGAAAATTTGAGTGTTCACAGTGGGGTTGGGAGGGCTCGCAAACTAGGCTAAAGGTTAGGCATCCTGGAAACTTCCAAAGCCACGTCAACAACTGGCCGAGTGAGGGACAACTGTGGTTGGCACTGCCAGTGCCATGCCCACAAACCACCTTGGGCCAGCAGGAGCTCAGTCTCACAGCCACCAGGAAACCACCACCTGTACTCAACTGCTTCCTCTTGGAGGGGGAGGTGTGGAACACAAACCTTCTGCACAGAGCCTGGCTCCTGAGGTCACCCCTGCCGAAAGTATCAAGCTGGTGTGGCTGCCTGGAAGCTTCTAATCACACACGTGTCCCCACCGCAAAGCAGGCTAGATGAACTTGAGCTCTGGTTTCTAAGCTCTGGCGTATCTCCACAAAGAGCAAATCTCTCCCCAGGATAAAGGACGACCACGGATGTGATGGGACAGCCCCTTCTAAATGAAAGCCCTCCTTCACCTAAACTTCCAGTAAGCAATCCATTCTAGAGGAATGGGCGACTGTGGCACGCATTACCTTGGAACATCAATTCAATAAAGTGCATTTAATTCCACTCTATTTGGATTGTATTCTAGAACATCTTAACTCTCTAAAAGGGACTGGGGCTCAGATTTCTCTTTTTCAGCTGTACTTCTGTCCCAGTGATCTTAGTCTCACAGCTTTAAATATCTTTCTAAAAAATATCTTTTCTAGAATTTCTATCTCTGATACCCGCCCCCCCCTGGAATGCCAGCCTCCTAGTTGCAACTGTCTACTCGGATATCCAAAAGATCTCAAACCCCAGAAGGCCAAAACCAAATGGATGGTCTTTCCCCCTGAAGTCAGAGGTGCCATGTAGATGCTTCTTCTACGCAGATGCTAAAGATGGAAGTGTGGAAGGCAGGCTAGATTTCACCCTTTTCCTCATTCCCCTCATCCATCCAACAGGAAACCCTATTGATTCTACCTTCAAAGTACATCCCAGACTCTCCCCTTCTCTCACCTTCCCTGCTGTCACCCTTCTCTCACCCAAATTCCCTGCTATTACTCTTTTCTCACCCAGATTGCTGCAATGGCTGTTGCCTGCTCTTCCTTCTAGGACTGCCTTCGCAGGGGAGTGACCAGTGCCACTGCGTGGACATCCACGCATACAGAGGCCCCACTTTGGGGCTCACTGATCTGTGGAGGTGGCCTTGACGCCCTTAATAAGTTCATCTTGAATTTGTGTTTCCAAGTAAAGTCTGAGGGACAAATCTGCATGCCCTTGGGGTTTGAAGCCTGATGAGTGGCGAAGTCTCTTGCTGTCTCATGGATAAACATGAGTGAGTAGGCATGGGTTTTATGTCATCTCTCTGTGTGTCAATGAACATGCGTGTCCAGTCGCTTCAGCTGTGTCTGACTGTGTGCAACCCATGGCTGCAGCCCACCCAGACTTCTCTGTTCATGGGATTGCCCAGGCAGGAATACTGGAGTGGATTGCCATGTCTTCCTCTAGGGGATCTTCCCAACCCACGGATCAAACCTGCATCACAGGCAGATTCTTTCCTGCTAAACCACCTAGGAAGCCCCTGAGTATCACTATTTCATGTCAAATGAGCAAGAAGTAAGTAAGAACCTGTGTGGATAGGGATGAGCAAGGCCATCTCAGGGTCAAGCATGTCCTAAGGGTAAGGGCAAGGAGTCCTGTTTGCATGGAGGGTGGTGTGTAAGAAAGCTAACAGTGGGTGATGAGTCGAGGCACGTGTATGGGAGCTAGCAAGGGAGGCAGAATAGCAGCAGCAGCCAGCAGGTGTCAGGGAAGGGGGGTATCTAAGTGAAAGAATTCAAGGCCAGTTGACCGGCCACCAAAGAGAACAGAAGTCACTGGGTATGGTGTTAATACCCATCAGCAGTAGACTGAAGCTCCGGCTTTGCCACTAGGCCCATCATGAATCTTTGGCTGTAAGAACTTTGCTGTGCTCACAAACATATCCTACTACACTCAAACCAAGTAAATCTCCAGCTCAGCTTCCTCCTAGGCAGGTCTCAAATTTCCCCAAAGTTCTTCTAACCTCAGGCAACACGAGAGGAAGTGGTTTGACAAGAGGTGAGGTTGCAGAGAAAACAACAGACATCTTAACCGATATTGGCTAAAATACGTGACTCTTACAAGTTTTGCAAAATCAGGTGAGCGTGTCGAAGAGATGGCAGGGCCCCTCCTACGGACTTGGAAGGAGAGAGGCAGTGAAGGGCCCTCCGGCTTAAGTGTCTTTGGCTTCCTGCTAAATCGCCTGTGTGTGTGCTCAGTCACTCAGTCGTGCCCAGCTCTTTGCGACCCCATGGACTATAGCCTGCCCAGGTTCCTCTGTCCATGGGATTTTCTAGGTAAGAATACTGGAGTGGGTTGCCACTTCCTTCTCCAGGGGATCTTCCCAACCCAAGGATCAAACCTGGGTCTCCTGCATTGATAGGAAGGTTCACTACCACTGAACCACCTGTGAAGCCCAAAATCCCATCTTTGCAGGCTCTTAATATATACTTGGCAAATAAATGAGTAAATGCATAGTAATGGCTTAGACTTGATGTCTGAGCATTAAACAATGAGAATATTCCAAGAGTACTTCTGAACTACACCAGTAACTAAAAAACAAACAAGCTTAGAAACAAGAGCATAAAAGCTTAGCATCAGAAAACCGATGAAAAGTATGAAAAGCTGGGCTGAAAAATAAAACCTCTTGGTGAGATACTAAAGGATGAGTCTAGTCCCTGTGGCTGAACTTTGGACAGCTATCTCCTAGGAGCCCTGCAGGGGAACTTCAGTTTCTCCTGAATCAAAGCATGTGGTTGGTGCACGGGGATGATCCAGAGAGATGATATGGGGAGGGAGGTGGGAGTGGGGTTCAGGATTGGGAACTCATGTACACTCGTGGTGGATTCATGTCAATGTATGGTGAAACCAATACAGTATTGTAAAGTAAAATAAAGTAAAAATTAAAAAAAAAAAAAGCATGTGGTCAAAAACATCTCTAAAAATAAAAGACAAAAAAATTCAACCCTCATTTATAATCAGCCAAAACTCATAGGTCTTTTCACCTGATTTATTACTATGTTAAGTTCCTTATTTTTATTTATCAGTAGTTGCTGAACACTTCATGTGCTCAGATGAAAGAAAGGGTTTTTTTTAATCCAGACAAAGTTCCTCCTTATTTATTACTTATTAAATAAACCATTTATCTAAGGTTAAAAAAATAAATACATTCAAGCCTTTATATTAGCACATTGTAAATGTGCATTGAATGACCAAATAAAACAAAAATAATGGAACAAATGTTCCCAATTGAGAGAGTCCCACTTGCCCATTCTTAGCCTCTTAAGGATAAAAATAAGCCTGATACACCAGTCAGGTCTGAAGGGTTGTCTAAAAGGAACTCCCAGTTTCGGCTGAAAAGGATGCTCTTCTGGACTTGCAAGGGAGGAGGAAGGAACGGCTCTCACACTCCTCTGCCCCTGAAGTAGGTCATTTTGATGTGGCAGAGCGTGTATATTATCTGCCCTCTATCTGTTCCTTTTCGTCTGAGGACAGGAGAGAGATGCGCAGAAGGAGCTCCAGAAAAGTCGCTATTGTTGCCATTTCCTGCTCCAGGGGATCTTCCTGACCCAGGGATGGAACTCAGGTCTCCTGCGTTGCAGGCTGATTCTTTACCATCTGAGCCACCAGGGAAGCCCCCAAAAAGTCGTGGGCGCACCCAATTAATATCACACCCTCCCATGAGCTAAGACGAGGAAATAAACCAAGACCAATTCCAGGAGAACAAGCAGAAGAGGTTTATCCAGCGTCTGCTGAGGCAAGGGAAGCAGCCAGGTCCCTTGCATTTGGCAGAGATGCCAGAGCAGAGGGTAGCAGGGATGGGAGGGTTTCCTGGAGAAGAACAGAGGAGGAAGATTCCTGCATCCTGCTCTGAGGCTGCTGGTCTTGGGGAGCTGGAGGTGGGCCAACTAGAAGGGGGTGGGGAGTGTGTGAGGGCAGGGGAGGGGGTGTCCTGTGTGATGAGTGGTGAAAGTCGTTCAGTCGTGTCCAACTCTTCGTGACTCCATGGATTGCAGCCGGCCAGGCTCCTCTGTCCATGGAATTCTCCAGGCCAGAATCCTGGAGTGGGTAGCCATTCCCTTCTCAAGGGGATCTTCCCAACCCAGGGACCGAACCCAGGTCCCCCGCACTGCAGGCAGATTCTTTATCAGCTGAGCTATCAGAGGATGGGTTGGTGAGGGGGCTGCCTATTTGGCTTTCTCTGCTTGGTCCCAAGTTAGAGGCAGGGACAAAAATTAGGAAAGTGGAAGTTTTAAGTCAAGTCCTGGCCATTTGAGGTAGGTGATTACATAAGCTATTATTTAGTTTCCCGGATTGTTATAGACGGAGCAGTCTGCCTTCCTACAAGTCTAGTCTGTCCAACGGCAGGCTGGCTTCCCGGGCTGTTTGTGGCAGACGAGTAAGGGTGGGGTGGGCTTCCCGGGCAGGGGCTTTGGGCTGTGAGTCAGGGCTCTATCTGCACACGTGACCTGGCCACTGTCCCTTCCTCCAGTCCATCTCTCACATACCATTTACTGTCAGACACATGTAGACCTGTGGCTGACTCATGTTGATGTAAAGCAAAAACCGTCTCAACATTGTAAAGTAATTAACTTCCAATTAAAATGAATAATTTTTTTAAAAAAAGCTTTTTGAATAGGTATATTCACCGTTACAGGAAAAGGCAAGAGGGTATGGATACTGATTGTTTTTCTTAGGAAAAAACTCTTAGCAGCTCCATGAAGGGAGAACTTATTAAATTAAAGGGTAAATGGAAGTGCAAGGGCCAAGCTGTGAGCAACTCATCAGGGTAATAGGAGGCGTGTGGTTAAGTGCCCACATGCCGGGCTAGAAAATGCCCCTTTAGTATTTTGAAAATAAAAAAGCAGGAAGAGGAGTCAGTTCACCCTAAGCCTCCTCAACCTGCTCTCAGCTCATCTCCTCTCAGGAGAAAAAAAGTAGGGAGGACGCAGGTCTATTACTGCAATAGGGCCTGAGTGGTCACCATCTGGGCCTGATTCACAGCAATAACCACATTCCAAGCCCAGAAGTGATTCAGATTGTTTGCAGAAGAGTGCTCTCATATTTCTTTTTTTTAATTTGAGCCAATTATTTAAGGCAAAACTATCTTTCACATAAAAACCCAGCGGGCACCTTGTAAGCATGGAATACATTGCACCGGGGGTCCATTTTCCGGCTCTGCTATGTAAAACTGCTGGCGTTACTTGCTCTGCTAGTTGTGGAAGAAAAAAAATTTGCATTATTCTGCATTTCACACACACACACAACACACACACACACACACACACACACACACACACACACACTAAGCTTAAAGGCATTTTCAAAATGCAGGCTTGCCTTTCCAAACTTTGCACAGTCCGTGGGCTCTAGAGGGTAGAGTAAGTGGGCCGGACTCACTCCAGTAAATTAGCCCCAGATGCTAACAGGATGAATGTCTTCCCCACCCCAGGCAGGGCAGGGAGGCAGGCAGAACCCTCCCCTGGGGACCAAATACAGCTTCCCCTCCTTCCAGAGAGGGCGTGGCCATTAACCAAATCCTCCCCCCAACCCCTCAGGAGCAGCAAATATGAAGACTCTGTTCAGTTCAGTCTCTCAGTCATGTCACCCCATGGACTGCAGCACACCAGGCTTCCCTGTCCATCACCAACTCCCTGAGCTTGCTCAAACTCACGTCCATTGTGTCGGTGATGCCATCCAGCCATCTCATGCTCTGTCATCCCCTTCTCCTCCCACCTTCAATCTTTCCCAGCATCAGGGAAGTCAGTCCAATGAGTCAGTTCTCCGCCTCAGGTGGCCAAAGCACTGGAGCTTCAGCTTCAGCATCAGTCTGATTTCCTTTAGGATTGACTAGTTTGATCTCCTTACAGTCTGAGAGACTCTCAAGAATCTTCTCCAGCACCACAGTTCAAAAGCATCAATTCTTTGGTGCTCAGCTTTCTTAATAGTCCAACTCTCATATCCATACATGACTGCTGGAAAAGTCATAGCTTTGACTAGATGGACCTTTGTCGAAAAAACCCTTTCAGTGGGTCAGATCAGACCCGAAGCAAGGAAAGTCTCCCTTCAGCTTCATTAACTGGGTCTGCAGAAGTGCGTGAGTGCAGCCCAGTAAAGGAGCGACTGTCCCCCAAACTCCCCATAAAGTTGAGCTGGGGCCTCCATTTCCTGACTTGTTTTCGAATAGCTGAAGCTCCACTTTGCACAGTCACTACTGGACACGTTTCTTCCCAAGAGAAAAATAAACTAACCAGAGGCACCGTTTCCTTCAGCCTCCATCTCTGCCCAATGGGGTTTTTCTACCTGGGAGCTGATTAGCCCAGTGGCTCCCAGAAAGCTTCCCTGGAAAAGGCATCTTGGGAGGCCTGAATGTCCTGTTGAGTCTCTAGCTCTTTCATTTTACACGAGGTCAGCGCTAGAGCCAGCCATCCCTAATGTGGGGCTGGGAGAGTTATCACAAGCATCAGATTGATAGAGTCCTCCACATTGCGCTTAATTCTGGAAAGGATTAAAAAAAAAACAAAACACCAAGGGGGACTTCCCTGGCAAACCAGTGGTTAAGACTCTGCTCTGCCAATGCAGGGGGCTCGGGTTCCATCCCTGGTGGGGGAACTAAGTTCCCACATGCTGCTCTGCAGCCAAAAAATTTAATATATAAAAATAAAAATGTAATATAAAAAAATTTGATTGAACATTCACGATATTCTAGGTGGGATTTCAGAGACTTGGCCCTGCCCTCAAGTAGTTTATGGTCTAGAAAGTCAACATCCAACTCATAGTCAGTCCATCCCCAAATTCTGTCAATTACTTTCTATCTCAATCGCCCAATTCACTTCTACCTCCACTCCCACGAGAGCGGCCCGAATCATCACTGCCATCATCTTCACCATCATCATCCACCTCTTCTTCATCTCGCACCTAACTTCGACAATGGCCTCCTCCCTGCTCCTCCATGTCTATGCTTCGTTTCCAAAGCCAGAATGATCTTTGCAAAGGCAAAGTCCACCTTAAAAATCTGTGAGCAATACCCATAGACTGCAAATAAAATGCCTTAAACTGTCCTTAAGGCCCTGCCTGCTATGGGCTCAACCTGTAACCGAGCAGGACTCTGCGGGGCCTTCCTGGGACAGGCCTTCCCCCATATCTTCTGCTTTAGCTCCTCTCTCTGAAGCACCGTTATAACAGTGTTTGCACATTTCCTGAGTTGTTTTTCCAATGTGAAAACCTCACACCCTTCCCCCCAGCCGCCACCACCAAAAGGAAGATGTTAATGACTTCATGACATTAAGCATATAGGCCCGAGCATCCTTAGCCTAAGGACTGATGATGTTAACCCCTGTGACACCACCCTATTCCCTCACCATCAGCCTGTCCGAGATTTGTGCATGAGCTGACCACATGCCCTGAGACCACACCCAAAAGTACTTTGCCAAAATCCTTCGGCGAGCTCAGGGCTTCTGAGGGCATCAGCCACCCGTCTCCCCGCATGGCCCTGCAATCAACCTTTCTCTGCTCCAAACTTGGGCGTTTCTGTTTGTTTGGGCTCACTGTGTGTTGGGCACATGAAATTCTTGCTAATAGTTGCAAGAATGGTCTCAATTCTCCACCCCTCCTTGTATCCCTGGTTCTGCACTGTGACTTCATAGCTCATTCCATTAAGAAGTCTATTTTCCCACTCTTGAATCCTCTCTGTGAATTACTTTGGCCAATAGAAGGGGATGGAAAGGTTCGAAGCCCAGGTTAGGATCTTAGCTCTCCTGCCTGCTAGTTTTGCGTCCATCTGAGCAGAGGAATCTCTGCTCAGTTTCCTCATCAGGAAAATACCCATCTCAGAGCACTGTTCTGAGCCTTCAGCTGGAAAGTGTTACTATCCATGGTTTAAGATAACTCAAAGGAAAGCCGAAGATTGTACAACTATTTACACATCAGAAGAGAAAAGGTGGAAATTCAGATTGGAATCAATGGGGCCAAGGTCAAAAGGATAATTACTATTATTTACACACAAATGTACTTTTTCTTATTCAGCCCTTGAAGACTCTTTCACCTCATTAAGATGCCAGTTACTCATTCACCTTGCTTATCTACGTAAATCATCAAGGCAGATTGCAAAGATCAGCATAGGGATTCCCTAAATGGACCTTCACTTATCCACCTGGCAAGTTTAACCAGCACTCTCCAAGTTTCACCTTCCAAGTGGAACAGACTGATAACCAGTGCCTTAAATGTTCAGATCTGCGTCATTCTCAGGTATGCATAAATACTTCTGCTCACATCAGCTCATTATATGTTTATCAAGATTTAGTTACTTTTATTTCCCAGTCTATGTCCTTACATTGCAATTACATAATGTAACTAAATATGAAAATCCACAAAAGATGTTTTAAAATTATTTTTTAAAGTGAATTGTTTCTATGACTTCTAACTTGGATGCTATAAAAAGAATGAGTTGAAAAGAAGATTGTTGTTGAACTTGGTGTGTGAAATAAGAGCATTGGACTAAGAATAATTCTTAACTCTAGAAGATTAATATACTCAGACTGATTCTTAAGTATTTTTCACTTCTCATTTCGCTTCAAAGAAACTAAACTAGAAAATGTAGGTGATGCAAGATAAATTTAATTTGCAAAAAGAAACCCCAGTGTGTAGAATCAAACTCAATGAAAGAGTCATGGCATTGTATCAAGAAATCAGGGAAAGAATCCACACTTACACGTTTCAGCTGAAATAAAATTACTGGAAATTTCTACTTTTGGCTAAGATGGATGAGCAAGAATATAAAAAATTTCTTATCTGAAAACTGAATATATGGAATAAAAGCATTCAAAACACTGGACATAAGGAAATGAGAGGAAACCATCTCTAAGAGACAGAACATAAATTAGGTGCCCTGGTGCGTTGTCCCAGGCAGAGCCCAGTGAGCTCCCCGGATTGAAGAAATGGAGACAGTTCAGGAAGCCCAAAGTGACTAGGGTTTGCAGGTCAGAGTTTGGAGAGGAGAAAGCTACACAGAGAAACTCTGAAGATCTTCAGAGGAGCCCCCACAAGAACTCAGCTGGTTACAGATCAGTGCACATATGTAAGGAAGGTTGGGGAAAAGCCACTGGAAACAATGACCATTGTTGTTTAGTGGCCAAGTCATACCTGCTCTCTTGCAACCCCACGGACTGTAGCCCACCAAGCTCCTCTGCTCATGGGACTTCCCGGGCAAGAGTGCTGGAGTGGGTTGCCATTTCTTTCTCCAGGGGGTCTTCTCCACCCAGGAACGGAACCCGCATCGGCCTTGGCAGGTGGATTCTTTATCGCTGAGCCACCAGGGCAGCCCACAGGAAAGAGGAGGGTGCCTCTTTTTGCCAGCAGACTGAAAGCGGCCCGTTCATGAAGCGCTCAGGAGAGTTTATCTCAGTGGTAGGGAATGATTGGCTTCACACTCGCTACTGCTTTGATTAAGCCTAAGAAATCTTAAAAAGCAAAACCCCCAAAGACCAAACTGTTTTCCAAATTAAGAATTACATTCCTAGAATGGAAACTCAAAAGATTTATAAGAAGACAAAAATATCCAGTACCCAACATGGTAAAGCCCAGTGAGCAGGGATTCCCACTAGTTCATGACAGGAACGGTCTGGTTAGAATGCCATCAATGGCACCTTTGTCCCTCCCACTCCAGGACAATGTCTCCCTTTCAGAACACCTGTATCACTGCCATGGACATCACTAACTGTGTTGCTGGCTGCCTTCATCATGAATAAATCCTAAACTGCATTTTCATCTCTTTGTCACTAGCTTGATGATCAAAGTTCCAAAGAAGAGTTAAAATTGGTCAAGCCTGAGTCACGTGACCATACACCAGCCCCCAGGGAGTAGGAAAAAGAAATATGTGGTTACCTTTGGCTTTTATGGTGGGAAGTAAGGTGGGAAGTGAGGCCACTCATGAAGGTGGCCTCTCCCTAAATAGGATGGGGCTTTAGATGCTGGGCAGCTAAATGAATGACAAATGTCCACTCTGGTGATTGACTAATATTTAATTTTTTTAATTTTGAACTTTTTATTTTGTACTGGGGCATAGTCAATTAACAATGTTGTGATAGTTTCAGGTGAACAGCGAAGGGACTCAGCCCTACATATACATGTGCCATTCTCCCCAAACTTCCCTCCCCTCTAAGCTGCCACATAGCATTGAGCAGAGTTCCCCGTGCTATATAGTAAGTCCTTGTTGGTTATTATTCTTCAAACCTAACCTTAATCTGTTGTCTTTTTTCATGGTTCACAGTAGCTCTCTGATAAGGATTCAAGCTCTTCTTTCTTAATCATTTATTTCATTTATTTTTCTAAGATACCTTTTTTTTTTTGCATTTTAACAGTTCTGAAAATGTTGTCTTCAATTAATGAAAATTATCAATCCATTAGAACTGATGTCTTAAATCAATAAAAATTAAAAATTGCCAACTTCTTTTTTCTTAGAGGCTTATGAAAAGGATAGATCTTTCAAATTATTATGGCACCGTAGATTCAGTGAAATCTGGCAGCATCTTTTCTCCCCTATTATGCAGCTTATCACATTGAATCGTCTTTATCTCTCATTAGACTGTAAGTTTCTACATATATCTTAATCTCAGTGCTTAACAGAAAATAGATCCAGAACACATGTTTATAAAAAAAATGAGTTATTCGGTGCATGAGAATAAAGCTGCTAAGCAAATTTCTGTATTCCATGTTTCATGCTCCATGAGTCTCTGAGATTTAAATACATCCAGAAAAGTATGTTTTTCAATACTTTCGACCTCAGATGTCCGACTTATTCATTCAACAATTATGGAAGTCTGAGTTGATCCCAAACAGTGTACCAAGTACCTTCTATGAGTTATCTCATTTGATTACAAGTGTCCTCAATAGGTACAGTGAGACTCAAAGAAGATTAATAAATTACCAAAGGTCCCACAGCTACAAGTAGGGGAGCCAATGGGTAGTCTAACTTCAGAATTTATGCTCTCAATTCTTCCCCTATTGTCAAGACTATATTCTGTAGATTCTCTACTATTGTGGACTCTTCACTGTTAAGTGTATCAGGGGGTCCCAATCTGAGTCTAAGTTGGGTCCACACTTGGATTCTGTCAGGTTTAGAAGGCTGGTTGGATGGGTCCCTCAAGAGTCTAACTAGAAAAGTTCTTAATAGAAATTTCAGCACACAAGTTCAGGTTGGTGAAAATGATCCAAGGTCAAAGGGAAGCACAGTTCTACATAGAGCATTATCTGTGACACTCAGGTTTCCTCCATCCCCACTCAGAAATTCATGCTGAGATCTTGAGTGGGTATGGGAGAAGGGAGATGGGCTGGCACTGGTGGACCACATTGACATCAGGTGGTACCATTGCCTTTGGCCCAGGCCGAAGCAACATCAGCTTGATAGACACCTTTGCAGCAACCATCATGTCTGGGGAAGGCATCAGCCTTCCCGGCCTGGTCATCACTTGTAGTATCATCACAACACAGAGAGGAGGAAAACGGCAGAAGTCATGGTGTAGTGAAGGGTTTCATCTGAGAAACCCACTGCAGACCATTCCTGGTAGGCTCTAAGAGCAATCTGAGAGACATCCGAGTGGGTCTTGAGGAGCTGGAGCACTGCTGTTGCTTGGTGGCCCTGTTTTCACTCTCAAGCTGTGCATAGTGGGCAAGACGAGTTATATAATTACAACTGCAACCCAAGGAACACATTAAACCCATCAGAGCTTTGAAAGTGAACTAGAAAACAAAGAACAAGCAGTCTATTTGAAAGAGAGCAAGGAGAATAATCAGTAGGATGACAAATACTTTTTAAGAAGGCAAATGTCATGGATGAGGAAGTAAACCAGAAGTCAGGAGATTTTAGTTCCAGTCCCAGTTCTGTCCCAAATGTTCTGTTTCACTGAGAGGCAGTCAATTCACCTCTTTGAGCCTGCTTCCTTACCTCCTGCACAAGAGGACTGGACTCATGGATAACTAACCCTAACTTCCATCTAGCTCACAAATGTTGTGCTTCAGCAAACACTGGGTTGTACATTCTAATACCCATCTGACCTTTAAAATAGCCTTGCTGGGGATTCAATCAGCATGGGAACTGTATGACAATAGCAAGACTAAGTGGCTTTCTGGGCTCTGGAAATCACAGCAGTTAAGCAATGGGAAAACTGAATGTGCAGTCAACTGGTATACCCCAGCAGGTTCGAGCAGGGTGAATAGATTCCATTTGGGGATGTTAATAAGTGCCCTGGCTGAGCCTGGTCAAATTAATTGTACATGTGGGTAAATCATAAGAGAATGTATATTTCTGAGCTCATAAACCCACAGAGTGTTTACAGATGGATTTAGTAGCCACAGGTAAAATAATGCTGCATAAAAGGACACGCATTTGAGAGAACACTTTCATGGCTTAGTACCTGATTACCACTGCCTAAACTCCCTCTGTCTCTCTAACTTTTTTCACACAAACCTTCATTGCATTGTCACTTCACAAAGTTGGATGGGAAGTTGATTTTCATCAGGTAGCTGAAACAGGACTCTCTGGGCTCTGGGGTTGGCACAGGCTTCTCTCTGTGCATTCACATTACATTTGACAGCGAAGGTCCTTCAGGCTTCTGTATACTTCCCTTCTAGTATCCATCACTCACCAGTCAAGGTAGACCATGCCATGGACCAAAAATATACCCTGGGCTTTCCTGCCTCCTGCCATTCCTTCTGCTCTGACTCTCTCCTTACCCCTCATTACCCTCTGCCTATCATATCTTACCCATCTTTTAGGTCCTTAAAGTTTCAATACTCTCCAAAGTCATTTTTACAATTAATGTAATTCTGACCAAAATCTTGACAGTGTCTCTTACAGATCTTAATTCTGAAATGTAGGTGAAGTGTATAAATAGCCAAGACAATTATGAGGAAGAATGAGACAGCAGAAGTGCCATACCGGTTGTAAAGATACTGTATAAAGCACATTTAAAAAGCAACTGGTTCAAGGATAAACCAACAGACCAATGGAAGAGAAAAGAAAGGCTAGAAGCAGACTCAGGACACTTGATATGTGACAGAGATGGTGCTGGAGACCAAAGGACTTTTTGTTTTAATAAATGGTGCAAAGATAATAGAGTACTCGCATGGAAAAAATAAAAGTAGAGGTCAACTCACCCTAAGCACTAACTTCACTGTGGATTAAGATATACATATAAAGAACAATCATTTCAGTAAGAGCCTGTATGCTGTTTTCTCATGCTCATAACAATCACAGGGAGTGGGCATTTTTCATTCACTCTAAGTGGAAAGCAAACTCAAATAAATAAAATAATTTACTCATGGTCAGAGAGCCAACACGTGACTGGGTGATAATCCCCAATTGTCACCCCAAAGCTTACTTTTGTCACCATGCCATATTGTCTCTCCCTCTTCTAAATATTACATTACTTGATTTTAAAAAGTAATTTGGGTAAGCAGTACTCTATCATTTGTCTGGCTACCCACTTACCCACTTTTGTCCTCTGTCTGTATGTCTCACCTGTTTGTCTAATTGAAGTCAGAGATCACGTCTTGCTCTGTGGCATTTCTGCAAGAAGCCTGATGTGGGTCTTAGTAATAGATCTTCCTGGCATGTTAATGATCACTGATTATCCATAGTCACACCAAAACAGTTAGCAGAGAAAGAACAAGAGCAAGTCTCTTCTCTCTTCATTCCTTCTGTCTATCCTGTTATGTGATTGATACCTTTGATTTGAAGAAATTATGCTGGAAAATATTGATCCAGAGACGTGTTTGTAACAAAAAGCAGCCCACGCTTCCACACAGACAACAACAGAAGGTTTACACTTTCATGTGTCTGCTCAGTTCTCTCACACCCATCCTCCCATCAGACTTTGATCTAAGTCAGAAATAAAAGACCTTTTTCACCTGTGACACCTTTTTTCTCTCATATTGTTACATTTGACTGTGCCAAAAAAAAAAAAAAAGTAACAGTGATAAGATAAATGTTTTTCTCTCATAATAGTCCAACACAAACAACCCAGAAGTGACCTATTGGCTATAGGTATCGGGAATCCATGCTCCTTCCTTCTTCTTAATTTGTCATTCTCATCTCAAAGTCAAAGAAGGCCACTCCAATTCCTGCCATCACATTCACAGTCCAACCAGCATGAAGAGCAAAAAGCAGGTAGACAGCATGTAGCTAAGTGCCCATTAAACTTGGGAGGTTCTACTAGTTCAGGAATAGTGGGAAAATTAATATTTAGGGAACAACTGGCTCGAAGGACTTCATATGATCTTTTGGGCTCCCCTGGTGGCTCAGAGGTTAAAGCATCTGCCTGGAATGTGGGAGAGCCAGGTTCAATCCCTGGGTCGGGAAAATTGCCTGGAGAAGGAAATGGCACCCCACTCCAGTACTCTCGCCTGGAGAATCCCATGGACGGAGGAGCCTGGTAGGCTACAGTCCATGGGGTCGCAAAGAGTCAGAACGATTAAGCGACTTCACTTTCACTTTCAAGATCTTATCACATCTATTTAAGGAATTCATTGAGATTTAAGTAAAGAAAAATTTTTCAAGTGTTCTTGCTGTCACACTTTCCATCTCTCATAGAAAACGTGTTTCTCTTTGTCCAGGACTTGAAGCACTGCTAATTTAAAGGGAAAGAGAGACATGTAAATTGAACATAGCAATACAGCCCCAAGAATATTGTCAACATGCAGAGGAAGAAGAAAAATGAAACCTGCCCAGGTGGCTGTGGAATGGATTGAAAAGGTGTCACTGCCCTGGGAACAGAGGGCCATCCTGGCAAAGGGAAGAGCTTATTCCAAACCCAGGAGGAGTGAAAACACACGGCATGATTTGTGAGCTGCAACGATGTCCTTGAAGCTTTGAGGGGAGATGCGAGAGGTAGGGCTAGGGGGTAGAGGCCTAGGGTGAGGTCAGGAAGGGCCAGGGGCCACACCAAGAAACCTGGGCCTCATCTTTTGTGGGGAGCAAGAGCGTGTTTCCAAACGTAGAAGAGGAGACTTGGTGGAAAGTGAGCTTTGCTTTCTGCGAGAACACACAGGACATTAGAATGAAGAAGACGGGATAGAGAAGAACGGATCGATAGGTTTGTCTTTCACTTTTGTAACCCAGACCCTGAATTCTCTTTCTGCAGTTGGGGACTCCTAGATCTTACAAATCCAAGCCCACCTTCCACTAGAAAAGCTGAAAAATGCCAGACCCAGTGGGGTGCCATTGCCTTCTCCGAGTATTAGTCTGCTGCTGCTGCTGCTAAGTCGCTTCAGTCGTGTCCGACTCTGTGCTACCCCACGGACGGGGGCCCACTGTCTCTGGGATTCTCCAGGCAAGAATACTGGAGTGGGTTGCCATTTCCTTCTCCAATGCATGAAAGTGAAAAGCGAAAGTGAAGTCGCTCAGTCGTGTCCAACTCTTAGCGACCCCATGGACTGCAGCCCACCAGGCTCCTCCACCCATGGGATTTTCCAGGCAAGAGTACTGGAGTGGGTGCCATTGCCTTCTCCACCCTTGTCAGCCTCCTTTGCTAATAATATTTGCCGACCTATGATCTATGTTCAGTCAATCAGATCCACCTGCGTCAGACTTTGACTTGAAATGTAGTTACAGGCAGGGTGATCAGCTGTCCTCATTTGCCTGGGACTGTGCTATGTTAAAGCAGAAAGTCCTGCAGCCCAGGAGACCTCTCAGTCCCGGTCAAAGTGGACTGGTTGTTCACTGTAGCAGGGACCACACTGACAAGAGAAGAAGAGCTTCCTGAAACACACAAGCCACACAGCCACTGCGAGAACACAGGTGAGAAGACACAAAAGCCTGGTCGCAGGTAACAGCAGCAGGCGGGGGAGGAGAGGCTTCTGCTGTTCCTTAAAGGGAAAATCAGCTAAACTCAAGGACGTGCGATTGCATGGAGAGAGATGAATGGCAACAAACGTGAGCCAGGCCTGGCTGTGAAAAGATGCCATTTAGCAGACAGAGAGAAGGTTCCTTCCGTCTTGGCCGTGCCAAATTGAGAGTCTATGAACAATATTGAAGGAATGATTTTCACTGGCATTTGTCTATGTTGCTTTGAAACTCGGAAGATTGACGCAGAAATGGAGCACCTAGCGCAGGACCTGGGACGTGGCTTACGGACATTCTGCTGAGCGCTGCTGACTGCTGAGTTCCCCTCATCGGCACACACAGAACACGCAGTTCTCTGTGCACAGCAGACACCCCAGAAGCATGTGGTTACTGATGGATCCATTCCTTAGCTCAGCACACCAGACACATCCCCCTCAAAACTACCTTTTTTTTTTTTTTACTGATTAGTTCACTTATTACTGGTTAATTACAAAAGCTTTTTAGAAGAGAAAATGTTCTTCTATTAGCTGAGCCCCACTTTAATGTCTAACTATCAAAACATTGTGTCCCTTTCTTCAATCAAGCAAATATAGGTAACTTCTAGCTCTTGCCTGAATTCCAATTCCAATCAAAATCCCTGTATTTTCTCACATCTCCGAAAACATTACTTTCCCAAAGACAAAAACTAGGTTGAAATGACATTATTTTTTACACTGAGCCAAGAAGAAATCAGAGTAAATAAAGAAAGCACAGTTTTTCATCATCCTCACCATCATTACTATTATTCTCATTGTGGGTAGTTTGGGAGAAATTGCTTAGAGGAGAACAAAGGAAAGAGTAGAAATGGGAGTGGAAAACATTCTCTTTCTCACTCTATTTTATAACAAAGACCAGTGGGGGGAAAACTAGCCAATCATTAGTATGAAAGAAGAGCTAATAAAATAAATGGAGTTTTTTATGAAAGAAATACATTTAATAGCTGATATTATATGCTAGGACTCAGGCACTGTGTTAAACAAAAACTCAGATGTATCAAGTAAGTTTTAAAATTTATGTTTACATTATCTATTTGCTCTTATAAAATGTCAGTAAATGGGTAGATACAGTAATCAATAAATACAATAAACAAAAGACAAACGACAGGAAAACAGATGAAATTTCTAGTACCTCTTCCATACCTAGTATTAATATTTATAATATTAATATGAAATATTAATCATGTTTTATTAATAAAACTTCAGAAATGAATCTAGAGGACTGGACGCAGGGGGGCAGAATATGCCCCATAGTCGTATGTCTCTAACGCTCTGTGTGTCTCCTTTTAAAGTGACTCATGTAACTGGCGCTTTAGGGAATGAGCCCTCCAAGGAGCCCCAAAGAATGGGAGAGAATGGGTGTCTTTTCCTTCCGAGGCCTTCATCCAAAAGCAGACTTAGAAACAACCAGAGAACTGAGATGTTCTCTACTTTCTTCTGGGTTAAAGACAATGACATCCAGTCCCATCACTTCATGGCAAATAGATGGGGAAACAATGGAAACAGTGAGAGACTTTATTTTCTTGGGCTCCAAAATCACTGTGGACAGTGACTGCAGCCATGAAATTAAAAGACCCTTATTCCTTGGAAGAAAAGCAATGACAAACCTAGACAACATATTAAAAAGCAGAGACATTACTTTGCCTACAAAGGTCCAACGGTCAAAGCTACGGTTTTTCCAGTAGTCATGTACAGATGTGAGAGCTGAACAATGAAAAAGGTTGAGTACTGAAGAATTGATGCCTTTCAATTGAGGTACTGAAGAAGACTCTCAAGAGTCCCTTGGACTGCAAGGAGATCCAACCAGTCCATCCTAAAGGAAATCCGTCCTGAATATTCATTAGAAGGACTAATATTGAAGCTGAAGCTCCAATACTTTAGCCACCTGATGCGAAGAGCTGACTCATTGGAAAAGACCCTGATGCTGGGAAAGCTTGAAGGCAAGAGGAGAAGGGGACGACAGAGGATGAGATGGTTGGATGGCATCACCACCTCCAAGGACACGAGTTTGAGCAGGCTCCGGGAGTTGGTGATGGACAGGGAAGCCTGGCGTGCTGCAGTCCATGGCATCACAGAGTCAGACAGGACTTTGCGGCTGAAGGACGACAAAGACAATGACAGAACAGAAGACACTGGACAGGGAAAGCTCGGCAAAGAGTTTTCCCCTCCTGCTTTCTGAGAGCAGCAGGGCTTTCCCCAAGAAGATGCATGCCTGGAGCTGAGCTCCAGGAAAGTGAAGAAGCTTTCCCCTCTCATGTCTGTGGAAAAGTTGCAGATACCAGGTTTCCACTGGCCAGCAGCAGAGCAGGTGCCTGGGAAAGAGGGCACCTCGGTCAGGAGAGGCACTGGGCGCTCCTGCCCACCCCCGGCGTTGGCACAGCCCGTTAGCACATCCTGAGCACTGCAGATGTGGGGCTGGGACCTGCACTGAGGAGCGGTCCCCTGCGAAGTGTCTCTGCAGCATCTCAGACGTCACGGCTTTTGTACCTGCACACAGGAGGAACACAAGAGGGTCCATAGGGCGACTTTGATTTGCGGGAAAAAGAATGCCGATGGGTTGGCAGCAGCCAGAAAGAAGAGAGGAGACTAGGAGGGAGAAATGGAAGAAAAAGAAATGTGATGGGAAACACGGGAAAGCACAAGAGAGGGTTGTATATGGGGAGTAAGAGAAAAAGAGGAAAAGGAAAAAAGAAGCTGATCTGCGATTTAGAGGAGATGGGAGACTACAGAGGATGACGGAGAATTAGGCGCCTGTTCCCTTGCCCTGTACCCTCCATCATGCTCTCAAAACACTTGCTCTGCATCTTTATTCACCAAGGTAAATGGGAAACACTGAAATGTAGCAGAATGATAGCTCTAGAACAGGTTTTTCTCCTTAAAAGTCGCTCCCTTCTCCTCTGTAGACAATCAGAATCCTGGAAATGAAGGTAAATAAAAGCCAAGAGGCTGTCAAGACCTCCAAAATGGCCCATCAACATTCTCAGAGCTTTAATACTAGGGAGGGCTGACTGCTGCACTGTGTGTTGAGTGGATATGAAGGTAGAACAGACTAGTCCCAACTCTTACTCACCAGCGGAAGCCTACCAGCTCTTTCCCCCTGCAAATGACAATGCACAGCCATCCTGTGGTTCTACTAAACCAAGCCACGGAAATCTCAGCGGGCTCCCAACCTGCTGAGTACATTGTAACTACAGTGATGCAGATGTCATTGCTATTTGCAGCACCCTGCTAATGAATTATATTTAACTACATTAAAAAATAATGATCTGGAAAGGCTACAATTATTACATTTAAAATATGAATTGCACCCAACAGATATTACATGCGGGCTTTGCACTCTCTCTTGCATTCGGAGCCTAACAAATATTCTTTTATCCTCTGAAAGAAAATGGGCAAACAGACTGATCAAACAGCTCGCTCCAAGCAATTAAAACTTTCCATTACCATATGGAAGGATGTATGACTTGTTTCCAGTACACTTGACTCTAATAAGGATGTATTAACAACTGTCAACTGGAGTTCAGAAGTTAAATAAGGGATTGGGAAGTAATGAAAAAATGTTTTTCCAATAAGGCAGAAAAAAGCTTGATTTATCCTGGAAAAGCAAGTTTTACATATATATATATATATATATATATAATTTGTTGTTTAGTTACTAAGTGCTGTCCAGCTCTTTTGTGACTCCATGGTCTGTAGCCCACAGGCTTCTCTGTCCATGGGATTTCCCAGACAAGAATACTGGAGTGGGTTGCCATTTCCTTCTCCACAAGATCTTCCTAACTCAAGGGTTGAACATGGGTCTCCTGCATCTCCTTCATTAGCAGGCAAATTCTTTACCACTGAGCCACCTGGGAAGCTATATATATATATACATATATATAGCCCTGGGAAGCCCCATATATATATATATACACATAAGCATGTGTGTATGCTCATATACGTATGTGTGCTTGTACAATATTTCCCATCTCATCTTAGCAAAGGTGGGTAATTGTCTTAGCTCAGGCTGCCATACAATACCATAAACTAGGTGGCTCAAAAAACAGAAACTTATTTCTCACAGTATTGGAGGCTGGCCAGTTTGGTTCCTATGGAGAGCCCTCATCCTGGCTTGCAGTTGGGGACCTTCTTGCTGTGCCATGGGGTGGAGAGAGGAAACAGGTAGAGAGAGAGAGAGAAACCTCCTCCTCTTCTTGTAAGGTCACCAGTCCTATTGGATTAGGGCTCTGCCCTTTGACTTCATTTAAATTTGTTGTCGTTCAGTTGTTCAGTCATGTCCGACTCTTTGCGACACTATGAACTGTAGCTCACCAGGCTTTTCTGTCCATGGGATCCTCCGGGCAAGAATACTGGAGTGGATTGTCATTTCTGCATCCAGGGGTATCTTTCCAGTCCAAGGATCGAACCTGAGTCTCCTGCGTCTCCTGCATTGCCTGCGGAGTCTTTACCGCTGAGCCACTTGAGACTTAATCATCTCCTGAAGACCCCATCTAAAAATACAGTCACACTAGGAGCTAGGGCTTCAGCATATGAACTGGAGGGGATATAGTTCAGTCCATAATAATAAGGAAGCTTAAATTCCAGGGCTTTTTTTCTCGCATACTTCCGTTTTAAGTCTCTCTGACCTACATTTGTGTTTGTAGCTTTATATTTTTTTTCCTTAAAAATCATTCCTCAAGTTGTATAAGCATCAGGCCCTACAAATCCCAGAAGTTTCCTGTATTCAAGTCACAAAGTATTTAAGTGAGTTCCAGATACATTCAAGAAATAAATAAACCATGTAGTGGGGCTATGTTGTCAAATACAATATTCAATATATACCAAGATACTGAGTGGAATTTTCCTGGTATCCTAGAGTTGTTATTATGGCCCAAAGCTAAGAACAAACTGGACTAAGTACATTACGCACTAAGCAAGATGGTAGCAAATATGCTCAGTGGGGTCCAGCTCCCAGGCCGGAAGTGAAGCACCAGTTTAGCCTCAGCTTCCTCTCCCAACACCCGCCCCCCTCCCCAGGCAACTAAGAGAACAGGCAGAAAGGGAAAGGAGTGAGTGACCTGTAAGCTCTTTCCTCCCACGAGGAGAAAAGGGGATTTCCTCTCCCTGGAACCAAGAGGTACATATTTCATTTCCCAGTTGGATTTTGGGATGCTTAATTTTATGTGTCAACATGGCTAGACTGGGGTGGCCAGTTATTTGGTCAAACACCAGTTTAGATGCTGCTGTGAAGGTATTTTGAAGGTGTGATTAATACTTAAATCAGTAGACTCTACGTGGGGCCGGTTACCCTCTATCACATGGATGGGCCTCATCTAATCAGTTGAAGGCCTTAAGAGAAAAGGCTGAAACCTCCTGAAGAGGAAGGAATTCTGCCTCCAGACTGCCTTTGGCCCCAAGACTTCAATATCAACGCTTCCCTGGCTCTCCAGCCTGTCCACGTCCCCTATAGATTTTAGACCTCCCAGCTCCACAATCATATAAGCCAGTTCCTTAAAATCCGCCTCCTTCCTGTGTGTGTCTCTCTCTGAAGACATGCATAGAAGCATCCTATCCGTCCATCCTCTGGATAAACCCTGACTAATAACAGAGTTTGTTCAGCCAAGTGCTGGTCTGACACCTGAGTGGGAAAAAGAATTAGAGGGAGATGGAGAGGCGGCTATGGTGAACACATAGGAAATGGTGATTGGGGTGCCTTCTGCACTCCCACCTCTGTGCGGCAAGAATATGTTATGTGAGTGTCCCTTTGTCAAGCAAGTATTCTGGAAAACACCATGGCTTCTGCTATCTTACCAAGCCCATGTGCGTGTGCTAAATCACTTCAGTCATGTCCTACTCCTTGTAGCCCCACCAGGCTCCTCTGTCCATGGAATTCTCCAGGCAAGAATACTCAAGTGGGTTGCCATGTCCTCCTCCAGAGGACTGAACCCAGGGGATCGAACCCATGTCTCTGATGTCTTCTGCATTGGCAGGCAGGTTCTTTACTACTAGTGCCCCCCTGGGAAGCCCACAGAACCCTTCAAAGGACCCACAGTATGCCTCAGAACAGAGCGAGCACTCAGATGTCAGTTGGATGGGGAATGAGGCTTAATTAATTGGGGAAGTAACAGCACCCAGTCAAGGAGAGGACCACCATCACTTCCAGTTGATTAAAGGACCATCAGCCCTTTCCCCGTTCTCCTTCCTACCATACACCCTGGAGGGGCTAGAGACAAGCCGTGTGGACCAGCATGACGTACCATTCCCACACAAGCTGGTTTCCAGCAGCATTTCTCAGCCTGGGCTGCACAGCTGCATCACCTGGGAGTTTGGAAAAAAAATAACTGCTGCTTGAACCTGACCTCAGAATCACTCAGGGTAGGGGAGGTTTAACAGCTCCCAGTTGCAACCAGGGCTGAGAACTATCTTGTTAGTGCCACTGACAGATTACCCCAGCTAAGATGAAGGGAGAAAAACAGCTTTAAGGTTGCTCACTTGAGAGTGATTAAGACTGCATCTTAAATTCCAGAAGTAGACTGTTCTAGTCACCTCTAGTGGACAGAGGTCTGCAGAATCAGGCTGAGATATTAGGACTCACGACCCAAGGTGTCCTAACCACCTCTAGTGGGTGGAAAGTTATGGAACATAGTAAATACATGATCCCGAGACTGATTACTCAAGGCAATAGTAGCTTTGCGCTTAAGTCGTCGGTATAAGTTAAACTGAGAAGGTAAGTTGCAGGTGCTAACCCCAGTGAATTGAGACCCCTCCAAACAAATTCCAAAGGCATTACTTAATAGAGCTGC